>JACEFO010001638.1:0-222310 GCA_015342445.1 Digitaria exilis
GATCTGCTACGCGCGAGTGCCCATGACCAGGTAGGCCATCTTAGCTTAGGGTTTGTGTAGATCTAGGGTTAGGTTTGAGATGTGGGTTTTCGATCTGGTTTGGGCTTGCATGTATGTTTGTTAGTGTTTTGATGCTACCCCCTTCTAATTTCTGTTACTGTGAGTGCGACATGGGCTAATCCGGACTAAAGATAGGCTAACATCATGATCCGAAACCCTAAACTTATAGTCTTGGCTAAAACTTTGATAGAATAGCTTACCAAATGAGTAGATCTAACATGCCTTATGTTCCTGTGCTTATGCGCGTGACTGTACCCAAGCGTGCCCGGCAGGTGAGTGCTGGGTGTGTGCTAGGTCTGGGGTTTGTACCCAATGATTTGGGGATTTCTCATAAGGTTGCAAAACTGGGATCTGTTTTCCTCTCTTTTTCGGTGCTTATTTGCGAACTGTCATGCACACAAACGACGACTTGGATGGGGTTTTGCGTCGTGCGCATAGACTTCTCATGAATCGGTCTCGGATCTGCGTTCCTGAATGCTAATTTGTCTCATTGCGCACCAAATCGACGATTTGATGCTCAGGATAGTAAGAAATGGGGAGAGACCGAAAACCTAACTTAGATGTAAAATCAAACTCACTGAAATATGCTTAAATATAACATGTGTTCTCATGATTAAAGAATAGATGCAAAAAGCTCTTGATACAAAATGGAGGAAGGCCGTTAGGCGTTGCCTGGTCGTCAGGAGCACGGCGACAACTGGTTGCTGCGAGGAGCTTGGCACGCTTCGCGGTGTTTGCCTGGTCCCCGAGAGGGGGTGTTGCCGCCAGGACGCCTGGACTCTGGGAGCATGCCATCGGAACGCCTTCAGGACAACTGGTTGCCGCGAGGACGTCTGGTCGCCGTCGTTAGCGAGTATGCGCGCCTGGCCACGCTTCGCGAGAAACGTCGAGTAGGTAGCCGGCGAGGGCGATCGGCCGTAAGGGGGAGGTCGATGTGAAAAGTCTCAGGGCCGAAAGACGCATGAGGCACGGGCGGTCGATCGAACGGGGATTTAGAGAAACCAAAAATCCTAGTCGTGTCTCACGGGCGGGGGAGCGTGGATTTGGAACGGCTTTCCGATTTTGAAGGACGGGGATAGTGGGTGGGCGGGCGGTGATTTTTTTTTCGGCTTCACCATGGGTTTGGTCGCGACTACATCAATTGGTCTTTTTAGTAGTAGAGATATCTTCTAATAATTAAGATGACCGTGTACTTTAATAGAGGTCATGACTTTTGTTCATTATGTAAAAAATGAGGCCATCTTCTCCTATTAATTATTCAGCAAGCATAACAAATGTTATATGCTTTAGTTTGTCAGTTAAAAGGTCTAGCTGGGCATCCTCTAACTAGCATAAAAGTGAAAAATTTTAGATCTTCAAAGAGTTATGGCATGACGGTTCCTTTCTCCTGCTCTATTTCCATTTATCTAAAGCATGTGTTCCTCCTTTAATCTGACCCAATGCAACCGCTGCAATGATTCAGAGCTGCAGCAGCAGCCTACCAGAGATATCCATATTGCCTACTTGAACAATTGGATGAGAGTTTCAAACTTTCAATATTTCATCGCTTATCATGCATGTAGCAAAAGCACCACAGCCCCAAGAGTGTTTGCCTCCTTATGAGCTTCATTTCCTCCTCATTGCTCGATTGGCATGGATCGTTATCAAAAAGTTGAGGCCATGATGTTTGTATAAACTTTCGATAACTCCATTCTCTCTAGATGGACCTCATGCCCTAGTACCTCAGAACTAGTCCCCATGTCCCATTATAAATACACTTAGACCCTGAGGTTGAGTGTTTCATCATTCCAACCTTGATTAGAAACCATCTTCTCCATCAGATCTTTTGCTTTCTGGATTGTAAGGTTGAGGAAAGCTCCTCCAGCAGCAACATCGAAGTAGCCTCTTGATGAAGTCAAGATCCCATTGTAAAAGCATTGTAGGACAAGCCATTCATCCATCCCATGATGAGGACAGATGGTAATATATTCTTGGAGTATTCCCAAGCTTCTACAGTTGATTCTAAACTTGTCTGCTGAAAACTAGAAATTTTACCTCTAAAAACGTTAGTCTTACCCAGAGGAAAGAATTTGGCAAGAATGTCGCAATGCATTTTGGCCATGTATCGACATCTTCTCCTCCCTTGTAGAACCATTGTTGTGCCTTTCCCAGAAGAGAGAAAGGAACTAGCCTTGGACGAATAGTATCGTTAGGTACGTCCTTAATGACGATGGTCGAACAAAGGTTCAGAAATTACTAAACATGAGCGTTGATATCCTCATGGGGCAGTCCGCAGAAAGGACTTGCCTACAACATATTAATAAGGCTAGTCTTGAGCTCGAATACCACATTCCCAATATTTCTTTGTGGCCTGAGAGTCACATTATCAGTAGTGGGGACTGAGTATTCACGAAGAGACTTATCATCGGCCATTTGATTAGGTGCTTCAATGACTGTTTCTTCTTCTTCCTGTGGAGCGGGAGCTAGGAGGTGTGGCTTTTGAAGCACGAACCTTCCTTAATAGCTGCTCAGGATCTGCATTGAAGTTTTCCGGTAGAGAGAAGCCAATCATACACTACCCCGCTCTTCACCAAAAATAGGAGAAAAATAGAAAGGGTAATATTACCTGATTTTCGAGCAGTTGACTCACTCCTTGGATAATTTCATATACACATCTAGCAATATTAAAAATTAAAGAGTTCCCTGACAATGCCGCCAGAAATGCTTGTTTACATCTCTTTAACACTATTTTTAAATACCTAAAGGCACCATTGAAGGAAAATGATCTTAGGCAATTATTTGTGATCTTGGTGATTGATTGACAATATAATGATTGGAACTAACATTTTTTCTATATGAATATTTGTAGATATTTCTAGATTCTAAGGATACTTTGGAAGCCATCCAAATTATATTCAACATCGAAGTGATTAATATCGAAACGATGATCATCCGAATGGTTGAGACTGCACAGACACAATTTTGAAACGGATATCACAACATGTTGAATCAGCGGAACACAAATGTTGAACAGGAAGAATTGCAAAACACAGAGGCACCGACTACTTCTGTGCTTTGTACAAGATCATCGAAATAGTCGATGGTAGGTCGTTGAAATAGTTGATGGTGTTGAAGGTAGGTGTGTTTGGAAGGTGAATTGTTGACACTGCACAGAAGAAATGTTGAATAGGCGGAACCAAAATATTGCATCAGTGGGAACAAAATGTTAAACATGGCCATTGAATTAGTCGATGGTGCTGAAGGCAGGAGGTGTGTTCACCTCTGAAAAGTGATGACTATATCAATGGTACGACTGTTGAAATAGTCGATGGTGTTGAAAGTAGGTGTGATAGGAAGACAAATTATTGAGAGTGCACAGAAGAAATATTGAATCAGTGTAACCAAAATGTTGAACAAGTTCATCGAATCAAGTGATGGTGTTGAAGACCGGAGGCGCGATCGTCTCTGGAAGGTGATGACTATTTCAACGGTGTGAACATCGAAATAGTCGATGGTATGCAAGAAATTGCAACGGCTATGTAACGACTACTTCCTTTGGTTGGGGCTACAAATACCCCATCCCATGGCCTTTTGAAGTGTGAGCTGGGAGAAGCGCCATAGGCAAGTGTTCCACACAATCTTAAGTGCTCAATCAACCAAAGTGCTAATTAGAAGTTCTAGTGCCAGTCTAGAGTCTAGACCTATTAGTGCATCTCTTAGGTGTTTAGCCTAGAGCTCAGTGAGGTTTGCATACCTCTTTGCTTATGTGGTCTATGCGCGTACCAAGTGTTGTAATCTGGGGCTTGTAGTCTTGCGAGACCCTCCAACCGAGTTTGTGGTGGTCGTTGGTAATTGTGAGAGGGAGGAGAAGCCCTCATCTAGTTGGCCGAAGCTCTACCAAGTGAAGGTGGCGAGGAGCATCCACTTGTGCGTGGGAAAGTCACGTGGTCACCCATGGAGTTACTCGACAGGGGAGTTTATGCCCTTGCGTTAGTATTCCCTTTGAGAGGGGCTCCAACAACAGATTTGTGAAAAACTCATGAGCTTTCCGACACCTCGGTAAAAATTGCCATGTCGGGAGTTTGCTCTTCTCTACCCTTTAGCTTCCGCATTTCCTACTTGCATTACTTTCCGTATTTATCTTTCCTACACTTGCCATGCTAGTATAGGATTGGACCTCGGATGCAAAACTTTGTAGCAGTAGAGATATCAACTCATAAAAGCCTAGATCACATTTAGATAGAAAATTAAATAGGTTTTCATATGTGCAATTGCAAGCCTTAGTTTTTAAAGACACCTAATTCACCCCTCTCTTAGGGTGTCACGACCCCTCCAACCGTCTAGTATAAGACTTAGAAACAACATTAAAAGACAATCATGGTTAAAAGGTATAGCTTACTTAAAATATAACAACGACGACCATAAATTTATCCGCAAGCGCACATATATACCATCGTAGAATGTCAACTTGGAGTAAACCAGGTTATCGTATTTATTTCATCCCATGGGAACTCATAGGTCATAGTCATCTGCTCAAATAAAAATAAGTTGTCACGAAAGAATAAGGCAATAATATTACTTAAGGTAGTAATTAGACAAAGATAAAGATATAATCATGATAATTATTAAATAACCATAGCCTTTTTTGAGAAAATTAAATAACTATAGCCTAGCCACCTCATCAAAGAATAATCTAGAACTAAGATTATCATTGAAGCAAGTCTAGAATGTCCTTATAAATTATCAAATTAGAAAAGGTAAAATAAATCATATGGTTAAATTAGTGTTTAAGGCCATATCATAAAGGGAAAATGTCCAATCAATATTCATAGCCATAATATTTATAGAGCTCCCATTCCAATATTTAGTTGGGAGGAAACATGCTAGGATAACTAAGCCTATCACAACTATTTCCTTCCTCTCATATCTGGTAGATAATGTGAATATCTGAAGGAATTCTTATATCTAGGCACTACGCCTGCATACCGAATTTTTTTTCTAATCTCACCGGTGATTACTACCCTAGAGATGGATAATTCCAAGACTAGAAACAGAGCATAAAGCACTCCATAGCAATATAATAACATAGATGGCTGATCTAAGCATATAACAAATATAACTCATGATATCATAAGATATGAAAAATAATATCATAAATATAGCACAAACTTCATATAACATCTCTGAAGAATTGATAAAGATCTGACAAAAGGATACAAAGTCATTACCCAAGATCGATGATGATCTTGAAGAACAACTTGATCTTCAATGATGAACTAGACTAATACCCGCTCTAATCCTAGAACTAGAGCTCATTAGAGCTAGATAGGTTTCTGGTCTGGCTGGGTTTCGCTATCTGGATGTCTGAGTTGATTCTTCTCTGAATGAATGAATGTGACAGAGGGGGTCTCTGCTTATATAGGCCTCCAAAGTGGGTGTGAATGCCTCCAAGTAGACCTGAGCATTTGTGGCCTGGCCCAAGCCCGGTGCATTTTGTCCCGCCCATGCCTTCTAGTGGGATGGGACTGGGCAACGAAAACCAAGCCTGAAAAAAATCAGGCCGGCCCGAGCCCATCGAGACGATTAATTTTATTTATTTTTCAACTAAAAAGGAGGGAAGCCCGAGCCCATCCACAGCCTGGCCCGAGCCTGGCCCAAAAACTTGGCTCGAACTTACCCATGGGATGGGTATGGGCACAAATTTTAGGCCTGAAATAAACCAGGCTTTTTCTCGGCCCGACCCGAATTAGGCCCATCCCATAAAATGCTCGGGTCTACCTCCAAGTATGCTAGCAGGCATTGTCAACATAGCCAACAGAAGGGGAGCACGAACCACCTTATTGATGGGCCAGGTGAGCCCAGCGGGCCGACCAGTCCACTGGTGCCTCCTCTCGGCCACCGCCTTCGTGTGGTGGGTTGTGGGTTGGATCTTTGGGCCTACTATGTTGACGCTAGCCTATGTTCGACTTGAATTCCAACCTCTCTATTATCTTGAGCATTTCTAGGACGACATATACTTTTCATCTATTTTTAATCTTAATTCCTGAAATCATACAAAGACAAAATACAAGTAGAACCAAGTCATTCTAAACAAAATATGATTGTAAAATAATATTTTTCTTAGATTTTTTATGGAAAGCTTTAGTATTTAAGGTCCATCAACACCCCCTCCTACTGAGATAAAGGAGGAAGACGACGAGGCATGCAGAGATCACAAGGGGACGTAATCCATGTAGGGCTCAATGCAGGGTGGGAGCAATCAGAGCTCGGAAGGGTCGTCGGAGTTGTAGACAAAGAATCCTCGATCATGTAACATCCCGCCACTCCGGGCCGAGCCCGCTTACCCTGACAGCTCTCTAGGATCCTAAGAATATCCCCTACAGACCAATACTCGTCTTTTCTGCACACTTTGTCCTCACTCATGTGCACTCGGGAAGGATTTCCCGGTCGGTCACCCATCCTAAAATTGCTTCGGGCCAAGCACGCTTAACCCCAGAGTTCTTTCGGGATGAGCTCTTAGAAAAGAAATTGCAACTTGTTGGTATGAGTATCCTTATCAATCCTATTAAGCCCTAGGCTGGGGTGTTACAGATCATGGACCGTGCGGGGGTGTGGGAGCTGACAAGGAGCAGCGAGAGGTGGCGGTGGGTCCCCAGGATGGCCACATGCATCTGCTTCCTTGGATCTGGGAAGCCCGATAGGTGTACATAGAGGTGGGAGACCAGCGACGGCTTGACGAAGGAGAAGGCAATGATGAAGGAGCGCCCAAGGAGGTGGCGGTGGATGCTCTGATGAGTGCCTTGGTGTCGTCTGGGAAGGAGTCGCCCCGGTGGAAGACGAAGCGCTCTAGCATCGCCCAGTTGGGGAAGCTGTTGACGGCACTTAGCCATGTCAATTAAGTACCGCAAGCGCACGGGTCGGTTGTAGCTTTTCCCTTAGAGAATTCCCCCAAGGTTATCAATCCATGGAACAAGGAGATTGCTACGCTTATCTAAGCACTAACTATGTTGATTATTAATATTTTTGGGTTTTGGTTGGTGTATGAATAGATCTAATCTACTAAGTTTAATCTAAATAAATCTAGGGTTAAGAATGCGAGGTTAAATTAGCGAGAGCACAAGATATAGAGAATGTTTGCCCCTAGGGTTTTAGGATCGCTAGGATATGTAATCGCCGAATTAACACACCAATTCTAATCTATCCAATTCCGAAAGCCGATGCTATTTCCCCCACACTCGTCACATAGCCCTAGGGGTAGAGGCACATCAAACCTAGGGAATCATCTATGTACAAGATAGATTGAATTCATAAAGGATGTCGACAATTACAAATGAATGGTCACCTTATATCCCTATGGACAAACGAGGCCTTCACCCCATAAAGCTAGTCTTGGCGATGGAGTTCATGGTGTAGAAGTCCTCGGCGAAGAACTCTGTTGTCCTCCAATCTTGTCGCGGCCGTCTTCTTCCTCCGGTGCGTGTTTCGTCGATTCGGCGGCTCTCTGTTGGGAATTCGTATGTGGTTTATATTAGACATAAGCTTTAAATAGTCCGAGAGAACTCTAGCTTGAAGGGGAGGTTGAGGCGGCACAAAAAGGGCCTAGGCCGGCCGGCTAGGGGCCCATTGGGCTGACCGGCCCAGCCCATATTTGGCCCATCTCGGCCTCCGCTTTTGCGTGCGAACTCCTCTCTAAATTGGTAACTTATATCTTTCACATATGCGGGCCTTTTGACGTCATTTGCTTTGGGATATGATTAGATCTTTGATATGTCTGCTGGATTTCCTCCGACCCTGAAGTCATCCGAGTGTGTTCTTCAAGCCTTTGCCCGTGCACATTCTTGGTGGTTGGTCACGATCTCGGTCTTTATCGAAAATTGCTCATTTATAGCTCAAAAAATTGCATACACCAACATCCTCCAAAAATATGTGCATATGCGAATATGGGGTTATTTCACGTGCCAAGTGGCTGATTAGTATATGAATTAGTCCAACCTCTACCTAAATGGCACCAAAAGTGTGTCAATAAGGAGTGCCAACAATCCCCCCATGCTTAAACCTTACTCGTCCTCGAGTAAGTCGAAGAGCTTTGCTTAATAAGGAAATCTGCGTTGCCCTTCAATGTCTTCCCTACATTTAGTCATAGACAACAAGACACATTGCTCTCTCGAGTATTTAGCATTTAAGTTCAAGTTATGAATGATGACTTTTTATTTTGGAAGATAAGACTAGCTAGCAATAAAGAACAAGCCACAATAAGAAATTAATGCAATGCTCTCAAACTTAAGTGAACTTTAAACCTTTACCTTGTTACATCGTGAATAGTTTTTCAAAAAAATATGCATATCAAACACAAGTGAGGTTCTCTTGCAATAGTTCATGCAAACACTCATCTCATCAAGTCACTCAAGCCTATATTACATTATTTTCAACCTGTTCTACTCATATATGAAAGAGGAAGGCATATGTCGAGCTTGGTAGGTAAAAACAATCCTAGTAAAATATTATATTTGAAATATTGTCAAACTAAGCGAGAGATCTATTGGAATTACCGTGACTAGTCAAAAAGGTCATGGAAAAATAATGTTGGAGAGGGAGAGAGATGGAACTCACACTTTTAGATAGGTGGACATGTACGAGTGGCAAATGGGTGATCCCGAGACACAAATGAAGTTCTCGTTATCGGATTGCACATGGTTGGAATATTTTAGTATAGATTTATCTTCAACGCCCTGGGGAATTAGTGGAGTGAAAAGAACTAAGGTGCATTTTATCCTCTTTTTTTCTTTTTTTCTTTTCTCTCTTTTTTCCCTATTTTATTTTGACATGCCTTGTGAGCATGTGGCATACCTTCTTTGGGCATGCATCTTTTATTATATTTTTTATTTTTTTTTTATTTTTCTTTTTTTTGGTCCTTAGAACTTTCACAACATGATACTTACTCAGCGATGACTCCTCCCCCCATGCTTGAACGATACTCGCATCAAGCATTAAGAGAGGGAATATAACCACCGAGGTAATCTATGTTCTATCTAGAATGTATTCCATACTAAAATTGGGTTGTGGTCAAGGAGGTAGTCACAAAATGATATTTATTTTTTTTGGGTGGTGCCCAGCGAAGTTTGTGAAGTTTTCAATGTGAAAACTCACAATGCATGGACCAAAAGGCTAGCATAAAAAAGTTTAGACAAAGGATTGACCAGCTTCTTAGTCTCGTACCATAAAAATCAATCCTAACCCAACTCATCGAAATACAAGTTTGCATTCTAAAGATTTTATCACGAAGAGCATATGTGTATAGGCTTTGGTAGGAAGAACGATGCAAGAGATTCACAAATGTAGATAGCATAGGAGTTAGTTTTCAATAAAACAATACAAGGTGTAAGGTTATCGGTAAACTTAAATAAAAGGGCAATGATATGTATGTGGGTTTAGAATTTAGTCATTTAACCTCCAAAAATAAAATAGCCGGTATTTAATCATTTAATTACGTTTAAAGGAGAGCAAATAGTCAAGTCATATACAACATGGTGTAGTTGAAACAAGGCGACACCTTTCATCATTTTTCCATAAGCAAAAGAATCAAGTTATCACCGTGGTGAGCTCAATATGATGGTGATCAATTTTTATTGAAAGCAAAACAAACCTAGGCTGTCCTCCTAGAAGCCATGTTATTGGTCGTGAGAAATACGGAGGTTTATACTTCATAGATCTCTCTAAAAAGACAAAAAAAGAAAAAGACTCTAATACACTAAAGACCGGGTTGCCTCCCGTAAAGCGCTTCATTTAAATTCATAGAGCTCGACTTTCTCACATACCTTCTCATTGTCGCGAAGCCATGGTCCTTCGTGAAAGAATCCGAAGTGTCCATGCAGCTTGATGTCGCCTCTTGTAATTCATCGTAGCTTGCTTGTAGCATCTTGACTTGTCGAAGATACACCACTTGTGCCTTATTTGATAACGATCTTGGGTCCTTCTTTTGTTCCTAGCCTCTGAATTTGATCATGTACGTTTGATGAAAGCATCACCCATGCTCCTCTTCATCGTTGTCATCGTCATCTCATCTATATTACTCTCATCATGTTGGTCCTGCCCCTTCTTCGTGGAGTCCCTCCTGTGTCATTAACAGAACATATACCAAAATATAGATCTATTGAACACTTCATAAAATTACCTTTCCAACGAGTAGTCATTCATCTAAAACGGAGTTCAAATGAGGGAGTTATGTCCGTTTTACTTTTAGCACGGCGTACTGTCCAGAAAATTCCAGAACGTACGCCCTTCAATGTTTTGGCCATATCCACTAGTAGGAATCTCTGATTGACTTGATTCTTCTAATTCATTGGAAGCGTAGCTTCATGGAGCTCTTGAATATCCAAAAATATTCTGCTATTTTTCTCTAAGGTCGACCAGAATTGATGAGAACAATGTCTTCTTGTGAATCGATCTGAAGATGTCGATGATCTTGATCTTATGATCTTTGGAGCGGCTTTGGGCATGCCTCATACCTATCACTTTGTACAAGAGAATTCTCCCAAAAACATTAGTCTCAAAAATTTATTGACATGGAGGCATACCTTATTTACCATCTTTCTCATCAAAGCGGATCTAGGGTTTATGGTATTCTAATGATGAGAACCCCTCGATCACCTTGTTGGAGCGAATGGTGGATTTCTCGAAGCCCGAGTTATGTGTCTAGTATTTCCACCTACTTTGAAGGACACAGACAAGAAAACAAGGGTATATGCAATAATAAATTAGGGTTAGTCTTAAAAGTTAGATAGATCCCCCTAGGGTTCGTGTTGCTGATCCCCGGTAACAGCGCCAGAAAAGCTTATTGACGGCGCTTAGCCGCGTCAATTAAGTACCACTAGCGCACAGGTCGGTTGTATCTTTTCCCTTAGAGAATTCCCCCAAGGTTATTAATCCGTAGAACAAGGAGACTACGCTTATCTAAGCACTAACTATGTTGATTATTAATCTTTTTGGGTTTTGGTTGGTGTATGAATAGATCTAATGTACTAAGTTTAATCTAAATAAATCTAGGGTTAAGAATGCGAGGTTAAATTAGCGAGAGCACAAGATATAGAGAATGTTTGCCCCTAGGATTTTACGATCGCTAGGATATATAATTGCCGAATTACCACACCTATTCTAATCTACCGAATTTTGAAAGCCGATGTTGTTTCCCCCACACTCGTCACACAGCACTAGGGGTAGAGGCACATCAAACCTCGGGAATCATCTATGTACAACATAGATTGTATTCATAAAGGATGTCGACAATTACAAACCAATGGTCACCTCATAACCCTATGGACAAATGAGGCCATAAAGCTAATCTTGGCAACGGGGTTCATGGTGTAGAAGTCCTCTGCGAAGAACTCCGCCGTCCTCCAATCTTGTTGCTGCCGTCGCCTTCCTCCGGTGTGTGTTTCGTCGATTCGGCGGCTCTCTGATGGGAATTCGTATGTGGTTTCTATTAGACATAAGCTTTGAATAGTCAGAGGGAACCCTAGCTTGAAGGGGATCGAGGCAGCACAAAAAGGGCCTACACCGGCCAGCTAGGGGCCCATTGGGCCAGCTGGCCCATCCCATTTTTGGCCCATCTCGGCCTCCGCTTTCGCGTGCGAACTCCTCTCTAAATTGGTAATTTATGTCCTTCACATATGTGGCCTTTTGACGTTATTTCCTTCGGGATATGATTAGATCTTTGATATGTCTGCTGGATTTCCTCCGATTCGGAAGTCATCCGAGTGTGTTCTTCAAGCCTTTGCCCACGCACATCCATGGTGGTCGGTCACGATCTCGGTCTTTGCTGAAAAGTGCTCATTTATAGCTCAAAAACCTGCATAAACCAACATCCTCCAAATATATATGCATATACAAACATGGGGTTATTTCACGTGCCAAGTGGCGGGTTAGTATATGAATTAGTCCAAAATCTCTACATGAATGACACCAAAAATGTGTCACTAAGGAGTGCCAACAGAAGCCACCAACGATGGCGCACCTGATGAATATTATGATGAAGAGAGGATGAGGAGGAGGTGGCGGCGGCGGCTGGCTGAGATTGTGGACAGCTAGAGAAGAGCACGCGCCATGTGTGATTGTGCAACAATGGTTCTTTTCATTTGTGATTGTGTGCACACAAAGCTCTGAAGCCGGACTGTCCACGGGGGCCCGAAATATACGTATATCTATGTTTTTTCTTTTAAACTTAAATACAGGTTAATGTAAAACTTATAATGATTTGTATTGATTATATTGTAGGTCTATTATTTACTTCCATAGGTCTTATTATTGTATATTTTTATTCATTGTGTGAACAAGAATTGATATTTTTGTACTATTTTCTTTTCAATTTTGAGTTTTTTCATTGAATGTTAGCTTCTTGTTAACATACCCGCGGGCGACCCGAAACTCGCATGTCACCCGTGGGTGCGGGTGTGGGTGCCACATGTCACCCGTGGGTGTCATTGAGGGCGGGCGTAGCTAAGTGTCGCGGGTGTAGTTGAGGGCGGGTTTTTGCTCCACCCGCACCTCACCCAACCTGTTGCCATCCCTACCTATGGTGACTTCGTAAATCTTGAAATCAGCTGGCTCAGTCAACTGGAGGTGCTCATAGAGGTAGGGTTGTATACATGTATTCGTAGAGATGAGTGTGTGTGCATGTTGTAAACGTCTTCGATTGTACTATGATTTAAAAAATAACATTCACAAGTCTTAGACTACATATCCCCTAAACAAATTGACTACATAGATTTGATATATTGTCGTCCAAAGATGGATTTGGGTATCTGTGAGTTTCGGTTTCAAGAATAGATTTTCACTTGAATTGGTGATCGGGGTCATTTCGTGTTTCAAGTTCAGGTTTCAATTTTGGATGGTAGACACTCCTCCATATCTGAACCCGACATGTTGCCATTACACATGAACGACAATTGTAGGATCGAGGATTACCGGCTAGAGGGGGTTGAATAGGCGGTTTCAAACTAAAAACACAACATTGGATGAATTTAATTACCAACACAAGATAAATTCTACAACTAGTGAAACTTAGGAATGTCAATGGTTTGCAATCTACGATGACAAGAAATAATCGAATGTCTTAGAGATAAAATGCTCAAAGTAAATTGCCTGTATGTAATTTGAGTGAAAGAAATAACCGAAGACACAAGAAATTTTTTTCATGGTGTCGATGACTTGCTGGTCACCCCTAATCCATGTTGAGATGGATTCAAAGCTTCTAATTGCTCCTCTACCAAGAATCCACTTGGTGTATGAGCCAATCACGGAATCAATAAATCTCTCCAAATCTCTTCTTCACTAGAGATGCTTTTCACCACTCCGGTGAGGCTAAGCTCAAGAACCTCTTCACAAGAATGAATCGAAGGCTTCTTTACAATTTTCTTTGAAGTGCTCAATGAACAACCATAGCTCCAAGCCATCTAGGAGGCGGCAACATCCAAGAGTAACAAGTCAATCACATTGCTTGAAGAAACTCTAGTGCCCCAATGCTCAAACCTTTTATGCAAGTACTAGATGCCTCTCAATCTCACCAAGAATGCAATCTCAAGTCATGTGAGTGAGAGGGAGAGAGTGGAGAGCTCAAAAGAGTGTTTCAAAGGTTTCCAGGGCCAAGAGGACCTCCCCACGCCGGCCACTCGGGTATTTATAGAGAGGGGTGAAAAAATCCAACCGTTATGTTCAAAACCCGACCTCTCTGCGATTTCGCGGGCAGTCCACCGTTACAGGCCTAGACTGACCGCCGTTCAACCCAATGGCGCTATTTGCAATAAATGTGTGTCAGAGTTGACCATTTTCAAATGTGCGGACTATCCGACCCTTGGGGCCCCAACAGTCCGCCGTTCAATCGCAGCGGGAGTGCTGAGCCGGGACAGACTGCGCACAAAAGTTTTCTTATACTGGCGGACTGTCCGCGCCCTGAAGCCGGACTGTCCACAGCTAACTTTAAAAACTACACAAAGTTGTTTTTCCTCCTTGTCTGAACTTTACTTGACCGGCCAACTGTCCGCGCTAGGTGTAACACCCTAAAAATACCCTATTTAAAATTTAGTACTTTAATAACTTTTTATATTCAAGTGCTCATGAAAAATGTAGGAAAAATAAAATTTTGAATGATTAAAAGCAAATATAGGGAATAGAAATATTATTGTTGCATTTATTCTGGTGCATTTATTTTTTATTGTTGAATTTAAATTTAATTTGAATTCAAATGAGTGTTTAAATAAAAGAAAAACCTTTTCTTTTCTCTCTCCCTCACTCTCTCAGCCCGGCCCAATTCCTTCTCTCTCTCCACCACGCAGCCCAGCCTAGCCAACCTCCACCGTGCGGCCCAGCAAGCAGCTTGGCCCAGCTTCTCTCGCGCAAGCCCAGTCGGCCCACCTCAGCCCGCCAGCAGCCGCACTCTCCCTCACCCCCACAGCTGTTGACGCGTGGGGCCCACGCGCTAGCGTCGTCTTCCTCCAGCGCGCCCCGCACCAGACCAAGCCATGTTCGAATCGAACCTAAGCTCGAGCTCGAGTCCGACCTCCGCCTCGCTTTGCTTGGCGCGCACGCCAAGGAGCCCCAGGGTCCCTATTTAACTGCCACCACAGCCTCGACTTGTTCCCCCTCCGAAACCCTAGCCGCCGCCTTGCTTTCGAGCCTCGCCGCCGCCTTTAACACTAGCTGCGCCGCCGCTCGTCTGCCGCCCCATTGTCCCCCAGAGCCTGTCCAGGAGATTCGCACGGAGGTGAGGAAGCTCCACAACCGGTTATCCCTCGCTCTCTCGCTCTCCTCCTCTTGCACAAGCTCGCCGTCGTCCGCAAGCCGCCGCCGCACGTCGCCAGCCGCCTCCCTCGCCCAAGCTTCATTCAAAACCCCCAAAACGGATTCGCCGTGTTCCCCTCTCTCTCCCGGTCCAAACGCGGCGAGGTTTGGTGCTCTTTAGCGCCGGATTGGCCAACTCCGGCGAGACTCCAGCAAAGCGCCGCCGCGAGCCGCTGCCACCGGCAACCTTAACCTCCCGATCTAATCTCCGCCGATAGATTCATAACCGATGGCCCAGATCCAACCTGAGCCCTGGTTCACTGTGAACCCGTGGACCACGGTCTACAGCCGGTCCACGGCACAGTAGACGATGACGTCAGCCCACGTCAGCCATCAGCCGCCGTCCTGGTAGTTTTGCAAATGAGCCCCTATAGTTTTTGGAAATCAACCCGTGGTCCAGCGCAGTTCAAAAATAATTATAGTTTAGTCCTTTTTCTTTCAGTTTGGCCCCTGCGCTTTTGAGAAATAGTGCCTGCCGTCCTAGATGGATGTTTTACTCGTTAGCCCTCGGGTTTTTATACGAAATTATGTTTTAGGTCCCCGGTTTCTTTCAAAAACACCCCTGGAAGCGTAAAAGTCTTACCAGCAAGCCCCTAGAGCCCGTTTTAAGCGTAGTTTCTTCGTTTTAACTCCGATTTGAGTGATTTTCACGCTCATGTGTTTGTAGTGAAGCGTACAGTAATTATAAAGCCTTATTTTCATTTTTTTTTATGTTTGGTGTACTGTTCTAATTAAATGCCTTGTTTGCATGTATGTGTGGATGCTTGTGTGGTGATCGATGTGAGTAGTTGACGAGCCGTTCGAGTTCGCCGACGATCCCATTCCCGAAGAGCAGGTGCAGCAGCAGTTCGTTGAGGAAGGCATGTATAACACGGACAATCCTTGATTACCTATACACCATTTAATCATATGTTCATATGCATGTGTCTAATATTGTTATACACTAAGGATATTCCTAGTCTTTATCTTACTCTTTGTTTACCCGGTTATATGCATTATGGTTAGTATTTGCTACGCGCTGCGAAAAGCATTTATTTAATTGTCAATATTGAATTAATGGTTCAATTCAATGATGACTAAAAGATGCTTTTTAGCAACATGGTTCGGGGAACTAGAGCATGTGCTTCGTGTTTTATTCTAGTGTCTCTATAAGGTTTGGTCTAGGGAATTAGAGCATGTGCTTCGTGCTTTGTTCTAATGTCTTTCCGTAAGGTCCGGTTCTTAAAGCGGCAACCCAGGAACTTGTTCGCCGCCGTTGGAACTATAATGGCTCTGGTCTTGGATAATTAGCTTGTACGTCTCTAGCTCGCCAGTGGTTACCGAAAGGCGTATGTGGGGAATATGGGTGAGAGTATAGTTTGATCCATCGAGGACGGATTTATCCGTTGGCTATGCCTCGTTAGGCAAAGTCCCGTGATGTAAGCGCCCGATGTACGGCTGCTTCACACGTTGCGATGATTGCGCTCTCGCTCCGGACGCCATTGACCCCCTCACGTTGCGCCCTGAGCGTACGTCAATCTCGATGCCTTGGGTTATGCTGCCTATGTTGAACCAAAACGGCTACTGTGCTTGTTAGGGTGTTTTGTGAAAGTCCTCGTAACATAAGTTCTTTTGGATTTATGTAACCGGCAGGTAAAGGGCGAAACCTCTGCAGAGTGTTGATCTATCATGATAGCCGTGCTCACGGTTACGAGCGGTCTGGATCCTTTTTTATTAGAAGATGATGTTAGTGGTTGATGTTGGTTTATTCTATAATTATCTATACATTATTATTATTGTGCTTATACTTGGGTTCTACTCATTTGTAGTAATTTGGATGATAATAAAATGAAACTACTAAAGATGCTATTGCAGTTTAACCATGTCCAGCCTTTTGTTCTTGCATAACCCGTGTTATACTTGTTAAGTAAGATGGTTCACTTACACTTGCAACTATTCAACAAAATCCCGGATGGGTAACAGATGGAGCATTGAATGATCAGTCGCTTGCCGAGTTTCCGGAGAATCTGCCGTACTTCTAGCTGTGTTCAACCAGGTGTCCCTGTGGGCTTGAGGCTCTACCTAGTTAAGACGTTTAATAATATTAAGACTTCCGCTGTGTTATTTGTTTAAGACTATGTCTTGTGTTAAACTCTGATGTAAACTATTTTATTCGAGCATTGTATTCTCTGTGATTCAATATTTGTAATCTATATGTGTTCTGTGGACATCCTGGGCACGCATATAGAAGCATTCAGATTTCTTGGAAATCTGGGTGTTACACTAGGAGGCCGGACTGTCCTCCGTTCGCGCACACAGAAACGCCCAGGTTCTGCCTATCTTCAAATAACTGTCCACCACACAAAGGCTGGACAGTCTATCATATACTCGCAGTTAGCTCTCTCAAAACATGATTTTTGAGTAATACTTTTGCATCTATCCATCTATATGCATGCATCCCTAAAGTTTAAGGAATGTGGCACTATTGACTTGTCAAGCACATGTGAATTAACCCCTCTTGATAGTACGGCTATTTAACCTACAAATCTGGTCAATTTCCTTCTCTAATCTCCTTTTGACCGGCAAATTAAAAATCCCTATTATATACCTTTGCCTTGATTATTCTAACTCCATGTCACCTTGTTTGCCAAAGGTTTTCTTTATCTCCGTTCATTTCAAGATTTCCATCAACACCATCTCCATGGTTTGCATAGCTCATCTTTGTGACTAACTTTAACTCATATACTCCAAAGATATTGTTAGTCCACAAAGTGTTGTCATTAATTACTAAAACACTAAACTACGGGCCTAGATTCTTTCAATCTCCCCCTTTTTGTAATTGATGACAACCACATATTGGAGTGATGAATAAATTGATTTTAAGTCTACTCCACATATGAAATATGAGAGAGAGATTTGGTATAGAATTTGATATACCTTATCATTGATCATGGGGGAAAAAATAAAGGTAGGTGAAGGATATCAAACTTCCAATATTGAGAAAACTCACCCTAAATGTGTGCACTTAACTTTGAATTTCAATCTCATCACACATTCATAATAGAGAGAATTTTGATGGAGGTTCTCTTGAAACATGGAGACCGTGGCACAAAGATAATCCAATGATATACCAATATAACCATAAGAATTCACCATTTTGACACACATTAACCATAGGAGCTGGAACGTAGTATAAGATATAAGAATTAGACAATAAGAGTAATAGTCCACCACACATGAAGTTCTAGCTTCACACAGCAAAGAGTGCATAATAGCTATTGTGAAGGCAAAACGTGAACTTGATGAGGTGCTTTATAGCAAAGAAATGATGTGGCTCCAGTGATCAAGAATTACTTGGCTAAAAGAGGGTGATCGGAACACAAAATACTTCCATAGGAAAGCTATGTGGCGAGCAAAGAAGAACATGGTGAAACGTCTGAAGAAGGAAGATGGTAGCTGGTGTTCGGATCAAGGAGAGATGCAGCGAATGGCTGCTGCTTATTTCTCAGATCTTTTTCTAAAGGATGAGAATGTGAACCCCCAGGAGGTAATTGATATTTTCCAAACCAATTATTACTGATGAGATTAACACCTTTGCAAGCCATACTCTGAGGAAGAAATTGGCAACGCCCTATTCCAGATTGGCCCTCTTAAGGCGCCAGGTCCAGATGGACTCCCTGCTCGTTTCTTTCAGCGTAACTGGCCGCTAATGAGGGAGGATATCATCAGAGCAGTCCAAGAGTTCTTTGTAACAGGGGTGCTGCCGGAGGGAGTCAATGATACGTGCATTGTCCTGATTCCAAAAACAGTAATGTTATCTATAAGGTAGTGTCAAAGTGTATGGTAAATCGGTTGAGACCCCTCTTGCATAATATTATTTCTCCCTGTCAGAGTGCCTTTATTCCTGGCAGGCTAATTACAGATAATGCACTAATTGCCTTTGAGTGCTTGCATGCTATAAATTCTAACACAGATGCCAGGAGTCAGTACTACGCGTTTAAGTCGGACCTCTCCAAGGCTTATGACCGTGTTGATTGGAGTTTCTTAAACAATGTGTTATTGAAGCTGGGCTTTCAGAGTTCATGGGTGGATCGTATTATGACATGTGTGTCTTTGGTTCGCTATAGGGTTCGCTTCATTGGTGCCCTATCGGCACCTTTTGCTCCCACACGTCTTCGCCAAGGTGATCCATTGTCGCCTTACTTATTCCTTTTTATCGCTGATGGCCTTTCAGCTCTGATCAACAGGAAGGTAGCACAGGGGGAACTAGAAGAACTTCATATATGTAGAGGTGCTCCTGGCATCTCTCACCTTCTTTTTGCTGATGATACGTTATTATTCTTCAAAGCTTCTGGACAACAGGCAGCAGTGGTGAGGGATGTGCTGGAAGTTTATGGTCACTGTACAGGGCAATTGATTAACCCGTCTAAATGCTCTATTATGTTCAATGACAAAAATCCAAGTGAGATATGTGAGCAAGTGAAGCATGTACTAGAAGTGGAGAGAACTGCTTTTGAAGCGAAATATCTAGGCTTGCCTACTCCGAGTGGGAGAATGAAGGGTGATCGGTTCCAGCCCATTAAGAGCGTTTGTGTAAAAGGTTCAAGGATTACTCAAAGAAATTTTTATCTACTGCTGCAAAAGAAACACTGATCAAAGCAGTGGGTCAAGCACTCTATTGGCGGTCAATATTGATGAGTTTTACCGCCAACATTTCACCAGATTTCATATAATTTGCATGTCACACATATTATAAATTGCTTAAACTAATGAATTCCACAAGTTTTGGTGTTTATTTGGTTTCAGGAGCATGTGACAGAAAAGAGGGGCAGAATGGCCACAAAACCTGGCCGAACGGCCAAATCTAGGCCGGCCGACCAGCAACCTTGGCCAAATGCCATGTCATCAATCCAGGGGAAACTAACACACATGCAAAGCCCTAAGACGTTCATCCAAGGTCAGTTTGATCCAAAGGACCAAAAGGCATAGCACATGGATAGAAGGGCCCACCTTGCATGGCCTAACTGTCTATGGTCGGTAACCGTCACAACTACCGACACCAGGAGAAGATCATAACCGTACCTGTGGAAGGCGGTGCCAGATGGCACCTATCCCTGGCCGATCGTCCAGAGGCCGGCCGAACGGCCAGGCACCGACGCCAATTCGGTTGAGCTTCGGATGGCAGTTGCATGGCAAGGTAGCTTACACCATAAGCTGATCAACCGACCTACTCAAGCTATAAAAGGAGCTGTACCCTTCACTCTCAAGACACACCATTCCATAGGAGAAGGATAGATTCTTGAAGTTGTAGTCTACATATTTGTAGAATAGGGAGAGTGAGGGGTGAGGTCTCTGGCGGAAGCAGAGCTGAGGAGAGGAGTCGAGGAGTGTCTCGATCTTCCTCTACTTCTGTAGCCACCCCTGGGGAACAAGCTTTTGAGTAAGTTAAGTTCTTCGTCTACTTTCAGTTTCTCGCTATTTCATACTTTACTTTTAGTACTTACTTTATCCACTAGCATTTGATCTGTGGGATCCCTTGTCTGCGTGGACATTAGCCTGTCCAGTTGGGTTTTCTCTGCCTTAGCGCTAGGCAGTAGTCAGTATCTTGATAGTGTAGGTGCGGTACCTAGACTTGATAGTTACCTTGGGTTGTGTTGCACCCCATGAAAAGAGAGTGGTAGGCGGCAAGTGGTGACAACCTTGTCCGTCCTTTGTGCGACCACAATGTTCGGGTGTTTTCATAGCAGTAGTAGCAGGTTGCCGTTGGGTCCCCCTTCTACCCCGTCTGGACCCTTCCTCTTCCAGCCGCCGAAGCAGATCAGGTTAGTAGATAAGTTTTTACTAGAATAATTGTAGGCTATCTGAAAGTTAGGCCCTCTACCCTTGCCATTCTTTTCCTTGGTGGATTCTGGTTAACTAGATTTAGGCTAGTCGCGTCTACCGTTCTTTGGATTCGATATCCCAGGTATCACTCCCCTGGTGAAAGGCTACATCGGTCTCTGTGCGCTTGCAGAGTTATTGTCGTATAGGCTAAGGAGTGCCAACAAGCTTTTCTGGCACCGTTGCCGGGGAACGGTAGCAACACTAGTTTAGATTTTTGTTAGCTGTACGCTTTTCACCTTAACCATATGGAGTGCTCTTCTAGTTCTTCAGTAGGCACCCCTAGTTATCCGGTGGTCTCATCTCGCGAGTATTTGGAACCACCACCATCATGCCACCCCATCTACACTAATGGTTACGAGATCCATCCCAGTCTCGTAGCTATGGTTCGTGCACAGTCCTTTTGGTAGAAAGGACGAGAATCCCTATACTCACTTGCAGGAATTCGAGGAGAATTGTTCTCTCCTCATTATTGTCGGGATGAATCAGAACACCCTCCGGTGGAAGCTCTTTCTGTTCTCTCTGACGGGGAAGGCTAAATTCTGGTACGATCGTGTTGCAAGCAGAGTTGGAGGAGATTGGTTACAACTGAAGGATGAGTTCTGTTTGTTCTTCTACCCCGTGTCCAAGGTCCGTAGATTGCGTATCCAGTTATTGACTTTTCAGCAAGAGAATGAGTCAATTGGAGCAGCCTGGGCAAGATTCATGTGTTTGGTCAATTCTGGACCGCCTCACGGCATTCCAGAGGAGATGCTAATGCAACATTTCGATGGCGGATTGAATGCGGATAGCGCACATTTCATTGATGTGGCCTCCGCAGGAACAGTCTTGTACAAGACCGTGGACAAAGTTCAAGATCTTCTGAACAAGGTCCTCACCAGCACTGAGTATACCGAAGTGTTTGATGATCCACCAGAGCCAATAGAGAAGCAACAGATTCACACCCTGTCAGCCTCATCCTGTCCACCTCCACCGTTCATCGAGGAGATTCCCGAACCACCACTCAAGACCCCAGATCCAGAACCACTTATCAACGCATTGCCACAGTTCGTACCCCCCTCTTCACTGAAGAGGAGTACATGTCACTCGGCAACACATCCATCATGCCGAAGGAATTGCAATGCAAGTGCTCCCGGTCTGAGGCGTTCATTCCTGAAGTCACCCGACAGATTGAGGGTTTAACTGCCATTATGAGCAAGGAATGGACAGAGGAAGTAGAGCTTTGCAGTAGACCCATCGAGATCTACCTAGAGTTCAGAATACTCCTCTGCACTATTGGGGACGCTGAGTCACAGGAAGTCATCTACGACCCGAAGGTCGGGGTTAACATCATGTCCTATGCGTTAGCATCTGCTATTGCACCAGACGAACCCATGTCCTTTTCCAGTAAGCGCTTGAAGTGGATCGACGGCCAGATGTTGGAGAGCAAGGGAATATTGCGAGTCGTGTCAGTAAAAATGACACGGAACAAGGTACTCCTGGATTTCCACATCTTCGATATCCCTGAAGGCGACACATTCTTCCTGATTGGACAGCCAATAGAGCCACTAGTCAACCCCAACATGGACCGAACTTCTCTTTAGTTCAAGGTTGGCAAAGAAATATACTCGGTCAGCCTAGTTCATTCATTGAACACTATGGCAGAAGAAGCACCAAAGCAAGACCCTCTGGACAAGGCTACGGGCAAAGTACTGGAAGAACTCGTTCAACCCAGTATTGAAGAGGATGCCCAACACTTCATCCAGGAAGTAGAACTGGGCGGCTACCTCAAGCTCAGTGAGATGGAGAAACCGCAACCTCCCCTCCCTGAATTGAAGCCAGGGCACTGTTGGCGCCCCGTGGAGCTCCGTTTTCCCATTTGAATTTTCTCCAAAAATTTGAACTGAACTTGAAAAAGTGTGAAAATAAAAGTTGGAGTTTGGGAGATGGGACACAACTTTCTTTTTGGGATGAACCTGAAATTCCAAGTTTTTCGAGCTCAAACAACCCAAAAACAAAAAGGTGCCCAGAACGGTATTTCGAGTTTTTGAGGGACTAAACTGCAAAATTTTCAAAAGTTCCAAACAGAGACTAGGGTTTATTTGTGATGAAAAACAACTTTTAATTTTGGAGATTTTAAAGTTTAGTACAAAAATCTCGAGTTTTCAGTTGGGTGTCAAACAACCCTTGTTTTTGAATTTAAATTTGAATTTTTGGAGGATTTTGAATTTCAACTCATAATTCCCTGCTTGCATTGGTTTTAAGTGCACTAATAAATATTTTGACATCAGAGATGTCACAGCCTACCCCCCTTAAAAGGAATCTCGTCCCGAGATTCGATTAACTTGGAAATAAAGAGGGGAAAGGAAAACCTCGGCTTACGAAAGAATGTCGGGGAAGTTCTTCCTAAGATAGTCCTCGGTTTCCCATGTGGCTTCATCTCCGGAGTGATGACTCCACTGAATTTTGTACATTTTAACTCCCTTCCTTTGTGTTTGTCTCTCTTTCTCGTCGAGGACCTTAACGGGATGCTCATCATACGAGAGATCCGGTTCAACCGAGAGTTCCTCTTGTTCAACAACTTCGGTCGGAACACGCAGACACCTCTTGAGTTGAGAAACATGGAATACATCGTGTACGGCTGAGAGCTCCTCGGGAAGCTTCACTTGATAGGCCACTGGTCCACATTGTTGAATAATTTCATACGGGCCGATATAACGAGGTGCAAGCTTCCCTTTTAACCCAAATCTTTGCACACCCTTGGTCGGGGAGACCTTAAGATACACGTGATCACCAACTTCAAACTGAAGTGGCTTCCGCTGTTGATCGTAGTAACTCTTCTGCCGTGACTGGGCGGTCTTCAAATTTTCCCGAACGATCCTAACCTTTTCTTCTGCTTCTTTTACAAGGTCAGGGCCATAAGTATATCTCTCGCCTGCCTGGGACCAACACAACGGGGTCCGACATCTTCTACCATATAAGGCTTTGAAAGGTGTCATTTTAAGACTCGCTTGGTAGCTGTTGTTATAGGAGAATTCGGCCAGAGATAAACACTTCTCCCAATTCTTTCCATAATGGATAACACAAGCTCGAAGCATATCCTCAAGTATTTGATTTACCCTTTCCGTCTGCCCATCGGTCTGAGGGTGATATGCTGAACTACGGATCAGTTTGGTGCCTAGGGACAGTTGCAATTGTTCCCAAAAGCGTGCTACGAACGGAGCACCCCGATCTGAAATTATCGTCTTGGGTACCCCATGTAGACAAACGATCCGCTCTAAATAAATCTCCGCGTATTTCTTAGCAGCATAAATGGTATTGACCGGAATAAAGTGTGCGGTCTTGGTAAGACGATCCACAATTACCCAAATAGAATCATGCCCCTGAGGGGTTCTGGGAAGTCCAACAATGAAATCCATGCTTATATCTTACCACTTCCATGAGGGAATAGGTAGAGGTTGAAGCGTGCCTGCTACCTTCAAGTGGCTAGCCTTAACCCGCTGGCATGTGTCACATTCCGACACATACGTGGCAATTTCTCGCTTCATTCGAGTCCACCAAAAGTTTTGTTTCAGATCTTGGTACATTTTGGT
Source organism: Digitaria exilis (assembly GCA_015342445.1). NCBI lineage: Eukaryota > Viridiplantae > Streptophyta > Magnoliopsida > Poales > Poaceae > Digitaria > Digitaria exilis. The sequence goes on from JACEFO010001638.1 coordinate 24,303, forward strand.
GCTGCCGGGATGGATAGAAAATTTGGAGAGATGGGCCTCATCCATAATCTTCCTCCGGAGTTCTGTTTTTTTGGGCACCACGAGGCGATGTCCAAACCACATCACTCCCTGCCCATCTAATCGGAAACACTTGTACTTCTCTTTCACCTTCTCTTTTGACAATTTCCTTTTAAGGATTTTAATGCTTGCGTCATTTAATTGGGCTACAACAATCTGATCGTGCAAGGTTGGTTCCACTGCAATATGGCTGAAGTACCCGTGTGGAACAATCTCTAAATTGAGCTTAGCCATTTCATGACACAGGGTGTCAGCGTAGGACTCCACGGAAAGACAATGACAATGAGCCTTGCGGCTTAGTGCATCCGCAACTACATTAGCCTTCCCGGGGTGATAATGCACGCTAAGGTCATAGTCCTTTGCTAACTCCAACCATCTTCGCTGTCTCATGTTCAGATGTGCCTGAGTGAAAACATATTTGAGGCTCTTGTGGTCTGTGTATATGTTGCATGGAACACCCATCAAATAGTGTCTCCACATCTTGAGAGCATGAATAACCGCTGCTAACTCAAGATCATGCGTGGGGTAGTTTTGCTCATGAGGCCGAAGTGCTCGAGAAGCATAAGCAATGACTCGGTTCTCTTGCATGAGGACACAGCCAAGTCCGGTGCCTGATGCGTCGCAATAGACATCATAGGGCTTGGTGCAATCGGGCTGAGCCAAAACTGGGGCTGAAGTTAAATGTCTTCGCAAGGTGTGGAAAGCTTCCTCACATTTGTCATTCCACTCGAATTTGATTCCCTTCTTTAAGAGTTCGGTCATGGGCTTCGCAATCCGAGAGAAGTCCGGAATAAAGCGGCGATAATAACCAGCTAAACCCAGAAAACTCCGGATCTCGTGGACAGAGGTAGGTGGTTGCCAATCTAGCACCTCTTGCACTTTGGTTGGATCCACGGATATACCATCCTTGGAAACCATGTGACCTAAGAACTTCACGCTCTCTAACCAGAATTCACACTTGGAGAACTTGGCGTAGAGCTGGTGATCTCTCAACCTTTGAAGAACAATGCGAAGGTGCTCGGCATGCTCTTCCTCATTCTTAGAATATATAAGAATGTCGTCAATGAAAACCACCACAAACTTGTCTAGCTCTGACATGAAGACCGAATTCATGAGGTACATGAAGTAGGCTGGGTCATTGGTGAGTCCAAAAGACATAACCAAGAATTCATAAAGCCCGTATCGTGTAGAAAAGGCAGTCTTTGGAATGTCACAAGGCCTGATTTTTATTTGGTGATAGCCAGAGCGAAGGTCAATCTTGGAGAACACTCTGGCGCCAGCTAGTTGGTCAAACAGAATGTCAATACGGGGGAGTGGGTACTTGTTCTTAATAGTTACCGCATTGAGAGGCCGGTAATCAATACATAACCTCAAGGAATGGTCCTTCTTCTTCACAAAGATAGCGGGACATCCCCAAGGTGATACACTGGGACGAATGAAACCCTTGTCTAGCAGTTCTTGGAGTTGAATTTTTAATTCAGCCAATTCATTGGGCGGCATTCTATATGGTCTCTTTGATATGGGTGCTGTGCCAGGTTGAAGTTCAATCACAAATTCAATGTCCCTATCCGGCGGCATCCCAGGTAAGTCATCTGGAAAAATATCGGCATACTCACATACCACCGGAATGTCCTTTAGTTGGGTTTCTACCATTGTGTAAGCACACGCATTGGCGCAAGTCCGTTGTGGCAGATATAACACACTCGAGCCATGCGTAGGCGAGTTTATTTCAACAACGCGTTCCGCAACATCTAGCACAACCTTATGTTGAGTCATCCAATTGGCTCCTAACACAATGTCAATTCCTTCCATACCAAGCAGAATTAAATCAGTAGGGAATGTTTTACTTCCCAGCCTGATTGGAACCTTTCGGGTGACTTGGTTGGATGCGATTTTACCTCCCGCAGTTGATATCACATACGATGATTTGTTATGGTACGATTTTAATCCGCATTTCACATGAAATCTTGTGCTTATAAAACTATGTGTTGCCCCGGAATCAAACAATATCACAGCAGGTTGAGTGCAGATAGGGAAGGTACCAGTCATGTCTGGGGCTCCCTCGGGTAGGTCGGCCAAAGTGGTGTAGTTGAGCCGTCCCTGCCGAACCTGCACGCGCTGCTGCTGTTTGCCCTTGCCTTGCTGATTTCCCGGGCGCTGGTTCTGCTGCTTGTTCTGCGGGCAATCCTTGATAAAGTGATCTTTACTTCCACACTTGAAGCACTGATAGTCGGCTCCAGGGCGAGCTGGCTGCTGTGCATTCTGCCTTGGTGCCTGCTGCTGCTGCGGCGGTGGAGGGAAACGGGGCGCGTTAGGCTGTGGCGGCCTAGCAACCCATCCACCTCCCTGAGGTGCCCTGGACTGTCCTTGCGGTGCAGCCGGGGGAACCAAACGGAATCTCGGCGGCTGCACGCTCGAAGGTCCAGCGGGAGTCTTCCTCTTCTTCTCCGCCTTGTGCACCATATTGGCGTCTTCCTGGGCAATGGCAAGGTTCACCAGATCGCCGTACGTGGCAGCACGGGTGGTGGCCAACTGTGCCTTCAACTTGGTGTTAAGGCCACGTCGGAACCTCTCTAGCTTCTTCTCGTCGGAGTCGGCTGTGACATCTCTGATGTCAAAGTTATTAAAAAGTGCAATTAAGATCAATGAACAGGAAATTATGGGTGAAATTCAAAAATCCAACAAAAATTCAAATTTAAACTCCAAAAACAGGGGTTGTTTGACACCAACTGAAAACTCGAGATTTTTGTACTAAACTTGAAAATCTCCAAAAATAAAAGTTGTTTGTCATCACAAATAAACCCTAGTCACTGTTTGGAACTTTTGAAAATTTTGCAGTTTAGTCCCTCAAAAACTCCAATTACCGTTCTGGGCACCTTTTTGTTTTTGGGTTATTTGAGCTTGAAAAACTTCGAATCTCAAGTTCATCCCAAAAAGAAAGTTGTGTCCCATCTTCCAAACTACAACTTCTATTTTTACACTTTTTCAAGTTCAGTTCAAATTTTTGGAGAAAATTTGAAGTCAAAATCGAAACTCCACGGGCAGGGAACAGTGCCCCTGGCGCGGCTGACGCCGGCCAGAGCTCGGCCGCCACGCGGCCGGCGAGCGGCGCAGGCGGCGCTGACGCGGCCAAGGCACGGCGGAGGGTGGCGTTTGTCGCCTAGCCGTTGTCCGTCCACTCCCGCGAGCCGTCACTTCGCCGCCGTCGCCTCGCTCCTCCTCGCGCCGCGGACGCCATCATGGCGGCTCGCGCGCCGCGGTCGTGCGCGCGCGCTCGCGCTGCGCTGAGCGCTGCAGCACGCGATGCCGTCCCACTACGCGCCAAATGCACTGTAGGAGATCCCCGCGACGTCGCTGTAGCGATTCCCCTCGCCGACCGAGCCTCTCGCGCTCAGACCGAGCTCTCAATGCGGCAATGGCGCGTCACGTAGGGCTTTAACGCGCTCGCTCGCTCCCGAGGCACTCCGCGCCTCCCTTGCGTGTCCTAGCATCCCACTGCGCACTCCCAACCCTCCTCTCACTCGAGCACTTGGCCATTTTCCACTCCACCGCACGCGCTCGGCCTTCTTCCTCCTCGCGCCGCGCAACCCGAGCTAAGCCACTTCGAGAACTTCGTCGCGCACACTCCACCATTCCCAAATCCACCCCGCACGGAGCTAGTCCTCTACCTCAGCTCCAAAACCCCCAACTTTCCCCAGGCAATTACCCCTTCTCCGGCTCGAATTTTCGATTTCCCCCAAATCGAGTTTTCCGGCCGCCGAACCACCTCAACGTCGAACCCCTACTCCGAGCCATCCCCGAGCTTCCTCGAGCACGCCAATAGCTTCCCCAAGCTCTGCTGAAGCTCATGGACCCCTCAGCCCTCCACGAGCGACCCCGAGCTCGCCGGCGTAGAAGCCGCGGCGGCCGCGCCGCCACTTCCTCGTCGCCGGCGCAACTCCGACCTCCCCCGGCCTCCAAACCGTCCTCAAACGACTCGTGGTGAGCCCAGGATCATTTCCCCCCACTTCCCCGAGCCCAGTTCGCCGTGGTTTGCCCGGCGTAACTCCGGCGAGGTCCCAGGGACCTTTCTTCATCTTCTTCCTTTGTCTAGGGTCCTCTGTGCAAAAGAGCAGGACCTGTTCGCGAAGTTTTGAAAGTTCTAGGGTTCTTTGCGTAAATAGATTCTTAAACCTAGATTTGTTTTTCCCGAATATTGTAAAATCGATTAAAAATCGTAGAAAAATCAGAAAAATACGCAAAAATACTCTCTGGATTCGTGAGAGTCGAAACTACAATCTCTATTAGACATGTGTATGCTTTTGATGAACTGTTGTTGAATTAAAATTCAAACTATAAAAACCTAAAGTTGTGCACCATTTCAAATCCAGCGCTCCGCTGGGGTTGAGCTTTGGATATGTTGTTAGTAGTGGCTTTGGACAGCTTGTGTCCAAAGGGGACCTAAAAATATGATGTGTAGCTCCAGTTATGAATTTAAATGTATTTCCTGTCTTTTTGCAGTGCAGAAATCATTAAAAATAATATGTGCAGTGAAAAATCACCATTTTGCTCCTGAGAACTAAAAACTTGTTATCACACATGTTAAAAATGAAAAACTTAAGTTTTGCTCTGTTTAGAATGGCAAATAATTAAATATGTGTTTTTGGATAGAAAAATGTTGAGGATTACCCAAGGGTTATTTTGAGCCACCACTTGGCCAGAGCCCTCCTCATACTTATGCCTAGCTTTGGTAGGAAGATCTCCTGAAAAAGATGAAATTTCAATTTTATATGCTTTTATTTCACTTTCTGCAGTTAGCTGTTTATAGATTTTTAATAAATTATGTGTAGCTCGAAATTAGCTAAATTTTGGAGTGAGCTTAGCTCTTATACTCCAGTAGCTGTCATAAAGTTTATAGCTAAAAATGATGAACAGAAATGGAGGAACAAAAATAGGAAGGGATTTACAAGGAAATTGAATTATATAAAAGAATAAACTTTTTAGTTATTGAGTTGGAACAAATAATTAGAATCTGAAATTTCAGAATAGCACCCAACCTTGTAAAGAAATAAATAAAATTCTTTTATATATGTACACAATCACCATCGAAATCAATACAACTCTACCCACACCTACACCTTGTTTTGTGAAGATAATAGAAATGCCTAAGCATGTCTAGGTGAATATGGCCTTCAAAGGCCCTAGTCTTAACATCTATAGGCAGCCGCCTTAAAATATGCATCTCATGTAGAAGGCGCTATCCCGGACGGCCACTACACCCTCATCCCCGCAGACGAGGAGCAAGTCCCGGAGCAAGGCGTCGGCGAAGAAGTGAACAACCCGGAGGCTAACTCTCAGTCCGAGCAAGAAGGCAAGCCCCGGAGCATAACCTAACGTTTCCAAATTATGCACTTTGAATTCTCTATGTTCGTGCATTTACGTTTCTAGGAGTTGACTGAATACCGTAGTTGTAAAACTTCCTAGTACCCATGACTTGCAATACTAGTATGAAAAGGATCGATAGAGCATTGCTATAGGTCCGTTACAAGTCGAGTGATTTCCTGTCACTCGCGAGATATAGGAATTGCTTGTCTTTACTTATGTTGGAATCATAAGGATTGACGGGCGGGATGATAGATGTAGATCTCCCGTCCGTGTATGATAAGTGATTTAAGGTCGAAACGTGTGGTTGAGTGTGTCAAGTTTTTGAACGTACCACATGCATGCCGGTATATGGGAGCCGGTAAGCCCGGTACCAGATTGAAGCAGCTAGGGCCGATAGCCATCTCTCCTTGGAAACTTTGTTTTCCCTTGCCGTACACTTGTGGATATATGCGTGAGACTGTGAGTGAAGCAGTAAACCTTTATCCTAAGGAAGTGGACCCGGTTCCGAATTGTGGATCGATGGGAAAGGTTGGGAAATGCTTGTACCTTTTATCTCAAGCAGAGTATCCGTGTGTGTTGGGTTTCCCCTGGCCAGGTAGCAGAAATTCGGTTCGAACTGTCCGCTTCTCGCGGTTAATGAGACTACTTGACCGCCTTGCTACATTGAGTAATAAGTGAAAGTTTGAGATTGATAAACTTGTTCTATGAATTAAGTTGTATTGCACCACTTGTATGCTTAGAGAGGATGCTAATATAGAAAGGTTAACTTTACTAGAATATGAAGCTAAAACTTGAAATCAAGGAACTACTATTAGTTACTTTTTGGCAAACAAACCCACCAGCCAAAAGCCTCTCATTGTCTAGATGTCGGTGATGTAGTTTTCACCCGACGGGTAAGCCTTGCTGAGTATTAGTATACTCAGCCTTGCTTGTGGCAATATTTTACAGGTGTCCTTTTGGATGTGGATGCTATGACTTGGCCTGTCCAGGTTCCACCTGGCTGGCACATCGAATGGGTCCCGTCCTCTGCCGAGGATCGGGAGGAGTAGCTTCGTGGCAGGCTTCATCACGGAGTTACTTGTTTCGTTGTTAGATTATTTACTTCCGCTGCAATGAAACTCTAATTTCAGTTGTTATGAACTTTTTAATTCCGCTGCAAGACTTGTGTACTCTGATTTTAATTTGAACTCGGTTTGTAATAACTACTTTATCTATGTGTGTAATTTAAATTGTGGAATGTTGTAATCTCTGGAACTCACCTTCGTGTGGGCGTGCTGTCGTTTCGATCGAGAAAAGTACGTGGTTTAATCGGGTTTAATCCGACGGCGCTCCAGCTTATTCCGGATTAAGTGCCTGACTACGTGATTAGTGGTCCCAGGGTACTTAACTTGGAATAATTTCGGAGTGGTCCGCCACATCGGCGTGATGACCCGCGTATGGGCACAGACCATTGAAGGCCTGGGCGTACTGAAGCACTGTGCGGGTACCCTGGGTCAGCGCCAAAAATTCATTCAATTTCCGCTCTACTAGACCGGCCGGAATGTGATGAGCCTTGAATGCAGCATTAAACTCATCCCACTCAACCACATGACCCTCCTGCTGCAGGGCCAGGTAGTTCTCCCACCATAGGAGAGCTGGGCCGTGGAGCTGCTGCGCCGCGAACACGACCTTGCGGTTGGAGGTGCAAGGCGTCGTCAGGATGGTGAACTTGGACTCGATGGCTCGAATCCAGGTGTCGGCCTCCAAGGGCTCATCAGCTCGTGAGAATATCGGCGGGTGTGTTGCCAGGAAATCCTCATATCTGGCCACCTGAGGCTGAGGGGCCCGTTGACCTCCCTGCTGATGCATCTACTGCTGCATCATTTGCTGCTGATGCTGCAGGTTCCAGAGAATCTCCGTCTGCGTGGCATACAGCTGCTGCCACGTCGGAGGTTGCTGCGGTGGAGGAGGTGGCGGCGGCTGTTGTTGCCCCTCTGGCCCCTGCTGGTTAGCGTTGGAGCCACTAGCGTCGTGACCGCTGCGGGTGATTGCCATCTGCAGTAGGTACTTGTATTAGCCACATTTCATAAGCTTGCATAATGAATGACAAGATAGAACGTGACAATATATTGAAGTGTACTGCACAGAATGACAAGTCAGCACGCAGTTCGGAAGAAAAATCATATCTCCCAACAGGAAACAAGTCAAATGCTCCAATTCGGTCAGTAGCTCGAAAATTTCATGCTCTACAACTTTCATGTTGGGCTCGGATTCAAATTCGGACTGGAACTAAGCCGAAAAATTCAATCTTAAGCTCTGTGCATTTGCTGTTTTTCAGCAGGCCGAGCTGTAGTGTTTTGGTTACCATTTTTATTTCGCTTAACCAATGGGGTTGCAATTTGGTGATCATTTTGTTTGACAAATTCCAAACAACTTTGTAGTTCACATCACAGCCCATAAATGAATGGAAAACCCATCAATAATTAAAACAAGTTTAGCTGCAGAATGTTTTCAACACAGCTATTACAACTTCATCAAGTTTTGATCACATAACCACATCATTAAATTACATGGCCACCAAAAGATAACAAGGGGAGCTCAACTCCATCTAGCCTATTACAACATGAAGCCAAAATTTAGGCCTAGCGGAGGAGTAAACTTGCTACTACCACTCTAAAAATCATCTAGGTTGTTAGCGGTAGCCTCACTGCCCATAGGAGATGGTGGAGCTGGAAGGGGCGGCGTGTCATCCTCGGTGTCCATGTCGGAATCGGGGGCCTCTCCTTCACCATCCCCTCCTTCTTGCTCAAGAAGGTGCTGAGCGTCGTGGGCGGCAAGCATAGCATTTGCATGCTCCAAGGTACCGTGTACCTCCTCAAGCTCATCTCTAGTTTGTGCTAACTCATTTTGGGTGTTGTTGTGCGCAATGTGGAGGTCATTCAATCGCCTCTCCAAGTCAGCAATCATGGCATCTCTAGTGGTCACCTCAATGGACTAGGAGGTCCTCTCAACCCCTATGTCACGGGCACGGGCGGACATGTCCATAGCAAGATTGAGCATCTCGCTCTGCGACCGTCCAAGAAGTGCCTGCAAACGGTGATACGCCCGTATCCACCTCATCATCAACGCGGCTGCAGCGACGGGGTTCTCCGCCATCCTCAAAGGGGAGCTAAGGTAGCGTCTCATCCAGTGGGGATCGTCCGGCTGAGTCGGTGGGAATAATCCAAGCAACTGGTGCTCAACCAACTCCTGGTTCTGAGCCACAAAAGAGCTAATGCCATTCAAGGCGGCTAGCTCGCACGTCATCTCCATATGGTGTCCATGCACTTCCACCGTCCAAGTGGGGGAGCTAGGACACGGCGGGTGATGATATACCACCAAACGCACACGGGAACGAGTCACACCGCGGTCCCGGATGATAGTCCTCTCATACTGTGGCGGTGTAGGGTAGTCAAGCGCCTGCAAAACCGACCACAAGATGCTAGGGAAGCCTTCCCATCCCAAGCAGTCAGAGAAGGACACGTCGTTGGGGTAGCTGGCCAGGTCAGCGAGGGCATCCATTCTGAACCAAAGGAAAAAGGGCAAGGTGAGAACCGGTTAGCGCCAAAGAAAACAAAAACAGATTCTGGACAGTGTAGTGAAAATTGGAAAACTCAAAATCTACAAGCTCAAAAATTCCCAAATTTGGCCAGGACATTGTTTAAGTAATTCCTAACAAGTTTCATGTTGGAGGTTTGAACAGAAACTGTCGTTAAGATGGTGTAAAAATTCAATTTTTATCTCACTGTCCCTAGAAATTTCCAGCAGACAGGGGGTTACTATTTTAAGCATAACTCCAGTTTTACTGAACCATTTTTGTTGAAATTTCTTCAGCATAACCCTTATAATATTTATGACATCTTTCATGTTGAATACTTTTTCATTTGACAGAGTTTTCAGTTTCGAATTAAGGGTGCAAACAGACTGGTCTCAGCAGGATTTTTGGGTTGTGATTTGAATTTTGACGGCGGTTCGATTTGGCCATGTGTTTAAAATTCGATATTAATTCAGTGAGATGCAATGCATGAGCGGCCTATTCGTTCTCACCAACACATATGCCAACAACTTTTGGCCTACGAAGTTAATGCCGGTGGCTAGGCAATATTCGTCTCTCCCTATATTATCTAGCCGAACTTTCCTAACCGTTTCAACATATGGATTCGCGGTTAGTGTACCTGCAGAAAATTCCATTCCAGAGCATGTATAATCAACCTTTCGTGCCAGCAGTCACGAAAGCGTCTCCATTCATTACCATCCACTATAGAGGTGGCACCCGAACGTTTAACATTGAACGGGCAATGTTCATATGTCACCAAGGCAACATATTGACAATTTCATACGCTATTTCATGAGCGTATTGACTTTGTGCCGCCATCATATTTGCATATGATGCCGTGGTACGCTACAGCAATCGCTGTACCTTGCGCCCACCATGCTATTCTAGTTTCATACGCCGTCACAGCGTATTGACTATGTGCCGCCACTATATTCTCATATAGTGTCGTGGTACGTTACAGCAATCGCCGTACCTTGCGCCCACCATTGAGTAAAGTAAATGACAGAATGAATGTGCTGGATGTTATTATAATATACTATTTGCCACCTATCATATCGTGATCCCTTAACCCACATAGGCTTCACGCTCTAGGTAACATCCTTAACGGTCCTACTAATAACCTTCCTTCGCAAAGCGCGTCGGAAGCGCGAGTTGACAATTTTTATTCAAAAATGTTTATTAAGGTTTGTTGCTCTCTCCGGTGCGCTGCTTCGGCTCTGATACCAGCTGTGGCGGTCCACTCTGAAATTATTCCAAGTTAAGTACCCCGGGACCACTAATCGAGTAGTCAGGCACTTAATCCGGAATAAGCTGGAGCCTCGGATTAAACACGATTAACCACGTACTTTTTTCGATCGAAACAACAGCACGCCCACACAAAGGTGAGTTCCAGAGATTACAACATTCCACAAATTTAACATACATAAATAGAATCTCAGAGTTATTACAAACCAGTTCAAATTTAAATCAGAGTATTAAAGTTTTGCAGCGGAAATAAAGTTCATTGCAGCGGAAATAGTCTAACGACGATACAAATAACACCGTGCTGAAGCCTGCCACGATGCTACTCCTCCCAATCCTCGGCAGAGGACGGAACCCATTCGATGTGCCAGCCAGGGGGAACCTAGGTAGGCCATGTCAAAGCATCGACGGCCACATCCAACATGGTACCTGTAAATCAATGCCACAAGCAAGGCTGAGTATACTAATACTCAGCAAGGCTTACCCGTCGGGTGAAAACTACATCACCGACATCTAGACAATGAGAGGCTTTTGGCTGGTGGGTTTGTTTGCCAAAAAGCAACTAAGAGTAGGTCCTTGCTTTCAAGTTTTAGCATCACATTCTAGTAGATTTAACCATTCTAGATTAGCATCCTCTCTAAACATACAAGTGGTGCAATACAATTTAATTCATAGAACAAGTTCATAAATCTCATAATTCCACTTGTTACTCAATGTAGCAAGGCGGTCAAGCAGTCTCATTAACCACGAGAAGCGGACAGTTCGAACCGAATTTCTGCTACGTGGCCAGGGGAAACCCAACATACACGGATACTATGCTTGCTATAAAAGGTACAAGCGTTTCCCAACCTTTCCCATCGATCCACAATTCGGAACTGGGTCCATTTCCTTAGGATAAAGGTTTACTGCTTCACTCACAGTCTCACGCATATATCCACAAGTGTACGGCAGGGGAAAACAAAGTTTCCAAGGAGAGATGGCTATCGGCCCTAGCTGCTTCAATTTGGTACCGGGCTTACCGACTCCCGTATATCGGCATGCATGTGGTAGGTTCAAAAACTTGACACACTCAACCACACATTTCGACCTTAAATCAATTATCATACACGGACGGGAGATCTACATCTATCATCCCGCCCGTCAATCCTTATGATTCCAACATAAGTAAAGACAAGCAATTCCTATGTCTCGCGAGTGACAGGAAATCACTCGACTTGTAACGGACCTAAAGCAATGCCCTATCGATCCTTTCATACTAGTGTTGCAAGTCATAGGTACTAGGAAATGTGCAGCTAAGGTATTCAATCAACTCCTTGAAACGTAAATGCACAAGCATAGGAAATTCATAGATGCATAATTTTAAAAGTCAGGTCATGCTCCGGGGCTTGCCTTCTTGCTCAAGCTGGGGGTTAGCCTCCGGGTTGGTCGATCCTGCACCGGTGCCTTCCTCCGGGCCTCCTTCCTCGTCAGCGGGGATGAGGTGGTAGTTGCCGTCCGGGATAGCGCCTTCTACATGAGATGCGTAGTTTAAGGTGGCTGCCTATTGATTCTAAGATTAAGGCCTTGAAGGCCATATTCACCTAGACATGCTTAAGCACTACTATTTTCTGCACAAAAACAGAGTGTAGGTGTGGAAAAGTTTTATTTGACTTCGATGGTGATTGTGTACATATATAAAAGAATTCTATCTATTACTTCACAATTCAGGGTGCTGTTCTGGAATTTCAGATTCCTTTTAATTTATTCCAACTATCTAACAAATAGGTTTATTCTTTTATATAAATCAATTTCCACCTAGATTACTTCTCATTTTTGTTTCTCCATTTCTGCTCATCATTTTTATCTATAAACTTTATGACAGTTACTGGAGTATAAGAGCTAAGCTCACTCCAAAATTTAGCTAAATCTGAGCTACACATAATTTACTAAAAATAAAACAATCAGCTGTCTGCAGAAATGAAATAAATTCATATAAAATTGAAAATTCATCCAACTCAGGAGATTTTCCTACCAAAGCTAGTCATAAGCATGAGGAGGGCTCTGGTCAAGTAGTGGCTCAAAATAACCCTTGGACAGTCCTCAATAAATTTCTATCCAAAAACACATATCTATTTATTTGCTAGTCTAAACAGAGCAAAAATTAAGTTTTTCATTTTTTTACAGGTGTGCTAACAAGTTTTCAGTCCTCTGCAGCAAAATGGTGATTTTTCACTGCACAGATTATTTTTAATGATTTCTGTACTGTAAAAAGATAGGAAACACATTTTAATTCATAACTGAAGCTACACATCATATTTTTAGGTCCCCTTTGGACACAAGCTGTCCAAAGTCACTACAAACAACATATCCAAAGATCAAACCTAGCGGAGCTCTGGATTTGAAATGGTGCACAAGTTTCAATTTCCACAGTTTGAATTTTAATTCAAAAACGGTTCCTCAAAAGTATACACATGCCTAAAGGAGATTGGAGTTTACAATCTCACAAATCCAGGGAGAATTTTTGTGCATTTTTCTGATTCTTGTACGATTTTTAACGGAATTTACAAGATTCGGGAAAAATAAATCTAGGGTTAAGAATCTTTTTACGCTGGGAACCCTAGAACTTTCAAAACCTTACGAACAAGTCCCTGGTTTTTGCACGGAGGACCCTAGAAAAACGAAGACGATGAACTTCGGTCCTTGGCCCTCGCCGGAGTTGCGCCGGCCAAACGGCGGCGAACTAGGCTCGGGGAAGTGGGGGAAAAGCATCAGGGGCTCACCACGAGTCGGTTGGGGACGGTTGGGAGGCCGGGGAAGCTCGGGGTTTCGCCGGCGACGAGCGGTGGCGGTGCGGCCGCCGCGACTGCTACGCCGGTGAGGTCGGAAGCGTTCGTGTGGCAGAACCGCCCAATTTAAACTGGCTCAAGTGCGCCGAGCCACCCTAACTCAGGATAACTACGCACGCACTTCAAACAGTTTAAACCCGGTAGTCTGTCGAGTGTCCCCGGGACATCCCGAATCATCCACTGTCAATATTTTCTTAACCAAAGCTTAGGATCTTTTACCGAGTTGGAGATAACATAACAGGTATTACCTTTTTACATACATACGGAAAGGTAAGAGTTATTACAAACCGAGTTGGAACACTCTTTAAATACAAGCCATAGAACAAGGGTTGAAGTACAAACTAGCTTTATACTACTAAAGAAACAGAAGAGTTTTAAAGTACTTTAAACATCTAGAGCCATCTGGGACCTCTGATGCTCTAGGACTTCTGGCCTTCCTCCTCTCCTTCGGCCTGTGGAACCTCCTCTGGAAAAACAGAAAGGGAAGAACCCTGAGTACGAAGGTACTCAGCAAGACTTACCCATCTTACCAAAGAAAAGACTCTCAAGGAAGAATGAATGGGCTTTTGGTGGTTGTTTGGCTGACCTGACCTTTGCGGAAAAGCTTACTAGTAATGAGTCCTTATATAATAATTTTATTTCCATTTAGTATTAGCTATTCATCTAAGTGGTAAATACCTTTTTCACTCAAGTGATACTAGGTTCAACCAGCATTTTGAATCACTCACATATAATAGTTCAACTTGTTTCCTCTACGATGTTTAAGACCTGATCAAGTGCACTCATAACCAAGAGTAGTGTTGATCCGGATCCATATACATCCTGCAGGAGATACCTAGCCACCAGCCACGTACAGCTGCGCCAGCTGTCCGTAACAACCTTTCAATCAGTTGGACCAAGACCGGAAATATCCTTACCCGAACCCGGGAAAGCATCCCCACGCGGGCCCCACGTCTGGCGACCACCCCGTGAGTTCCAGATGACGATCCCGCCTTTCTCCGACCCAGCAAGCACCGGTAAGCGATATTTCCAATCTACGAGCCAGCTAATCTAGTTGGCTTTACTGGCCCCATTACCCAGTAAGAAACCAGGTAGAATCACTTGATCAAACTTTTAAACAACGGATCGGTCCTTAGTGACTTAGCTAGTAGGCAGAGCTAGGGATCGAACCTGTCAATCCACTCTATCATCCTCTGCCTAGTCTCTCTTTGCTTATAATCTCAGGCATGATTCAACTATGAGTAGTGAAAACCTAGATCAATTCCTTTAATTATAAACCTGGCAAAGCATAGCTAGATGGATGTGGTCTAATCCATTTACTTACTTGCCCTATCAAAGGTAATTCTATCAAGGAGGGGTTCATGCACCAAAGGTTTTCATTCAACTCCTAACCTAATGCACACATGAAATCATAATAGTTGGACTTGCGACATTCTGAAATAAAGTAGGTAAAGATGCATCCGGGGCTTGCCTTGGGTTTCAAAAAGATTAGCGGTCTCGACGGCTTCCTAAGACTCTTGAGCAACCAATAGAACCTCCTCGTACTGAACCGGTTCGTCAGAGAAATCCACGTACTCCACTTCCGAAGCTTCCGATTCTATATGCGATGCAAGTTAGCGATGAGAGATGCAATAGTTTGAAAACATAACACAAAGTTCATTTCTCGATACAGTTGCAAGCCAACAAGACTACCCAACCCTTTCCTAAAAGAAAAGGTTATTTTATAAAGTGTATGAATTAATCCTTACTTCTTTTATTGAGTTATTTATTAAAGAAGAATTTTCTAAGTGTGATGGAATTATTTCCTACAAACCCTAGCACTTTAGTTATCCAAAAATGTGTGTACAACCCAAGAATCCTATCTTTGAATATTTCTAATATTATTCTAGCTATTTTTAATAATTATTTTCTAAGTTGGTATTATTAGTAAATCCTAAACATCACAAATTTTAGGGTTTAGCATTTTTAGATTATAAAGAAAAATCTAAGGAATTTACCAAAATTTATTTCATATTTTTCTGATTTTTCTATAATTTTCTAGAATTAAAACAGTGAATAAACATAAATTAAACTAAATCCTAAAATCTAATTGGTAATCTTTCAGAAAACCCCCTGGGTTCTTCCTTCTTCCTCCCCGACACCCCTGGCCACGCGGGACAGAGTCCCCGCGCGGACCAGGCGCCTCACCGGCGTTGACCCCCGGCCGCTCGCCGGCGGCGAGGTTCCCCGGCGAACCTAACTAACCCTAGAGCTTCCCTTCACACTCGCGCACCCATTCTAGGCGTTACCAACCCCGACAACCTCTAACCCTAGTTTCCCCGCGGCTCGGCGGCGAAGCTCCGGTGGCATGCCGTGCTCCGGCGAGCCTACTGCCCCAACTCGCCTCACCACCGACCCACGAGCACCGCCTAGACCAGAGACACCTTCTGCGTCACTCAAACCAGCCCGCGCAACACCGCACGCCCGAGCGCACCACGCCGGCCATGGCGGGAGCACGCCCGGAGCACGCGGTGGCGAGCTAGCCGTGGCTCGAACACAACAAGACTAACCCTAACAGCTACCCTACGAGCACCAGTGCATCTCCCCGCACCCAGCGCGCACCCAAACTCGGCCGGAGGAGGTCCGAGCCAAGCTGCAGCCGTGCGGCTGCCATGGTGGAGGAGCGCCATGGCGTCGAACGCGTTCCAACCCGGAGAAACGTCGCGCTCAACAGAACAAACCCCCTAACAACTTCCCAGACCTCTACACAGCACGACTACCCTCTCTAACTCCTACAAACGCAACCGCAAAGGCACAAGGACGAGGAGAAGCTCACCCCGGCGTGTCGTCGACGACGAGCTTCAAGAATTGGATGCGCCGGGATCTGGAGTGAGGGAGGAGGAACACCAGTGGGTGGAAAAGATCAAGAAGACTACGGCGAAGCGGTTGGTGGCTAAAAGCAGCGCGGAGCAGGCTCGACGGTGGCTGCAGCGCTCCGACTCGACGGCGGCGAGGTCGGTGAGCAGAGGAGCAATGCGGCGAAGAGGGAGAAAGGAAGGCGGTCGTTGAAGCTATAACAGCGGCTGAGATCACCGCTGCGTGCCACCTCCAGCTGCGACGCCGCTCGAGCTGTCCTCCTCCGCGTTCGACGTGTGGCCGGCGAAGTGGTCGCGACGCTCGTCGCCGGCAGCTGCCTGCTAGGCATGACGTCAGCAATTCCCCAATTGACCTCCATTTGCCCGAGATTGCAGCTCCAATTTCTTCCAAAATCATGTGGCAACATCAAAAACTCCCAACATGAAACTTGTAGAGGAACCATCCAATTTCATTTCTTATTTTGACACCTCACTCATTTGAGTTCGAATTGCAGCCGAATTTGAGCTTCAAAGTCACTGCTGCAACTTCCCCCAATTTTCAGAAACCTTAACTGAATTTTACAAATTACTCTCAAAACTTGAATAGAACCTGCCTCTGGCGCTGAAGACAAATTTGAAATTCAACTTCAGTAGAACAACTTTCTAGTTGGAAGTTTTTGCAGAAAACTTCAAATTCAACCTCAATTTGCACAAATTCAAAACTGCTGTCAGTTACACTGAAGTTCCTGAAAACAGCCTCTGATCGATTTTATCTCCTATTTTTCTCCTTGATTCAGCCAGTTTCTGGAGGTGACCCAAAAATAAAAGTTGTTCTTCATAGCCCCCTTAACAACTTTGCTTAAGGCACCTCGGCCATACCACTCACAGATCAATGGCTAAACTGCTGTGAAAACCGCTGCTCAAAATGAATTTTTCAGCCGAAAACTGAAATTGGCTAAGTGTTGGTGTCGGATTGTGAATAGTGCCATTTCTCAATTTCCTTCTTCCATTTAATTGAAGCATTCATCCTCAAAGTTTTCTCACCATTGCTGGCCAACTAAATTTCTTAGCTCATAAACTTCATTTAGAAATTCTTGGGTTCTCAAAATTTTTTGAATTTGGCCACTTTGTTGACTTTGGTCAACCTCTTCCCTTTTCTCTTTCTCTTTTCTCTTCTTCTTTTTTTTACATTTTCATTAGACCAATCCTTCATTCACATATTCAAAATCTCAAAAGAGTGGGATATTACAACCCTTCCCCCTTAAAAGAATCTCGTCCCGAGATTCCAGTGGTGATAAAGCTCAAGTGTTTACAATGGAAAGGATAATGTGTCATTACCCAAAGCCTTTACTTTCTTCATCAGGAATGGAAACATCGAGTTTATATTACATATATACAAAGACTTTCCTTGTCATTTATTTAAACAACTCGGGGTATTGGGAAATTAGATATGACTCTTGTTCCCAAGTGGCCTCTTCTGGAGTATGGTTACTCCATTGTACTTTATAGAACTTGATACTCCTTGCTGTCGTATCGCGAGTCTTTTCATCCAAGATTTGAATTGGCTTCTCTTCATAGGTCATATCGGAACTCAGTTCCATTTGAGTATCGCCGATAATCTTTTCTGGTACTTGTAAACATTTCTTAAGCTGGGATACATGGAATACGTCGTGCACTGTTGACAGTTGTGGACTCAAAGCTAGCCTGTAGGCCACGGAACCTTTTCGTTCCAAAATCTCATACGGACCAATATACCTTGGGGCCAATTTTCCTTTGACCCCAAATCTCTGGAGTCCCTTCATAGGAGACACACGTAGATAGACATAATCTCCCACTTTAAACTGTAATGGCGTTCTTCTTTTATCGGCATAGCTCTTTTGTCGCGATTGAGCGATCCGCAAGTGCTCGCGAATTTGAGCGACCTTCTGCTCGGCTTCTTTGACAAGATCCGGCCCAAAAGTGAATCTTTCTCCAGCCTCTGTCCAATTCAACGGTGTTCTACACCTTCGGCCATACAAAGCTTCAAAAGGTGCCATTCGGATGCTGGACTGATAACTGTTATTATATGAGAATTCAGCCAGATATAAGCATTCATCCCATTTCTTGGAGAAAGTCAACACACAGGCTCTTAGCATGTCTTCCAAAATTTGGTTAACTCGCTCCGTCTGCCCTCCGGTTTGTGGATGATAGGCAGAACTCCGAATTAAGGTGGTACCCATTACTTGATGTAACTGTTCCCAAAACCGGGATACAAACTGTGAGCCTCTATCAGAAGTGATAGTCTTGGGTACCCCATGTAGAGACACAATCCGTTCTAAGAACAAGTTGGCATATCTATCCGCGTGATATGTAGTCTTGACCGGTATAAAGTGAGCTGACTTAGTCAACCGGTCAACGATAACCCAAATGGAATCATATCCCTTCGATGTGGTAGGTAAGCCCACAATGAAGTCCATGGAGATATCCTCCCATTTCCACACCGGAATACTTAAAGGTTGTAACAACCCTGCTGCCTTCTGGGTGATAGGCTTCACCCTTCGGCAGGTGTCACACCTCGACACATAACGGGCAATTTCCCGCTTCATTCGGGTCCACCAGACTCTCTGTTTTAAATCATGATACATTTTTGTGCTCCCTGGATGAATAGAGTATCTGGACAGATGTGCTTCATCCAAAATCTTTCTTCTTAACTCCCAGTCTTTCGGCACCACAATTATATCTCTGAAATAAAATATTCCATTTTCATCTTGCGTAAAGCATACGGGTTTCCCCTCAGCAATACGTTTCTTTAGGATTTTCATTTTCTTATCCTTTAATTGTGCTCTTTCAATTTGTTCTTTCAGGGTGTCGGGAATCACAATATTCCTGACAGAGCCCTGCATAACCATTTCAACTCCCATTTCCTCCATTTCCTGGCATAGGGTCTTTGCCCTTCTATGAACAGTTAAACAATGACATTGAGCCTTCCTGCTCAAAGCATCAGCTACCACATTAGCTTTACCCGGATGATAGTGAATATCCAGGTTATAATCCTTAATCAATTCCAACCACCTACGTTGACGCATGTTCAACTCAGATTGAGTAAAGATATACTTTAAACTCTTGTGGTCAGAATAGATACGGCATCCACTTCCCAGAAGATAGTGCCGCCAAATCTTAAGAGCGTGCACTACGGCAGCCAACTCTAAATCATGTGTAGGATAATTCTCTTCATGTCGCTTTAACTGTCTGGAGGCACAGGCGATGACTCTACCCTCCTGCATCAACACACAGCCCAGACCTTTTCCAGAGGCATCACAATAGATATCGAAAGGCTTCTCAATATCTGGCTGAGCTAACACCGGAGCGGTGGTCAACAACTTCTTTAACTTCTGGAATGCTTCCTCACAAAGATCACTCCATTCATACCTATTGTCCTTTTTAAGTAACTCCGTTAACGGTTTAGCTATCTTGGAGAAATCTGGAATGAACCGTCGATAATAGCCGGCCATCCCAAGAAAACTCCTCACCTGGGTTACTGACTGTGGTGGCTTCCAATTTAACACCTCCTCAACCTTACTCGGGTCCACTTCTACCCCATCAGCCGACAAAACATGACCCAAGAAAGGTACCTTTTTCAACCAAAACTCACATTTACTCAATTTAGCATAAAGTTTATGATCTCTCAACCTTTGCAAAACAATGCGCAGGTGCTCGGCATGTTCCTCTTCATTTTTAGAGAACACTAAAATATCATCTATGAACACCACTACAAATTTATCCAATTCCGGCATAAACACGGTGTTCATTAGGTACATAAAATGCGCTGGGGCATTTGTTAAACCAAAGGACATCACTAGATATTCATAAAGACCATATCTAGTGGAAAAAGCCGTTTTGGGGATATCCTCCGGCTTAATCCGGATCTGATGATACCCGGACCGGAGATCGATCTTAGAAAAGACCTTTGCTCCAGCCAATTGATCAAACAATAAATCGATCCGGGGTAGAGGATATTTGTTCTTGATGGTTACCGCATTCAGAGGACGGTAATCCACACACAACCGCAAAGTGTGATCTTTCTTTTTCACGAATATGGCCGGACAACCCCATGGTGAAGCACTAGGCCGTATGAAACCTTTATCTAGTAACTCCTGCAATTGCACCTTTAGTTCCGCTAGTTCTTTAGGTGGCATTCTATAAGCCCTCCTAGATATAGGAGCTGTCCCTGGTTCAAGTTCAATAGTGAACTCCACCTCTCTTACGGGTGGTAACCCTGGTAAATCTTCCGGAAAGACATCCGGAAACTCATTTACTACAGGGATTGACTCGAGAGTTACTGCTCTCGTCTTTCTGACCATACAATCTAAGGTTTGATGGGCAGGTAAAGTGATCTTCACCTCCTGACCAAGAGCATTAGTAAAGCAAATCTCCCTAGATCCTGTATCTATCAAAACCTTATTCTGGGTCATCCAATTCATTCCCAAAATTATATCAATCCCTTGATCTTCAAGGACTAAAGGTAAAACATTTATCATGTGACCCTCTAAACTTAAAGCCACATCACTAGCCACAAGATTAGTAGTTTGCTTTGCCCCTGTAGATTCTATCACATATTTATTTCTTAACTCACGAGTGGCTAACTGATGTTTTTCAACAAAAGCCTTGCTTATAAAGGTATGTGATGCACCAGAATCAAATAAAACAACAGCGGGTTGGTGGTTGAGAGGAAACATACCGGCCATAACGGGTTCCCCTTCCGGTATTTCCTCAACATTCATATAGTGAACTCGGCCAGTCTTGGCATTAAAGACCTTCTTCCTCACAAACCGCTGACCCACACCTTGCCCGGAAGTCTGAGCCTTGATATTCTGAGTACCACCCTGCTTGGGAAGACGACAATCCCGAGCAAAGTGTCCAGCTTGGCCACAATTGTAACAGGGTTGTTTGTTGCCTGGCGTCGCCGGATATCGGTTACCTTGAGACTGAGGATTAGCTGGGCGAGGTGCATTATAAGAACTCCTCGCCGCCCATGATGACTGTGAAGCCTGTGGCTGCGGAGCACGGAAAGTAGGACGTGGTGGTCCACGATATACCAGCTTGTACCGTGGCGGAGCACTACTTGAGGCTCCCATGGGAGGGGTCTTTCTCTTCAAAGCTTCCTCCCGCCTGAGAGATTCATCTAATGCTTTCATCTTCGCCTCAGCTGAGATGGCCATACTGACTGCTTCTCCATAATTGTGCAGGGTGCAAGTAACTAGCTTTTCCTGCATCCGGACATTCAGACCTCGGAGATAACAGTCCCTCTTCTTAGTCTCACTATCAACATGTTCCGGAGCATACTGGGCCAAATGCTCAAAATCACGAGTGTAATCTAGCACGCTCCGGTTACCTTGCTGTAACCTCAGAAACTCCTCCAATTTCAGCTTCAAGATACCATCAGGGATGAAGTGAGCACAGAAAACGGTTTTGAAATCCTCCCAATTCAGCATTCCTCCCGTGGGTTGGCGAGACAAGAAACTTGCCCACCAAGTACCAGCGGGGCCTTGCAGCTGAAGTCCTGCAAACTCCACCTTCTGGGCTTCCGTACATTGGGGAATAACCCGGAACTTCTGCTCCAAAGTCTGGATCCATTCTCGCGCCTCAAGTGGATGTTCTGCTTGACTGAAAACAGGTGGATGGGTCTCCAGGAACTGAGAGTACGTGACTCCCTGCTGACCAGCCTGTCTTCTAGACGAACGGTTGCCCAAGTTCTGAGCAATCATGTTCAACAGCCGGGTTTGCTCCGTCCCAGAGTTAATGAGATGTGCAAACGCGTCTGTCAAGGTAGGAGGTCCCGGTGGAGTATTGGGGTCCTCCCTCGAGCTCGACTGCTGGTTCCTTTGATTTGCCATTCTACAAAAGTTCAGGGCAAGAAAACATTAACTTCCATTCAACTGGTGTATCAAGAGTTGCACAAGAGAAAGGTAACTCCTTTCGGAAAACCCTTATGACATAAAAGCACATAACCATCATATAGCACATATAAATTCACATAACAGTGGTTCAAGCATCACATCAGAACATATACACGACTCCCTAAGAGTTAGGGCCTACAAACTCAAGCCATATACAAACATACAGAGCTACAACCCTAGAGTTCTAAGTACTAGCATACGGGTTACATGAACATATGCACAAACTCCCAAAAGAACCCTACAACCCACACTCCTCTCACGCTCCACCCTCCATCGGAGCAGGCTGATTGACGGAGTTTTCACTTCCGTCAGACCTGACTGCACTGGACGCCGACAACGAAGTCGAAGAAGACGAAGAGCTGGTGACAGTGGTCATGCCGGACTCCCCCTGGATCTCACTGGGGTCTTCCTCATCACTATCCTCGTCCACCACCACAGGATTGAACTCCAGTGGTCCATGTCCCTCCGGATCGAACCCATCCGCATTTGCATTAGCCCATGCAAACGCGTTTGGATCCTCTGGCAACGCTTCATTGTGTTCCTCGACCTCAAACTCAAAACCCTCAAAGCCTTCCAGTACCTCATCGGCGAAATGCGCATCCTCTGGTGCGGGTGGTGCGGCTAGAGCAGGATCCATACCCACTATGTCCACCTCCTCATCTGCTCCCTCCTGAGCTGGTGGCTGATCCTGAGCTGGAGCTGGTGGTGCTTCAACAGGGTGATTGGCAGCTGCTACCAGATGCTCATACTGCTCCAAGGCTGTCCTCAAGGCAACAATCTCATCTTGCAGCATCGAGACGCGAGCCTGCATCTCCTGAGTGTGTACTCCCATAGCCTCAGTCCGTGCTGCGGCAGACTCTGCCCCGACTTCCTTGAGATGCTGTATCTCCGCATCCTTCTCATCCATCCTATGAGCCATGTCCCTCATCGATCTCTCCATCTCATGCTCCCTATCGAGCATAGCCCGCTGTGCTTCTTCTAGACCAGACTTCATTCCCAGCATCTTCATCTTAAAGTCCGTGTTCTTCTCCCTCTGACGCTGGTAACTCTTCTGGCATATCTGTAGGAGGCTGAACATGGACACCATGTAGTCCACTGAAGATGCTGCCACCTCATCACTCTCTATCCTCGACTTGTTCTTCAAGGCCTTGACTCGCCGCTTCCAAACCCCATCTTCTGGGTCCTGTAGCGGAAAGAACCTGGCAGAGCTTGTACCAATCTCGAACTTGTTCTTCTGGCATAGCTCAGTAAGAGCTGCTAAGGCCGCAGTCTGGACAGTATCCTCAAAGCCCTTCTCCTGCAAGATCTGCCACAAAACTCTAGTGAAACCAGGGCGATGATGGTAGCACCCCTGGGTCCAGCCGTCCTGATCTGTATGCTCCATTGTCTCCATCTGTAGAGACAACCAAAGGTCAACAACGGCACACACCAAAAACCCCCAAAGAAAAGTTTTGAAAACATGCAATGCACATGATGCAGCGTTTTTCCTACGTCCTCACAGACTCATATTTCACTAGTATAAAAATATGGTGGCATCGTATAGCTCTCCCTAATATAAAGTCTACCGTAACTAACGATATGCTAACAGTCAGCATCTGCAAAACAACAACCATTAGACTACTGCCACCTAACAACACAACCTTTTTATACTTTAAAATAGGTCCCTGAAGCTTTAAAATAGTAACACCTCTTAGTTATTCCAACCTACGGCTCTGATACCAGCTGTGGCAGAACCGCCCAATTTAAACTGGCTCAAGTGCGCCGAGCCACCCTAACTCAGGATAACTACGCACGCACTTCAAACAGTTTAAACCCGGTAGTCTGTCGAGTGTCCCCGGGACATCCCGAATCATCCACTGTCAATATTTTCTTAACCAAAGCTTAGGATCTTTTACCGAGTTGGAGATAACATAACAGGTATTACCTTTTTACATACATACGGAAAGGTAAGAGTTATTACAAACCGAGTTGGAACACTCTTTAAATACAAGCCATAGAACAAGGGTTGAAGTACAAACTAGCTTTATACTACTAAAGAAACAGAAGAGTTTTAAAGTACTTTAAACATCTAGAGCCATCTGGGACCTCTGATGCTCTAGGACTTCTGGCCTTCCTCCTCTCCTTCGGCCTGTGGAACCTCCTCTGGAAAAACAGAAAGGGAAGAACCCTGAGTACGAAGGTACTCAGCATGACTTACCCGTCTTACCAAAGAAAAGACTCTCAAGGAAGAATGAATGGGCTTTTGGTGGTTGTTTGGCTGACCTGACCTTTGCGGAAAAGCTTACTAGTAATGAGTCCTTATATAATAATTTTATTTCCATTTAGTATTAGCTATTCATCTAAGTGGTAAATACCTTTTTCACTCAAGTGATACTAGGTTCAACCAGCATTTTGAATCACTCACATATAATAGTTCAACTTGTTTCCTCTACGATGTTTAAGACCTGATCAAGTGCACTCATAACCAAGAGTAGTGTTGATCCGGATCCATATACATCCTGCAGGAGATACCTAGCCACCAGCCACGTACAGCTGCGCCAGCTGTCCGTAACAACCTTTCAATCAGTTGGACCAAGACCGGAAATATCCTTACCCGAACCCGGGAAAGCATCCCCACGTGGGCCCCACGTCTGGCGACCACCCCGTGAGTTCCAAATGACGATCCCGCCTTTCTCCGACCCAGCAAGCACCGGTAAGCGATATTTCCAATCTACGAGCCAGCTAATCTAGTTGGCTTTACTGGCCCCATTACCCAGTAAGAAACCAGGTAGAATCACTTGATCAAACTTTTAAACAACGGATCGGTCCTTAGTGACTTAGCTAGTAGGCAGAGCTAGGGATCGAACCTGTCAATCCACTCTATCATCCTCTGCCCACTCTCTCTTTGCTTATAATCTCAGGCATGATTCAACTATGAGTAGTGAAAACCTAGATCAATTCCTTTAATTATAAACCTGGCAAAGCATAGCTAGATGGATGTGGTCTAATCCATTTACTTACTTGCCCTATCAAAGGTAATTCTATCAAGGAGGGGTTCATGCACCAAAGGTTTTCATTCAACTCCTAACCTAATGCACACATGAAATCATAATAGTTGGACTTGCGACATTCTGAAATAAAGTAGGTAAAGATGCATCCGGGGCTTGCCTTGGGTTTCAAAAAGATTAGCGGTCTCGACGGCTTCCTGAGACTCTTGAGCAACCAATAGAACCTCCTCGTACTGAACCGGTTCGTCAGAGAAATCCACGTACTCCACTTCCGAAGCTTCCGATTCTATATGCGATGCAAGTTAGCGATGAGAGATGCAATAGTTTGAAAACATAACACAAAGTTCATTTCTCGATACAGTTGCAAGCCAACAAGACTACCCAACCCTTTCCTAAAAGAAAAGGTTATTTTATAAAGTGTATGAATTAATCCTTACTTCTTTTATTGAGTTATTTATTAAAGAAGAATTTTCTAAGTGTGATGGAATTATTTCCTACAAACCCTAGCACTTTAGTTATCCAAAAATGTGTGTACAACCCAAGAATCCTATCTTTGAATATTTCTAATATTATTCTAGCTATTTTTAATAATTATTTTCTAAGTTGGTATTATTAGTAAATCCTAAACATCACAAATTTTAGGGTTTAGCATTTTTAGATTATAAAGAAAAATCTAAGGAATTTACCAAAATTTATTTCATATTTTTCTGATTTTTCTATAATTTTCTAGAATTAAAACAGTGAATAAACATAAATTAAACTAAATCCTAAAATCTAATTGGTAATCTTTCAGAAAACCCCCTGGGTTCTTCCTTCTTCCTCCCCGACACCCCTGGCCACGCGGGACAGAGTCCCCGCGCGGACCAGGCGCCTCACCGGCGTTGACCCCCGGCCGCTCGCCGGCGGCGAGGTTCCCCGGCGAACCTAACTAACCCTAGAGCTTCCCTTCACACTCGCGCACCCATTCTAGGCGTTACCAACCCCGACAACCTCTAACCCTAGTTTCCCCGCGGCTCGGCGGCGAAGCTCCGGTGGCAAGCCGTGCTCCGGCGAGCCTACTGCCCCAACTCGCCTCACCACCGACCCACGAGCACCGCCTAGACCAGAGACACCTTCTGCGTCACTCAAACCAGCCCGCGCAACACCGCACGCCCGAGCGCACCACGCCGGCCATGGCGGGAGCACGCCCGGAGCACGCGGTGGCGAGCTAGCCGTGGCTCGAACACAACAAGACTAACCCTAACAGCTACCCTACGAGCACCAGTGCATCTCCCCGCACCCAGCGCGCACCCAAACTCGGCCGGAGGAGGTCCGAGCCAAGCTGCAGCCGTGCGGCTGCCATGGTGGAGGAGCGCCATGGCGTCGAACGCGTTCCAACCCGGAGAAACGTCGCGCTCAACAGAACAAACCCCCTAACAACTTCCCAGACCTCTACACAGCACGACTACCCTCTCTAACTCCTACAAACGCAACCGCAAAGGCACAAGGACGAGGAGAAGCTCACCCCGGCGTGTCGTCGACGACGAGCTTCAAGAATTGGATGCGCCGGGATCTGGAGTGAGGGAGGAGGAACACCAGTGGGTGGAAAAGATCAAGAAGACTACGGCGAAGCGGTTGGTGGCTAAAAGCAGCGCGGAGCAGGCTCGACGGTGGCTGCAGCGCTCCGACTCGACGGCGGCGAGGTCGGTGAGCAGAGGAGCAATGCGGCGAAGAGGGAGAAAGGAAGGCGGTCGTTGAAGCTATAACAGCGGCTGAGATCACCGCTGCGTGCCACCTCCAGCTGCGACGCCGCTCGAGCTGTCCTCCTCCGCGTTCGACGTGTGGCCGGCGAAGTGGTCGCGACGCTCGTCGCCGGCAGCTGCCTGCTAGGCATGACGTCAGCAATTCCCCAATTGACCTCCATTTGCCCGAGATTGCAGCTCCAATTTCTTCCAAAATCATGTGGCAACATCAAAAACTCCCAACATGAAACTTGTAGAGGAACCATCCAATTTCATTTCTTATTTTGACACCTCACTCATTTGAGTTCGAATTGCAGCCGAATTTGAGCTTCAAAGTCACTGCTGCAACTTCCCCCAATTTTCAGAAACCTTAACTGAATTTTACAAATTACTCTCAAAACTTGAATAGAACCTGCCTCTGGCGCTGAAGACAAATTTGAAATTCAACTTCAGTAGAACAACTTTCTAGTTGGAAGTTTTTGCAGAAAACTTCAAATTCAACCTCAATTTGCACAAATTCAAAACTGCTGTCAGTTACACTGAAGTTCCTGAAAACAGCCTCTGATCGATTTTATCTCCTATTTTTCTCCTTGATTCAGCCAGTTTCTGGAGGTGACCCAAAAATAAAAGTTGTTCTTCATAGCCCCCTTAACAACTTTGCTTAAGGCACCTCGGCCATACCACTCACAGATCAATGGCTAAACTGCTGTGAAAACCGCTGCTCAAAATGAATTTTTCAGCCGAAAACTGAAATTGGCTAAGTGTTGGTGTCGGATTGTGAATAGTGCCATTTCTCAATTTCCTTCTTCCATTTAATTGAAGCATTCATCCTCAAAGTTTTCTCACCATTGCTGGCCAACTAAATTGCTTAGCTCATAAACTTCATTTAGAAATTCTTGGGTTCTCAAAATTTTTTGAATTTGGCCACTTTGTTGACTTTGGTCAACCTCTTCCCTTTTCTCTTTCTCTTTTCTCTTCTTCTTTTTTTTACATTTTCATTAGACCAATCCTTCATTCACATATTCAAAAGCTCAAAAGAGTGGGATATTACAGCTCGTCGGGGTTTGAAGGGTCCTAGAGCACCAGTGGAGCTCGAGGAAGCTAATGGCGTGCTCGGTTGACCTCGGGGACGGCTCGGGGTAGGGTCTCGACGTGAGGGTGCTCCGGTGGCCGAAAATCGCGATTTGGGGGAAATCTTGATTTCTCGCCGGAGAAGTGACAATAGCTCAGGGGAAGTGGGCGGATTTGGAGCTAGGGTAGAGGTCTAGCTTCGTGCGCGATGAATTTGGGAATGGTGGAGAGTGGAAGGAGAATTTTGCCTCGAAGCTCGGCTCGGTTCGCGCGTCGCAAGGAGGAAGACGACGGGGAAGTGCGCGAGGAGGCGAACTGGAGCAGTGAGCGAGTGAGTGGCGTGTGCGAATGGCTCGGTGGGAGCCTTGGGCACGCTAGAGCGGGGTCGTGCGGCCTCGGGAGCGTGCGCGCGGAGTAAAGGCCGACGCGACGCGCCATTGATGCTCTGGGAGTTCGGACAGAGCGCGAGCGGCTCGGTAGGCGAGGGAGATCATTGCGTGCTGCTGTAGGATCGTCTACAAGGCGTGTTGGAGCGTAGCGGAACGGTATCGCGGCCTGCAGAGCTCTCAGCGCGGCGCGAGCGCGCGTGCGGCCACGGCGACGCGCGACCGGCATGATGGCGTCCCGCGGCGCGAGGCGACTCGACGGCGGCGAAGTGATGGCTCGGGAGGGGCCGGACAAGTGCTAAGCGACAAGCGCCAGCGTCCGCCGCGGCTCGGCCAGCTCGGCGCCGCCTGCGCCGCTCGCCGGCCACGTGGTGGCCGAGCTCCGGCCAGCGCAGGAGCGCGCCAGGGCACTGTTGGCGCCCCGTGGAGCTCCGTTTTCTCATTTGAATTTTCGCCAAAAATTTGAACTGAATATGAAAAAGTGTGAAAATAAAAGTTGGAGTTTGGGAGATGGGACACAACTTTCTTTCTGGGAGAAACCTGAAATTCCAAGTTTTTCGAGCTCAAACAACCCAAAAACAAAAAGGTGCCCAAAACGGTATTTTGAGTTTTTGAGGGACTAAACTGCAAAATTTTCAAAAGTTCCAAACATAGACTAGGGTTTATTTGTGATGACAAACAACTTTTATTTTTGGAGATTTTCAAGTTTAGTACAAAAATCTCGAGTTTTCAGTTGGGTGTCAAACAACCCTTGTTTTTGAATTTAAATTTGAATTTTTGGAGGATTTTGAATTTCAACTCATAATTCCCTGCTTGCATTGGTTTTAAGTGCACTAATAAATATTTTGACATCAGAGATGTCACAACTTTATCCACTAGCATTTGATCTGCGGGATCCCTTGTCTGCGTGGACATTAGCCTGTCCATTTGGGTTTTTTCTGCCTTAGCGCTAGGCAGTAGTCAGTATCTTGATAGTGTAGGTGCGGTACCTAGACTTGATAGTTACCTTGGGTTGTGTTCCACCCCACGGAAAGAGAGTGGTAGGCGGCAAGTGGTGACAGCCTTGTTCGTCTTTTGTGCGACCACAACGTTCGCGTGTTTTCATAGCAGTAGTAGCAGGTTGCCGTTGGGTCCCCCTTCTACCCCGTCTGGACCCTTCCTCTTCCAGCCGCCGAAGCAGATCAGGTTAGTAGATAAGTTTTTACTAGAGTAATTGTAGGCTATCTGAAAGTTAGGCCCTCTACCCTTGCCATTATTTTCCTTTGTGGAGTCCGGTTAACTAGATTTAGGCTAGTCGCGTCTGCCGTTCTTTGGATTCGATATCCCAGGTATCACTCCCCTGGTGAAAGGCTACATCAGTCTCTGTGCGCTTGCGGAGTTATTCTCGTATAGGCTAAGGAGTGCCAACACACTCCCAACCTATGTAATGAGTGTCTTTAAGCTACCTTTTGGAACTCATGTTAAAGAAATGTTGTGGTGGTATGGGATTTAAGGATCTGCGCCTCTTCAACCAAGCAATGCTGGCGAGGCAAGCTTGGCGCCTGATCATGTACCCTGAGAACTTATGTGCATGTGTTTTGAAGGCCAAGTATTATCCTAGAGGTTGCTTAGTTGACACTACTTTCAGCCACTACCGGATCCAGGCTCTTTGCCGTGAGCCTGGCACTCTCGGCAAAGAGGATCATCCTCTCGGCAAAGCCTTTGCCGAGAGCCGGCTCTCGGCAAAGTTTTTCTCGGCGAAGCTCCTTTCCCGAGAGCTTTCTGTCGGGCTCACAGCAAAGCCTTTGCCGTGTGCGCCAGAGGTATTTGCCGAGAGCATGTAGCCTCTCGGCAAAGACCTGGCCCTAACACCGGCGAGACGGCGGTGCGCCGTCTTTGTGGGGCCCGCAGCTGGGTTTGCCGAGAGCCACGTGCCAGGCTCTCTGCAAAGAACTCAAGCTTTGCTGAGAGCCACATGCCAGGCTCTCGGCAAAGAGCCCATGGGGCCCACACCGGGGGGCAGGCGCGGGGCCACCTACGCTGAGTGTCCACCGGAGGCTCTCGGCAAATCTGTGTTTGCCGTGAGTTTCGGGGAGTCTCACGGCAAAGTTGCTGACGGCCGTTAGCCCCCCGTTTGCGGCCGTCATAGGGCCAACGAACGCCTGTGCCACGTGCCTACTTATGTCGATGGCCGCCTGTTTGCCGAGAGCACGCCTCTTAAACCTCTCGGCAAAGATTTCTTTTGGCGAGAGCTGTTCTTGTGCCGTGAGCTTCCCGCCGGGGCTTTCGGCAAACATCACTTTTGCCGAGAGTTTTTGTTTTGCCGAGTGTTGCCTGGCCTGGCTCTCGGCAAATGATGTATTTGCCGTGAGCCCGACGTTTGGCTCACGGCAAAGTATCAGGCTCACGGCTCCCAGAGCTCAAAGCCTTCTCAGACCTGGCAGTCTATAGTCCACGGACTAGAGCTTTTAAAACAGGGCATAATTTGGAGGATTGGCTGTGGAACACAGGTGAAGATTTGGAGAGACCCATGGATCCCTCGGGAGCTCTCGCTTCGAGTCACATCTAGACAAGGGTGATGTAGGCTGCGATGGGTGTCTGATCTCCTGGATGTAACAGGTCATGACTAGGATTTTGACAAATTGATTGGGTATTTCAACCCGGTTGACGTGGATGCTATTGCCAAAATCAAGCTTCCGCCCAGGCGGTCCGAGGACTTTATAGCACGGAACAAGGAGAAGTCAGGCCTCTTCTCAGTCCGTAGTGCTTATAATCTTGCGGTTAACCCGCAGCGACATGAGAACCGTGCTTCTTCTAGTTCATCTCCTGACGGTGATAGAAAGTTATGGGCGAATGTTTGGAGTGGGGGCATCCCTCCCAAGGTGAATATCTTTATATGGAAGTTATGTAGAGATGGTCTCCCAACAAGAAGGAATAAGTTTATCTGGAGCCTAGAGACAGGGGATAGTTGTTTGCTGTGTGATAGAGAAGCAGAGAATGGGTTCCATGCGACAGTAGACTGTCCACTAGCACAAGGACTAAGGCAGGCCATGAGGAAGCATTGGCGTCTCCCCGGGGAGCACCTATTTAGCTACTCTGGTCCGGATTGGCTGCTCTTACTCCTGGATGCTTGCTCGGAGGAATAGAGAGACATGACTAAACTGGTGTTGTGGAGAGCTTGGACTGTCCATAACAATGTCACTCATCAATCAGGGCCCTTCTGATATTGTTAATTCAGTGCACTTCTTGCTTGCCCTGCAGTCCTCACTGTGTCAAACCCAGCAAGGAACTGATGCACTTGATAGTAAAGGCAAGAGCCCCCGTTACTTGGCCGACAACACAGGGAAGAAGGAGAGTACTTCAGCTCGTGCACTAGAAAAATGGGAGAGACCACCGGTGGGTTGGGTTAAAGCTAATGTCGATGGTCCTTTGTATATCAAACTGGTGATGCAGGTATTGGGGTGGTGGTCAGAGACAATGAAGGGAAGGTGATGCTATCAGCGTGGAAGGCACTTCAGCGGTGCTCGGATGCTGCAGAAACGGAAGCTTGGGTGTGCGTGGAAGGGTTCCGTCTTGCAGCGCAGCACTTTCAGGCTCCAGTAATTCTTGAATCCGATTGTGCTAGAGTGGTGCGTGCAATTCATAGCAGGATGGACAAATCTGAACTCAGCTTCCTTGTAGCCAAGCCAATCGAGGAAACATAGGCGCTTAGTGAGTGGAAGATAGTTCAGGTAAAGACAGAGCGTAATTTAGTTGCAAATGAGTTAGCACATTTAGCAAGAAGAAATGCTCATTCTGAAGTTTGGTTAGGGGCAGCGCCTGCGTGCGTGGTTCCCCTAATCGCTAATGATTGTAACTTCTCTGTTAATTAATAAAGTTCTCTTTTACCCACAAAAATAGAGTGCATAATAGATATTACAAGCCATAATTCACTAAAGTTCATGCATAAAAAGTAAACATGCATAAGTTCATGATGCAAATGTAACTTAAAACACGAGCTCCCCCTACTTCCATAAATCCCATTCATCAAGATCTTCAAGAAATCCTTCTCCCACTTTGTCATCAATGACCAAAACGGAGGATTTAATCATCCTGAGGTGATGGTGGAGGAGGATAGTCAGGTGGATAAGGGTACTAATGTGGAGGAGGCACAGGAGCAGGATAGATAGATAGAAAATAAATGATCTGAAAAGCCCCTAAATTCAGACTCAAGCCTATCCTACCTGTCAGAGATCTCCTATTGAGTAGTGCTTATAATCCCTAAAATCTGTTACTCAAATAAGCCATGTCAGATGCAAACCATCCAACCTAGTCATGATAGGCTGATAGACTCTGTTATGCATTTGTTGCCCAAAGACTTGAAATCCAGCATTCATCTGATTATAGAGATTCTGCTACATAGTGTTGAAGCCACTTGACACTTGCTACTCAAAGTGTTGGCTGAGCCTTTGCTGCATGTTCTCAAAACCACTGCTCATAAGTTGCCCAAACTGATCACTGAGATTCTGCTGCACATTTGCAAAATATGGATCAAAGTATCCAGCAGGAGGTACCCAATGGCCCTGCATAGGAGGAGGTGGCATCTCTAGCACTGGTGATGGAGGTATAAGATCAACAGCTGGATCAATATGAGGCTCATCTGCTTCCAAGTTAGAAAAAGGAGTGACATCCCTTCGGAGGAAAACTTTGTCATTGATAAAAGGTCTGAAGGTTGTATGCTTAGATGGTGTGGAGCTAGGAAATCTTGTCTTAACCTTGATGAGAGACATGACATATGGAGTAAAAGGAATATTGGCATCCAAGGTAACCTTCATATCAGCCATTTGATCATGCATCAAAGGGATCACATTTACTTTCTCACTAAGCATGGCTTGATGTATAAAAGTCCAAAACTTGGACTGGATTACATCTCTATTTCCACTTTTAGGCATGATGGTGACTCTGGGAATTTTATTGATCACTGCAGGATGGTGCCTACGACCAGTGGTGTGTCATGGGACTATTCTAATCCCACTACGAGCCGGTTCATAAAATCTAGCCTCTTTAGCCATACTGAGATCATCCTCCATGAGTATGTTGTGACTATCAGGTGTAGTGAGTAAATCATAATCAAGCATATTAACTTCAGCAAATTCTCGTAATGTAGCTTGATATCTTCTTTGCCTAGTCATCCACTCAATGGTCTTTTCTTCCATGTTTACATCAGAGGTTGCATAGAATTGATGTATAATATTGTCATTCCAATCACATCTATGCTCTAGAAAAGGTCTTAAGCCCATGGCCTCAAATTTGGAAACAAGCTCAGTCATGCATGGTTGAATAGACATATATCCAAAATCTATAGATTATTGCTTATGAAACTGAGTGTGATGCAAATGACCAAAGAAAGCATCTTCTTGTACCTTTGAGTGAAAGTGAAGAATATTTGATGTACGATCACTCACATACTGATATGGACTCCTTTCCTGGGCATATGCAGGCTGAGTCCATTGCCTTCTAGGTGCATGATAGATGGATATGTCAATTTCTTCATCATAGGCCCCTGAACATCCTCCATCTCATCAACCTCATACTCAGTGGCAGAAGAATCAGCTTCAGCTTCACTGTTAGTGTCTGGATTGTAATCACGATTGGGATCATGCCTTCTAGCCCTCTTTGAAGAGCCGACAAGAGGTATTTTGCTAGCCAAGTTCTTGATAATTCTACGACCACCACGACGACCACCTCCATTGTCAATTAATAATCACAATTATAAGCACTGATTTATATAAGAACACAATTTCTCATTGCATAATACCCTAAGCTCGGCCAGCACAAAAAGTGACCGGCGGACAGTCCGTACGGGGAGCGCGGACAGTCCGCCGTTCACTGTGCGGCCGTGCAAACAACACTGCTCATCCAACCTTGAATCTTCGATTTCTCAATAAATATTCAAAATCGTCTAACCAAACTTGAGGCATATCACATTGACATCATCACAAACATATTCCACCAACCAAACCATTCAATCCATGGCTACTTTTCAGATTAGACACAAATCCCTAAAATTTATTCAAATTCGAAATCCAAACAAACTGAGAAGGGATTTGATAAAATACCGGGATGAAATGGTGGAGAATCATGCAGAGTGTCTGGGGATGTGCTCAAACAGTCCGTGAACCACTCCAAGCAATAGATCGAAGGGGTGGAGTGTTTTGTGGAGAAAAAGATGAAAGAGAGAGGAGAAGAGGGAGTTTGCTCATGTAGGCGTCGGTGGGAGGAAGAAAAGAAGACCTGCCATCTTAAGTTATTCCAGCGGTCCAGGCCCACACCCGCACGCCAGGCGCGGACAGTCCGCCCTTCAGGCGCGGATAGTCCACCGGCAAACTTTGACGCCCAGCAGAACTGAGAACTTTTCTGTCCAGAAAAGTACTTACTACGGCGGACAGTCCGGAAGAATATCACGGACAGTCCGCCGGTCAATTTTGTGTCCGCTTCGAATTTGTCCAGAAACTGTCCAGAACTTCCCAATTTTGGTACTTGGTACCGCGGACAGTCTGAGATGTCCAGTGCGGACAGTCCGTACTTCACTTCAATTTTTAGCCCGAGAATAGTGACTTTGAGTTGAAAAATGAGATTTGATTTGGGATCATTGCTCACCAAGACTTTGTATGCATGCAATGGTATATTGAGACAAGTTTGTATGATGATATGCATGCAATGACATATTGAGACAAGTTTGTATGATGATACCACAGACAGTTTGAGCAAATATAACATGTTTTAGCATTAGAATAAAAAATAGCTAAAACA
Organism: Digitaria exilis; assembly: GCA_015342445.1. Classification (NCBI taxonomy): domain Eukaryota; kingdom Viridiplantae; phylum Streptophyta; class Magnoliopsida; order Poales; family Poaceae; genus Digitaria; species Digitaria exilis. The sequence goes on from JACEFO010001638.1 coordinate 59,071, forward strand.
ATTCCATAAATAGTACAAAGACACGCAACAAGAGGGAGACTAAGTAGTTATGCACATTTACTCAGTTTCAAGCCACGTTTGAGATTTCAATGACATTTAGCTCATTCTTTAATTCACAAAACCTCTTCTCATCCAATGGCTTGCAGAAAATATCCGCCAATTGATCATTAGTCCTAATACCAACAATATCAACATCTCCTTTGCTCACATCATCCCTTGTGAAGTGATGCATAATATCAATATGCTTTGTTCTTGAATGTTGAACCGGATTACTAGAAAGCTTCACGACACTTTCATTATCACAAAATAGAGGAACTCCGGTGAATTTCATACCATAATCTAGAAGTGTTTGCTTCATCCATAATAATTGAACACAACAACTAGCGGCTGCAATATACTCCACTTTGGTGGTTGATAGGGCCACTGAATTTTATTTCTTAGAGCTCCAACAAACTAGTGACCTTCCAAGAAATTGACATCCACCGGAAGTGTTTTTTTCTATCAATTTTGCAACCTATATAATCGGCATCCGAGTAACCAATCAACACAATTTGTACACCTTTAGGAAACCAAATACCAATATTGAGTGTGTTCTTCAAATATCTAAAAATTCTTTTGACAGCAATTAAATGACACTCTTTTAGATCAGCTTGAAGCCTTACACACATGCATACACTAAACATGATATCAGGCCTAGATGCGGTAAGATAAAACAAAATACTAATCATAGACCTATAAAGCTTTAGATCAATCGATTTACCTCCCTTATCAAGATTTAGATATGCCATAGAAGTTTTCATTAGTTTTGCTTCCATCAAACCAAACTTTTTCAATAAGTCCTTCAAATATTTTGATTGGGATATAAATGTCCTTTCTTAAGTTGCTTGATTTGAAGTCTAAGAAAGAATCTCAATTCACCAATTATTGACATTTCAAATTCCTTTGACATCATTTCCACCAAATTCCTCACAAAAGTCTTGGTTAGTAGAACCAAAGATGATATCATCAATATAAATTTGATAAATAAACATATCATCTCCAATAGACTTAGTGAACAATGTAGTGTTTACATCCCTAATTTTGAAGTCCTTAGAATTGCGAAAATCTCTAAGCCTCTCATAGCAAGCCTGTCATTAATTACCAAAACACTAAACTACAGACCTAGATTCTTTCAACGATGACCAAAGTTGTATATCTACACCTCCGTCAATCAAATTTCGCGCACATACTACGTGATGAATAGAAGAAAAAATGGATAAAAAAACTTTTTTGGAAGATGGATATGATGTGCGTGCAAACAGCTCCAATGCAACCAACCACATGAATTCAGACGCACAAATCTCCAGCCACGATTTCTATCCATCTTCCACGAGATCTTAGCTTCTCCACCTCTTAGTGTTCGAGATCCGTGCAAAACCACCACTACCCTTGGATCCCAAATACACAAACCCTAGCTTGTCTCTCCAATGCTCATCTCTCTCTCCATCTTGGTCGTTGCCTACCTGCTCGGGTGTCGTTGCTCCCCGTTGGCCGCGCTAACAGCCACCAACGGGCGCCGCCGCCACGCTCCCGCGCTCGTGCATTGCCGCCGCACTCCCACACCCGGGCCCTCACCGACGCTTGCTAACTCTGCTTCGGTGGCCACCTAACCTAGGTTGCGACGCTTGTTGGTCGGACACCCCCGTCACCTCTGGCCAGACGGGGCCCTATCGTGCCGCCGGCCGCAACTGCCGGGCTTGACCAAGCCGAGCTACCATCCGCGGCCGCCTCCGTGCACGCGGCTTAGTGGCTGCACCGCCACCCATGGCCCTCAACCACTCTAGCCCTGCCTGTTCAACATCTTGATTCCTCAGTTCAACATTTCTATTCTTTGGTTTGAACATGTTAACATATCATTTTCAATATTTTGTGTGCAGTCTCAATAATTTCAACATTCTGAGTCCCCATTGTTGAACGTTTGCAAAGAAAATGATGAATCGGTACTCTATGATGTTGAGGAAATAATTTTTCCATTTGGGCTGTTTCCACTCTATTCTAAGTTAATTAGGCCAAATTGGGTTCTAAAGATGGATGACTTGTGCATCTTCTTCTATAAGATGGATACCCCCCCCCCCCCCTCCCCCGGCCCATTTGGAAGCCGGGATCTAATTGGGCCAGGTGCGGGCAAACAAATCTGCCAGGTGCGCGCTACATGATCTTCGATGTTCCATTTTTATCTTAAGATAGTTAATTCAGCTGACTTGGTGAAGGAGCGCGCGAACGTAAAGCCACACATCTCTTGTTGATCGATTATTGCAGTGCGCCTGCAGTCAACTAACAGCTGGGATGAAGGGCATGATATGAGGCGGATTCGTGCTGTCAACAATCCAACCCAACGACAGAAAGTGCACCGGTAACACGCACAAGTAAGATTAAATTTCACATGCAAACTTGGTATAACAGACAAGTGACACAAGCAAACAATAGCACGATTTAAAGATTCTACTTAAAATCTCCACACACCACAAACATAAAAATAGACTTCATAGATATAAAAATAGACTTCATACAGACATAAAAATAGACCTCATAGACATAAAAATAGACTTCATACAGACATAAAATTAGACGATAAGATCATTCCTAGTCCACAACATGAAATAGCTCCTTCAGTCCTGTTGGGTGTGAGGATGACAACCATCTGGTACTGACGCGAGTCATTCCATATCCTCCCTTTTTCCTGCAATACAAAAATACAGTAACAAAAATGATGTAAAAGGACAATGCTCATATTAAAATTGATTCAATGCTGTTAGCAAGAGAAGGCTAGAATGCATGCTGAGGTGCTAGTAGTAGTGCTATAGGAACGAATTGGCAAAAAGATACAAGCAAGATAATAATTAGTATTCTTCACTTCCAACTGCTACAACTGCTAAAAATTTCCAACAACATATGACTTAAGGTATTGACAATTGTATCATTCATAAGCCTATTTCGTATCTTTCACAACTTGCCCGCAGGCTGCATTACTGTTCTAGTGTTCTGGTTGGGCAAATATATAGGCTGATCCCCCAATAGAGAAATTAATGCCAACAAGATTGAAGTGTCACAACTTGCATATATGTGCAGAGATAGATATGCAACTAGCAAAATCTGTTAAAGGAGGTGATATAGGGACAAAAGCCAGCAATTGGTAACATTACCTTGACAAGTTGAGGTACTTGGGAAAGTCAAAGGGAAGGAAGGGCGTGGGACAGGTGGACCTTTCCATGGTCAAGTCAGCATCCACAGTTCCAGCGTCGTCCCTCCCATTGACATACTTAGAAAATGACTCCACGATCTTGGTGTTCATGTCAATGGCGACCAACCACACCTTCTTCAGCACATATTTGTAGTCGCTGAAAAGGAAGTACAGGAAGTACACGATGTGTGGCTTGTCCACGTCCACCAAGGGGGTCATGAGAATGCCACGTGGCAGGCACCGAGGGGGGTTGGCAGCCCAGAGCTCACTGGAGGTGAGCTTGGTGTCCTTGTGCCACACCAAGCTGCACAACGTGCTCTTCTTGAGGATGGCCACACTGCCCAACTGGAGGGTGTGGCAGGTGATGGTGAAGGCACCACCAAACCTGAGTGCCCCGTAACCGACCCTGTCATTGCGGGCGACATCGATGAACTTGAGTGCTCGGCCGTCGTCGATGGGGGTGACGTTACGGTGCAGCCAGCTGCAAGCATTGCTGCGGTGGGGCTTGGAAGGGAACTTGTCTAGAGGGAACCGGAGGAAGCAGACGGTAGGGGTGGGCCCCTGGCCGAAGACGTCGCAGAAGAGGATGCCTCGGAAGTAATCGATCCAGCAGAGCCAGCGGCCGACAGGGACGACGGCGTTGGTCTGCCATAGGCAGAGCTGCCAGACGTCGTCGGGGTCGGAGCTGTGGACAATGGGCACACGCATGGAGTCCCACTCGCCGGCAATTTGACCTCCCGGCGCCGGCGGGAGGTCTGATGACGATCTGAACAAGCAGATGTCAGCATAGACCTCCGTGCTTGTGTGCTTGTAGACCTTGAGCTCCACCACCGCGAAGTCCTGCTCGCCTTCGCCTCGGCTGACGAGGCCCATGGACGTGACCCCCAGTCGGCGCGGCCGGGCAGGGGGGCCCTCCTCCTCTCGGGGAGTAGATAAAGGGCGACGACGAAGGCAACGAGGCAGCCGGCAAACGAGGCGGCGTGTGTACTCCATGTACGGTTCGGTGCAGGGTGGGAGCAGTAGGAGCTCGGACGGGTCGTCAGCGCTGTAGATGAAGAAGTCCTGCACCGTGTTCCAGGTAGAGGTCTGGGTAGCAACGCGAAGCAAGACGAGATGGCGGTGAGTCGACAGGATGGCCAAGGGCGTCTCTTGGTCTGGACCTGGAAAGCCCGGCAGCTGCGCGTAGAGGCGGGAGACGTGCGGAGGCTCGGCGAAGGAGAAGGCGATGCGGAAGGGGGCGCCCAAGGAGGTGGTGGCGGACGCCCTGATGGGAGCCTTGGTCTTGTCCGGGAAGGACGAGGGGTCGTCCCGCCGGAAGACGAAGGGCTCCAGAATCGCCCAGTTGGGGAACGCGGCGGCGGACATGACGACCTTGAGACGGATTAGGAAAATTAGGGACGGCTGGGGAATCTCTGTAAGGAGAGATCGGGGGGTTGATCAGGGGACGGACGTACCTCGCCAACGAAGAAGGACTGACGGAGGCGGCGGCCGGCGAGTAGGGAAGAGACGACGGAGGCGGAAGAGGCGTGCGGGAGCGGCCGAGCGGATCTAGGTTTACGATCTGGTGGGGATTGGGTGGGGTTGCTACACGCAGGCAATATGGTTGGGCGGCGACGTTTGGGCTTCGGCGTTTCTTCGCGCGGCCCAGTTGGGACGGAAAGGCCCAGTAGGCCAGCAACGCGACTTTCAGACCTCCCTTTCGCCTCCTCGTCGTCTCCCCACTGATGTGTGACATTGTGAGGCTCTTGTTGTTCTTAAAAAAAAAAGTTAAATACATCGGCGGCGGTCCTTAAACTTGTCTCGATGTACCATTTAGGTTCACAAACTCTCAAAATCGACATATGACACCTTAAACTTGTCTTGATGTACCACTTAGGTTCACAAACTTTCAAAATCGACAGCCGGCACCCTAAAGTTGTTAAGTTGTGTCACTTAGGTATATACCCCTTCAGAATTTGTTGTGGTATGCTGACGTGGCGCCACAAGAGATGAATATATGCAAAAAAAAAAGACCTTTAAATTTGTCATCTTCTACGTTGACATCCTCCTTCTCAAGTCAAACATGGTTGGTGATAATTTGAGTGATGAAATTCCACCATCAACGAGGTTTGTTTTGCATATTTGGAGTCTCTCTTTTGCATATATTCATCCCATATGGCACCACGTCATTATGTCACATCAGATTTCGAAGGGGTATAGACCTAAGTGGCACAACTTTACAGGTTTAGGGTGTTAGATGTCAATTTTATGAGTCCGTAGACCTAAGTGATACAACTTAACAAGTTTAGGGTGCCAAATATTGATTTTGAGAGTTCGTGGAAAGACAAGTTTAAGGGCCACTCCTGTATTTAACTTAAAAAAAATGAGACTCTTGTGTTTTCCTCATGCTTGTTCTTGCTGTTCTTGATGTCGTGTCGCCGCCTCACCACGCACGCCTTCACCACGCGCGTTGCCCGCTTCCGCCCTCACGGCTTCACCTTCACCACGCGCGTCGCCCGCTTCCCTTCCACTCAAATCGCCCGCACGACCGCCAGCACGCAATCACCGCCTCACTTGTTGGCGTCACGGAAGCCGAACCCCTCTGCCTTCCATCGCAATCGCACTAATCGCCTTTCGCCTCTCCGCGATGCCAATCCTCCTCTCCGCGAGGTCGACGGTCGTCGCGATGCCCCTCCTTCTCGCCGCAAGGTCCACAGCCGCGACGCCTCTCCTCCTCTCCGCGAGGTCGACGACCGCGATGCCCGCCCCTCCTCGCCGCGAGGTCAACGGCCGTGTTCTGCCGCAGGTTCCACAGCGAGCTCCACGCTGCCGCCGTCGTCGGCAACGTCCACCTCGCCCCCGAGCACCGGTTACTCGCCGACCAGTGGCGGATCTAGGCATATAGCGGTGGGTAAACCACGACGACGACGTTGCCGCGCTCCCGTACCAGGACTCCAATGCCCTGCCGGACGCGATGCCCCTCCTCATCTCTTGGCGGGTCGTCCCCGTCGTCTGCTCGCCATGGTCTCATTGGTCTGCACGCCGCCGCCACCCTTCGTCTTAGATACAGGTACACCCCTCGCCCCCACGGTGCTCATGCTCTCCCTATGTCGTGCAGACCACCCGCCAATGTAGGTGCAAGGCTTCACCGTATATTTTCTCTGTAGTAGATTCAGACTTCTCACAAATTAAACAAAACCATATGCATCTTAGATGATAGATGAGCACCCATACTCAATCAAGGGGTAACAAAGAACCAATAAAACAATTAATCAAGGAGGATAAACACATATACAGTGTGGATGAATAAAATTAATAGAAAATGGAGAGCCATGCGAATGATGGCTAATCACAAATAAGGAGCCTACCGACCACACATACAGGAGAAGTGTTAGCATGATATTGGTGGCCACTGTGTTTCATTCAGTTTTCTAAGTTGTTTCCTGGTGATTGATTGCTTGGGTGCTTTTGCTGGCTTGAAACAACAGTGATGGAGATAAGGATAGCCCTGAACCTGTTTTGTTGGTTTCCTTGCAGAATTTTTGTTTCGAAAATGCATATCTAGTTATCTACATGTGATTCTGAATTCGTACAAAACATGCAGATGCCACAACTGTTTCCATAATGTAATAGATAAAATTCAGAATGAACTTCTTTTTAACAGCTAAGGTACCGCTTTGGTTAAATTTGGTTTCCTGTGTAGTAGTACAAAAAATATTCTTTATTTTTTAGATTCTTTAACATGCCTTTCAAGAGTTTGGGAATGAATAGTAGTAAAGCCTTACAATGATACACTCTTGTGGCATGGTTCTCAACTTTCGTTACATATCTGCATCTATGCTTGTCAACCTATCTGCAGTTTTTTTCCAGAGTACCATATATTATCAAGTTACTATTGTCATGTGTAAAGTGACAAAGTATGTCCGCTCAAAAAAAGTGATAAAGTATGCATCATATTGGAGTTTTCCTACTTGCTCTTTTGTGAGGGAAACATATATGGCGTCGTTGAATCCTGCGCCTGTCTGTAAGTTGCAGAAGTGTACATGTGCCGTTTCACATCTGGGTAACCATCCGTTATAATTGGTTTATCCTTTGCATTGGTTGGGAAGTCAGAACTCAGAAACTAAAGGTGCGGATCTTATTGCTGCATGCCTACTTGCTACCTGCTATTTGTTGGAAAAAAATGACCGAACCAAATTGCTTGACCTACTTTACTAATATAAAGTTCGGCGATTAAAAAATTTAACTTTTATCATCAGTTGTACTACTGATTCAGATCTTAGCCCATACTCAAAAGAAAACAAAGTCGTTAGGCAGGGCACATGAACGATTAGATTCATTAGCACATTTGGAAAGGCAATATGAACCTATTGCTGTGTGATAATTTGGTGGAGATGTTTCCATTCAATTCTCACTTTGTCTTGCTCGTATTTTGCTGAACTCGTATTAAAAAGTTTGCTGCACAGGGGACTGGTAGCTAAAAAGAATGGCTGGCAGATAGAAACTCATAGAAATGCACATCTCTCTCTTTTTTTTATGTGCCAATGACCTCAACTGAACACATCTCTCTTTTTTTTCTACTGATCATGTTAGTTATTGAAGATCAGGGTTTTATTTTTCGAACCGGGACCTCGAACTGCCGGCCAGCGGTAGCGGTTAGCCGGTCCCGGTTTGACCGGTTACCGCTGGAAACCGAACAAATTCAAATTTTGAATTCAAATTCCCCGTGACATCGGTTTGGTCCGGTAAGCCGACCGGTTAGACCGGTTAGCCGACCGGTTGGGCCGGTTAGCTTCAAAAAAAATGGACATGACCTATACGCAAATTAATGGAAAAATTGACCACAAATGCATACAAATATCCATATATATAATTGTGCATACAAATAGTATAGTAGTCCTCTGATACAAATAATTGTTCATACAAATATCCATACACATAATAGTGGATAGAAATAGATCAACGGTAGAATTGTGAGGCCATTTCATACTCCGCGGTGGACATCACAGAATGAGCGTTGTTTTAAATAAATTAATATATTAATGTTTTTAGTAGATTTTTGAAACATGTCTGTGTCGCGGGTCCAGCACCGCTGTTGTTCGAACTCGGATCCAGCGCTGGGGTTTGGGGGAGTGTAGATTCCCCTGCTTGATCTGTAGCCCTAGCTGGGTGCTGCTCTATTCAGACGGCTCTAATCCGTGTCATGGTACTACTGACACCATGGGAGCTCTTGATGTCCTTAATTTTGTTTTCACGGGCTTGATTTCTGTTTTTTTTTTCTTCCGACAAAAAGATACTCGAGCTTCAGATCATGTGAGTGCTGCTACAATGGTAGCTTGGATAGGCAGTGCTGCTACAATTAGTAGGAGAACGACTGAATTGTGTGTAAGTGTCGGTTTCAACCATGGGTATGTCAAAATATGCCCTCAAGATGTGTATAGGATCTGTATTGTGGTTAAACACTGCTGGGCGTTTGCATCTCATTTTGTGTGGAGATGAAAATTATCCCTATATGTTTGTCGATTATTTTAACCCAATGTCATTGTCCTGGTCATGTAAGTAATGAATATGTTTGTATATATTATTGTGTTTTCATCTTGTAAAAGTATCACTGAGTGCAATGCCACTTATTTATGAGATTATTAAAAGATCTTGGACCATTTCATCACACAACAGTAAGTACATTGTTGTATTGACTATTTTCATTTGATATGTTTGTTCTTACTTTCACACTACTATTGTCTTGTTGAATGCTATGTGTATTAGCCTATAATATTTTTTGTCACCCGTAGCAACGCATGAGCAAGAAGCTAGTAATGATAAAAACACATGAGCAACATTGTTGAAACATGTCTTCTGAGGAAATACAACTGAGATCCTTAAGATGGATCATGACAGAAACAAAAACAGGGGAGCAAAAAACTAAATGTAACCTCTTTTTGGCTTCAGCCAATTTTGGAGTAAGAGATGGTTCTGATGCATTCCTCTGTTGAAATACGAAAGCAGACATTATGGCCACTGCTTCTTCAGGTTATAGGTCATCCAATTGATTCTCAAACAGACATTCTGTTGTTATTAACTCTTTGCCACAATTCACTTCACAGGCTACTCGTCCCTTAAGCTGAACAACTAGATCAGAATCAATGTAGTTGATTTCCTTCAGTACATCAATCTGTAACGGTGGAAAAATGAAGTGTTAGAAAATATCTTCAAAAGTATAAAAAATAGAAATGAAGTCAGATGTGGTTAGCTGGATAATATTTCATTCTTGAAAAGGCTCATAATAGCCATATAAGTAGTCTATGTGAACTAAGCTAACAAAGATAGCTTCACAACAAAATGCCAATGTGCATTCACATAAGCCTTTATAGTTTGCATGCAGCTTTGTGATCCTGTATTGATTGGTCAGCGTGAATCGCTAATATTAATAAGCCCAGCATTTAGAATCAATATCCAAACTCTTGTTCCTGGACGGTAAGAGTGGGACCCAAAACCTACCATTTATACACCCTAGAGATTGAACAAATGAAAATATCAAGGGGACAAGAGGAAAGAATAGATGAAAGTCTCACTCTGCCTTGAAACTCTGGCATCTGTTGAAGCGCCTCATCTGACATCTGGAATTTCAGTTTATTCAACTGATCCTTGTACATCTTTTGCTCCTTCCTTCATCAATGATTTATGCTCCTTTAGTTTTACACGACCATGGCACTTGTTTTCAGACATTTTTTTTTGCAGTAGTATGTGATATGCATGGTAGCTTTCAACAAAATGCATGTCCTTCAATTTCAGATCTGTATTGCCCTAGATGACCGCATTGGCCCTGTTCAAATTCCCTAAGAAAACACTATTCATTCAAACTTTTGACTATTCACCTCCCTCACAAAATACACTTCCTAGCAAGTGCTACAATATTTTTCTTCAGCTACAGTGTTTTTTACCCCAATCTGAACACAACCTAAATAGTTATACAGACTATAAAACAGCTACAAGAAGAGTGTGGGACCAAATGAGGTACCACAACACTGCTAGATTTAGAACTAAAAAGTAAGAGAACTGCTCCAATACACCTTCTTTTAAATATTGCACAAATCTTAAAACAGACAAGTAATTACTTAACATTGTATTAATTATTTTTCCTGGTTTTCTTCTGGGCTTGGCCCTGCCCACGCCCATCCCATGTCCGGCCCACACCCATTAAGCTCTCCCGATCTATCTCATTCTCTATCTGTTCTCGCGTTTCATTTTTCCACAACTCTCCGGCGGCGGCGACACTAAACAACGGTGATGAGGACCAACAGCCAGGGGCACTGACATTCCGATAGGCATCAAATACTCTAATTTCTCGACTACATTCTGACGTTCAAGAGCAGATTTCCGAACTTGAATGACCACGGGTTGTTTTTCAACATGAAGTCCTAAGTCCTAACGCAAGGGCATGATATGATGCGGCTGCTGTAGCGCCAAGATGAAGGATCGGAAAACCTCGTTGGTGCTGTGACGCTGACGCCCTAGCTCGGTAGGCAGTAGATAGAACGGAGCTGAATCGACGACACAGGTGCAGGAGGGTTCCTCGCCATGGTCCTGGTTTTCGTGCAAGAGCTCCACGGAGCCAGCGAAGAAAACGGATCGGGAAGGAGAGGATGGGCTAGGCAGGCCCAGACGAGAACCAACTACCCAAGAGAAAAATATAATAAATTTCTTAATTAATTGTTTAGATTGCTTTAAGATTCGTGCAAAAAGTAAAAAAGGATTACTGGAGCAATTCTCAAAAAGTAAATGCAATATATGTGCAGACATTACTTGAGGACTCATCCAATTATATATTTTTCAAATGAAACTGCCCATTCGATAATTCTGTTGAATTACTGTTTAAGTCACTCGTTCCCCTAAACCAGAAAAAGAACACGCTAGGTGAAAACAACTTCACAATATAATATAAGATAATCATATGTCATTTCAAGTTCAACATTACTTGGTTTTGAGTTTTAAACTAGACCATTCAGATGGGTTAGCACAACCTGACTACAGTTACAACTTACATGGTCACATTGTTTACCATATTATTTTGCAATTATCAAATATTGTATCTATTTGGTCACTCAAATTTTGCCTGATCCAAACAAATGCTTAGGAATTTGGTGATAAAGTCACGATAATGCATGAGAACACCCATTTACCATGTCCAACTTACAAGATTGACAGATTAAGCAAATATGAAAGACGGTAACACTGTTTTAAATAGCTGAGTCCATGCCTAACCAAGGTTGTTAGGATCATGATCCTAGTACCATTTTTCTCCGAGCAGTTAAAAAAAAGAGAGCAACGTACTAAAGCTAACAATTTAAAAATATAGACTCTTGAATAAGCATGGAAGCACTAGATAAAATTTATTTAAGATGGATGACGGATACGCCCAAAGAATAATCCATATACCATCAAATACACCTCCTATGTGATGGGGGACATCATTTGGATAATTCATGAAACATCTACATAGCTCATGAAAGAACAACCTAGTACAAGAAAACTTGGATCTTGCTTCTATGAAGAAGTCAATCTGAATTTTATCTCTAATACATGGTTCATGAAGTTACCATAGTAAAATACTAATGCCACTAAATATGTCATTATATTGCTAGAAGTATCTTATGAGGTGTATCCTGGCTGTCCGATAGGTTATCTAGTTGGCTATTAGTTGTCACCTTAGGTGTATATGAGTTGTGTAAGGCCTTAGAGGCTGTAAGATTATGTAGGATGCGCATAATGTGGTCGGCGCATTACATCGAGCCTCTAGAGCGAATATATAGGAGTACAGAGTCTTGGAGAGCAAGGCGCCTCCGTGGATATATATGACAGTCGGGGATTATATCCTAACCTACCATCTATACTCTAATATTCCCCCGTAGTCATAGCGGTAGCAACACGAACGGTGAACACAACCCCTAGCTGTGCAGGCACAGCCGTCGACCCAATGTGATCTCTGATCTGCTCTTGCTGCACGACGAGATGTGGCAGATCAATCTAATCAACCGTGAATCCTACAAGGGCACTGCCCCCGACGGAGATTGATCTCCCTGGGTGCAGCGCGAGGGCAACGGAAACTGGCGGCCTAGGGTTAGAACTAAATGACACTCTTTTAGATCAGCTTGAAGCCTTACACACATGCATACACTAAACATGATATCAAGCCTAGATGCGGTAAGATAAAACAAAATACTAATCATAGACCTATAAAGCTTTAGATCAATCGATTTACCTCCCTTATCAAGATTTAGATATGCCATAGAAGTTTTCATTAGTTTTGCTTCCATCAAACCAAACTTTTTCAATAAGTCCTTCAAATATTTTGATTGGGATATAAATGTCCTTTCTTAAGTTGCTTGATTTGAAGTCTAAGAAAGAATCTCAATTCACCAATTATTGACATTTCAAATTCCTTTGACATCATTTCCACCAAATTCCTCACAAAAGTCTTGGTTAGTAGAACCAAAGATGATATCATCAATATAAATTTGACAAATAAACATATCATCTCCAATAGACTTAGTGAACAATGTAGTGTTTACATCCCTAATTTTGAAGTCCTTAGAATTGCGAAAATCTCTAAGCCTCTCATAGCAAGCCTGTCATTAATTACCAAAACACTAAACTACAGACCTAGATTCTTTCAACGATGACCAAAGTTGTATATCTACACCTCCGTCAATCAAATTTCGCGCACATACTACGTGATGAATAGAAGAAAAAATGGATAAAAAAAACTTTTTTGGAAGATGGATATGATGTGCGTGCAAACAGCTCCAATGCAACCAACCACATGAATTCAGACGCACAAATCTCCAACCACGATTTCTATCCATCTTCCACGAGATCTTAGCTTCTCCACCTCTTAGTGTTCGAGATCCGTGCAAAACCACCACTACCCTTGGATCCCAAATACACAAACCCTAGCTTGTCTCTCCAATGCTCATCTCTCTCTCCATCTTGGTCGTTGCCTACCTGCTCGGGTGTCGTTGCTCCCCGTTGGCCGCGCTAACAGCCACCAACGGGCGCCGCCGCCACGCTCCCGCGCTCGTGCATTGCCGCCGCACTCCCACACCCGGGCCCTCACCGACGCTTGCTAACTCTGCTTCGGTGGCCACCTAACCTAGGTTGCGACGCTTGTTGGTCGGACACCCCCGTCACCTCTGGCCAGACGGGGCCCTATCGTGCCGCCGGCCGCAACTGCCGGGCTTGACCAAGCCGAGCTACCATCCGCGGCCGCCTCCGTGCACGCGGCTTAGTGGCTGCACCGCCACCCATGGCCCTCAACCACTCTAGCCCTGCCTGTTCAACATCTTGATTCCTCAGTTCAACATTTCTATTCTTTGGTTTGAACATGTTAACATATCATTTTCAATATTTTGTGTGCAGTCTCAATAATTTCAACATTCTGAGTCCCCATTGTTGAACGTTTGCAAAGAAAATGATGAATCGGTACTCTATGATGTTGAGGAAATAATTTTTCCATTTGGGCTGTTTCCACTCTATTCTAAGTTAATTAGGCCAAATTGGGTTCTAAAGATGGATGACTTGTGCATCTTCTTCTATAAGATGGATACCCCCCCCCCCCCCTCCCCCGGCCCATTTGGAAGCGGGGATCTAATTGGGCCAGGTGCGGGCAAACAAATCTGCCAGGTGCGCGCTACATGATCTTCGATGTTCCATTTTTATCTTAAGATAGTTAATTCAGCTGACTTGGTGAAGGAGCGCGCGAACGTAAAGCCACACATCTCTTGTTGATCGATTATTGCAGTGCGCCTGCAGTCAACTAACAGCTGGGATGAAGGGCATGATATGAGGCGGATTCGTGCTGTCAACAATCCAACCCAACGACAGAAAGTGCACCGGTAACACGCACAAGTAAGATTAAATTTCACATGCAAACTTGGTATAACAGACAAGTGACACAAGCAAACAATAGCACGATTTAAAGATTCTACTTAAAATCTCCACACACCACAAACATAAAAATAGACTTCATAGATATAAAAATAGACTTCATACAGACATAAAAATAGACCTCATAGACATAAAAATAGACTTCATACAGACATAAAATTAGACGATAAGATCATTCCTAGTCCACAACATGAAATAGCTCCTTCAGTCCTGTTGGGTGTGAGGATGACAACCATCTGGTACTGACGCGAGTCATTCCATATCCTCCCTTTTTCCTGCAATACAAAAATACAGTAACAAAAATGATGTAAAAGGACAATGCTCATATTAAAATTGATTCAATGCTGTTAGCAAGAGAAGGCTAGAATGCATGCTGAGGTGCTAGTAGTAGTGCTATAGGAACGAATTGGCAAAAAGATACAAGCAAGATAATAATTAGTATTCTTCACTTCCAACTGCTACAACTGCTAAAAATTTCCAACAACATATGACTTAAGGTATTGACAATTGTATCATTCATAAGCCTATTTCGTATCTTTCACAACTTGCCCGCAGGCTGCATTACTGTTCTAGTGTTCTGGTTGGGCAAATATATAGGCTGATCCCCCAATAGAGAAATTAATGCCAACAAGATTGAAGTGTCACAACTTGCATATATGTGCAGAGATAGATATGCAACTAGCAAAATCTGTTAAAGGAGGTGATATAGGGACAAAAGCCAGCAATTGGTAACATTACCTTGACAAGTTGAGGTACTTGGGAAAGTCAAAGGGAAGGAAGGGCGTGGGACAGGTGGACCTTTCCATGGTCAAGTCAGCATCCACAGTTCCAGCGTCGTCCCTCCCATTGACATACTTAGAAAATGACTCCACGATCTTGGTGTTCATGTCAATGGCGACCAACCACACCTTCTTCAGCACATATTTGTAGTCGCTGAAAAGGAAGTACAGGAAGTACACGATGTGTGGCTTGTCCACGTCCACCAAGGGGGTCATGAGAATGCCACGTGGCAGGCACCGAGGGGGGTTGGCAGCCCAGAGCTCACTGGAGGTGAGCTTGGTGTCCTTGTGCCACACCAAGCTGCACAACGTGCTCTTCTTGAGGATGGCCACACTGCCCAACTGGAGGGTGTGGCAGGTGATGGTGAAGGCACCACCAAACCTGAGTGCCCCGTAACCGACCCTGTCATTGCGGGCGACATCGATGAACTTGAGTGCTCGGCCGTCGTCGATGGGGGTGACGTTACGGTGCAGCCAGCTGCAAGCATTGCTGCGGTGGGGCTTGGAAGGGAACTTGTCTAGAGGGAACCGGAGGAAGCAGACGGTAGGGGTGGGCCCCTGGCCGAAGACGTCGCAGAAGAGGATGCCTCGGAAGTAATCGATCCAGCAGAGCCAGCGGCCGACAGGGACGACGGCGTTGGTCTGCCATAGGCAGAGCTGCCAGACGTCGTCGGGGTCGGAGCTGTGGACAATGGGCACACGCATGGAGTCCCACTCGCCGGCAATTTGACCTCCCGGCGCCGGCGGGAGGTCTGATGACGATCTGAACAAGCAGATGTCAGCATAGACCTCCGTGCTTGTGTGCTTGTAGACCTTGAGCTCCACCACCGCGAAGTCCTGCTCGCCTTCGCCTCGGCTGACGAGGCCCATGGACGTGACCCCCAGTCGGCGCGGCCGGGCAGGGGGGCCCTCCTCCTCTCGGGGAGTAGATAAAGGGCGACGACGAAGGCAACGAGGCAGCCGGCAAACGAGGCGGCGTGTGTACTCCATGTACGGTTCGGTGCAGGGTGGGAGCAGTAGGAGCTCGGACGGGTCGTCAGCGCTGTAGATGAAGAAGTCCTGCACCGTGTTCCAGGTAGAGGTCTGGGTAGCAACGCGAAGCAAGACGAGATGGCGGTGAGTCGACAGGATGGCCAAGGGCGTCTCTTG
Source organism: Digitaria exilis (assembly GCA_015342445.1). Lineage (NCBI taxonomy): Eukaryota > Viridiplantae > Streptophyta > Magnoliopsida > Poales > Poaceae > Digitaria > Digitaria exilis. The sequence goes on from JACEFO010001638.1 coordinate 75,142, forward strand.
GTCTGGACCTGGAAAGCCCGGCAGCTGCGCGTAGAGGCGGGAGACGTGCGGAGGCTCGGCGAAGGAGAAGGCGATGCGGAAGGGGGCGCCCAAGGAGGTGGTGGCGGACGCCCTGATGGGAGCCTTGGTCTTGTCCGGGAAGGACGAGGGGTCGTCCCGCCGGAAGACGAAGGGCTCCAGAATCGCCCAGTTGGGGAACGCGGCGGCGGACATGACGACCTTGAGACGGATTAGGAAAATTAGGGACGGCTGGGGAATCTCTGTAAGGAGAGATCGGGGGGTTGATCAGGGGACGGACGTACCTCGCCAACGAAGAAGGACTGACGGAGGCGGCGGCCGGCGAGTAGGGAAGAGACGACGGAGGCGGAAGAGGCGTGCGGGAGCGGCCGAGCGGATCTAGGTTTACGATCTGGTGGGGATTGGGTGGGGTTGCTACACGCAGGCAATATGGTTGGGCGGCGACGTTTGGGCTTCGGCGTTTCTTCGCGCGGCCCAGTTGGGACGGAAAGGCCCAGTAGGCCAGCAACGCGACTTTCAGACCTCCCTTTCGCCTCCTCGTCGTCTCCCCACTGATGTGTGACATTGTGAGGCTCTTGTTGTTCTTAAAAAAAAAAGTTAAATACATCGGCGGCGGTCCTTAAACTTGTCTCGATGTACTATTTAGGTTCACAAACTCTCAAAATCGACATATGACACCTTAAACTTGTCTTGATGTACCACTTAGGTTCACAAACTTTCAAAATCGACAGCCGGCACCCTAAAGTTGTTAAGTTGTGTCACTTAGGTATATACCCCTTCAGAATTTGTTGTGGTATGCTGACGTGGCGCCACAAGAGATGAATATATGCAAAAAAAAAAGACCTTTAAATTTGTCATCTTCTACGTTGACATCCTCCTTCTCAAGTCAAACATGGTTGGTGATAATTTGAGTGATGAAATTCCACCATCAACGAGGTTTGTTTTGCATATTTGGAGTCTCTCTTTTGCATATATTCATCCCATATGGCACCACGTCATTATGTCACATCAGATTTCGAAGGGGTATAGACCTAAGTGGCACAACTTTACAGGTTTAGGGTGTTAGATGTCAATTTTATGAGTCCGTAGACCTAAGTGATACAACTTAACAAGTTTAGGGTGCCAAATATTGATTTTGAGAGTTCGTGGAAAGACAAGTTTAAGGGCCACTCCTGTATTTAACTTAAAAAAAATGAGACTCTTGTGTTTTCCTCATGCTTGTTCTTGCTGTTCTTGATGTCGTGTCGCCGCCTCACCACGCACGCCTTCACCACGCGCGTTGCCCGCTTCCGCCCTCACGGCTTCACCTTCACCACGCGCGTCGCCCGCTTCCCTTCCACTCAAATCGCCCGCACGACCGCCAGCACGCAATCACCGCCTCACTTGTTGGCGTCACGGAAGCCGAACCCCTCTGCCTTCCATCGCAATCGCACTAATCGCCTTTCGCCTCTCCGCGATGCCAATCCTCCTCTCCGCGAGGTCGACGGTCGTCGCGATGCCCCTCCTTCTCGCCGCAAGGTCCACAGCCGCGACGCCTCTCCTCCTCTCCGCGAGGTCGACGACCGCGATGCCCGCCCCTCCTCGCCGCGAGGTCAACGGCCGTGTTCTGCCGCAGGTTCCACAGCGAGCTCCACGCTGCCGCCGTCGTCGGCAACGTCCACCTCGCCCCCGAGCACCGGTTACTCGCCGACCAGTGGCGGATCTAGGCATATAGCGGTGGGTAAACCACGACGACGACGTTGCCGCGCTCCCGTACCAGGACTCCAATGCCCTGCCGGACGCGATGCCCCTCCTCATCTCTTGGCGGGTCGTCCCCGTCGTCTGCTCGCCATGGTCTCATTGGTCTGCACGCCGCCGCCACCCTTCGTCTTAGATACAGGTACACCCCTCGCCCCCACGGTGCTCATGCTCTCCCTATGTCGTGCAGACCACCCGCCAATGTAGGTGCAAGGCTTCACCGTATATTTTCTCTGTAGTAGATTCAGACTTCTCACAAATTAAACAAAACCATATGCATCTTAGATGATAGATGAGCACCCATACTCAATCAAGGGGTAACAAAGAACCAATAAAACAATTAATCAAGGAGGATAAACACATATACAGTGTGGATGAATAAAATTAATAGAAAATGGAGAGCCATGCGAATGATGGCTAATCACAAATAAGGAGCCTACCGACCACACATACAGGAGAAGTGTTAGCATGATATTGGTGGCCACTGTGTTTCATTCAGTTTTCTAAGTTGTTTCCTGGTGATTGATTGCTTGGGTGCTTTTGCTGGCTTGAAACAACAGTGATGGAGATAAGGATAGCCCTGAACCTGTTTTGTTGGTTTCCTTGCAGAATTTTTGTTTCGAAAATGCATATCTAGTTATCTACATGTGATTCTGAATTCGTACAAAACATGCAGATGCCACAACTGTTTCCATAATGTAATAGATAAAATTCAGAATGAACTTCTTTTTAACAGCTAAGGTACCGCTTTGGTTAAATTTGGTTTCCTGTGTAGTAGTACAAAAAATATTCTTTATTTTTTTAGATTCTTTAACATGCCTTTCAAGAGTTTGGGAATGAATAGTAGTAAAGCCTTACAATGATACACTCTTGTGGCATGGTTCTCAACTTTCGTTACATATCTGCATCTATGCTTGTCAACCTATCTGCAGTTTTTTTCCAGAGTACCATATATTATCAAGTTACTATTGTCATGTGTAAAGTGACAAAGTATGTCCGCTCAAAAAAAAGTGATAAAGTATGCATCATATTGGAGTTTTCCTACTTGCTCTTTTGTGAGGGAAACATATATGGCGTCGTTGAATCCTGCGCCTGTCTGTAAGTTGCAGAAGTGTACATGTGCCGTTTCACATCTGGGTAACCATCCGTTATAATTGGTTTATCCTTTGCATTGGTTGGGAAGTCAGAACTCAGAAACTAAAGGTGCGGATCTTATTGCTGCATGCCTACTTGCTACCTGCTATTTGTTGGAAAAAAATGACCGAACCAAATTGCTTGACCTACTTTACTAATATAAAGTTCGGCGATTAAAAAATTTAACTTTTATCATCAGTTGTACTACTGATTCAGATCTTAGCCCATACTCAAAAGAAAACAAAGTCGTTAGGCAGGGCAACATGAACGATTAGATTCATTAGCACATTTGGAAAGGCAATATGAACCTATTGCTGTGTGATAATTTGGTGGAGATGTTTCCATTCAATTCTCACTTTGTCTTGCTCGTATTTTGCTGAACTCGTATTAAAAAGTTTGCTGCACAGGGGACTGGTAGCTAAAAAGAATGGCTGGCAGATAGAAACTCATAGAATGCACATCTCTCTCTTTTTTTTATGTGCCAATGACCTCAACTGAACACATCTCTCTTTTTTTTTCTACTGATCATGTTAGTTATTGAAGATCAGGGTTTTATTTTTCGAACCGGGACCTCGAACTGCCGGCCAGCGGTAGCGGTTAGCCGGTCCGGTTTGACCGGTTACCGCTGGAAACCGAACAAATTCAAATTTTGAATTCAAATTCCCCGTGACATCGGTTTGGTCCGGTAAGCCGACCGGTTAGACCGGTTAGCCGACCGGTTGGGCCGGTTAGCTTCAAAAAAAATGGACATGACCTATACGCAAATTAATGGAAAAATTGACCACAAATGCATACAAATATCCATATATATAATTGTGCATACAAATAGTATAGTAGTCCTCTGATACAAATAATTGTTCATACAAATATCCATACACATAATAGTGGATAGAAATAGATCAACGGTAGAATTGTGAGGCCATTTCATACTCCGCGGTGGACATCACATTCAAACCCTGCCTTTGAAGCAACTCAGCTTTGAAGTCTTGCCAAGTTTGGCCCGTCCAGGCCGATGTCGTCTGCCATTCCTGAAGTAACATATTGTACCAATAGGGATCTTGCCATTCGTACACCCATCTCATCGGTGGCTGCATGCTCAACTCAGGTATAGGATAGTAATAACTAGACTGTGAGGATTCCCTGTAGGAGCTAGAAGAGAATTGTGGAGAGCCGTAATCCGTCGGTCCAACCATTCTCCTCTGCGATATCGGTGCTCCATGGTTAATGTCCTGGGTTGCATGCGTGGACTCAGTCTCCCCAGCAATCAACCATATAGTATAATTAATACTCACAAGTCACAATGATAAACACATGTGCATATGTACGTACACTTGGTACCTGTGAAATGAAGACCAGCATGTGGGTTTGAAGGTGACGCGCCTCCGCCCCCGCCACCGCCACCAGCACCACCACTGCCACCACCACCACCACCATCATTACTATCATCACCATCGCTACTATCATCACCATCATCAGCGGAGCTGCTATCCTGAGACTCCTGATACTCTGGACTTTTAACACCGCCACCATCATCAGTCTCTTCATCGCTCAGGACTTCTACTACTTTCTCTTTGCTTTTTCCCGTGGCCTGGCCTCGTTGGCGCTTCGGGTTAATCTGGCTAGGCCCGACGTGGTACTTCCTCTTCCCTACATGAGTGTTAGCCACATGTCGCCGTGCCCAATCACTGATGCAATTATCCCCTGTAGAAGTACGGAGGTCTGCTGGATTTATTTTATCCGTGACAATATGAGAAGGGAGCGGTGTGTCACCTTCATCATCGTCCTCGTCTAGAACTGGAGCTTGGTTTGACCTTCCATATTCCATCCATTCCCGCACCGGATTTTTAGGATCATAGAATGAAAGATGGGCTAGCTGCTCAATGAAATCACCTTGATCACGCGGAGGATCGGCAACATCCGCAAGTCGCAGGCGTAGGTTGTAGTTGACATAGACAAGCTTGTTCAGTTTTGTGTTGACAACGGATTGCGAACCTTTGTATGCAGCAAGGCAAAAGTACTCCAGTTCCACTCGCATCCACTTGACGAACAACATTGAGAAACAAGCCGCAAAGCAAGGCTCTGCAGCTTGGGAGTTCTGTTGCCGTTTACCATCCACCATGAAGATGCAGTTGTCTTTGGGTCAAGCGCCATTTGTTGTGCCAATTGTGTGGCAAACTCACCACGCCGTTGTCGAAACAGCTCAACCTCATGCCTGGACGGCGCTCGAGATATCCGTCATGTGCTTAAATGCATCCTTCAGTGTACTCCACATTTCTGGAGTTGGAATATACGTATAGGCATACCTCGGATTAAGGACACAAGCTGCAAAACAGAAAGTACCGCCAAGGCGCCAATGAGCATAAGGTGTATGGAACATGGAAGTAGAAACTTTTGTTCACAATGAGCATAAGCTGCAAAATGGAAAGTGCCGTCTTACCTGGAACCACATAGGTGTCTATCAAGACGTCGTGCAACCTTTTGTTCAGAATCTCTTCATACTCTTTGAACGTGGAAATATTTCGGCCAAAGAAAGATTGCATTTCATTTCTCTTACTCTGTACGGTCATACATACCTCGCACATGTTCGGCCGCTTGTCCTGATCAGCAAAGCGAAGTAAGCTATATATTGGTTGGACTGAGTCAATGACAAATTTCATTCCCTCCCACCAATCTAGACTTGAAAATCTGGCACGAGTAAATCTATCCATATTTGAATTGGCCCATTTGCTCTGCAAAAATTCAGGAGATCCCATCCACTGCATGAAACGATCACGTTTCCGATACATGCTGTCTATGAACATGTAGTTGGTCCCAAAGCGAGTTGCACACCACTTGACCAACTCACCACCAATCGCTTGCCTCATCACTGCATTCAACTGACCATGATTGTGTAACCACGTTGATATTTTCTTGCATTGATCGATCAAACCTTGATGTTCGTACCTTTCACCGATATCCTTTAACATCAAATTGACAGTGTGTGATAGACAAGGTGTTCAAATAATGTGTTCATATGTATCTTGAAGCCCCTTACAGGCTTTCTTGTAGTTTGAGCCATTGTCCATGATAACATGAACGACATGCTCTGGTCCAATATCGTCCACCATCTTTAGAATCTCCTGGTAAATACACAGATTCTTTAGCAACATCGAAATCATATTCTGATTGAAATAAACTAGGTAAGGGGTTACCTTCCGCAAATATGCAGAATCTTGAGATTTTCCGGTCACATTAATAGACTTGTGGAACCACATGACCCCATTGCAATATATCAAAAAGTTAATGACACTCATCGTCGTCGGCCCAGTCCACGAATCACACATCAACGTGACGCCAAACATAGGCCAGTCTTGCTGAAACTTTGCGTACTGAACCTGCAAGTCTCGCTCGTTTTGATCCAGGTACTTGCCATCAATATCCCGTCCAGTGGGTGACGCGATACCTTCACCTGCAAACATATGACACTCATGAGATTAGATCCAAACATGTAGTTGCGTAGATATTATTTCGCATGCAAACAAAACGTACCCCACTTCGGTGTCTCTCTGACCGCACTGACAAAGTATGGACTGTCAGCTTGTCTTCCAGGTACTCCCGCAGTATGAAAAACTTTGACCAAGCTTTCCCAATAGCTTCCTTTGCATTCTTACCCTTCTGCGTCCACGAGCCTGTCTCAATCCTTGGCTGCGTTAGTCCTCTCGCCGAACCCAAGTTATAGTCCGTCACCCCAGGAGTCTGCCTCGATGAAGTTGCCCTTCGAAGCATCCTTTGCAACGTACCCTCTCCCCTCGTACCACTACCCCCTCCATGCTCGTATGCACCTCCTCTCTGTTGCACCCCGCGACGGAACTCCTCTTCCGCTCTTGATTGGTTCAGGGCACGCTCCAACTCAGCCTCCTCATCATACGCTTCATCTCCACCAGGATAGTTACCTTCCGCTGCAACCTTCTCCTTTCTCAACTTCTCTTGAGCCCGTTGAGCAGTTACCTTCTTAGCCCTTTCAAGTTTACACTGAAAGTACTCACACTCCTCCTTTGAAACCTTCATACAATGGACGACCTCCGTCCTGCGCCCTGCCAAATGTTGTTTCAATCTAGTGGCACCACCTCCTCCCTTGGACGTATGACAATAGTTGCATCTCCAACCGGGGTAAAGATTTTCAACGTGTTCCCATACAACATCTTTCTCTCTGCCAAACATTGCGTATCTACAGTCATGGAACGAACATAAACATATCAATGTCAACTTGACAACACATAACTATATCACAATACTTAAATCCTACATCCATTTCCTAATTTCCAAAATCACAATACCCTACATCAAAATATACATACATGACTACAAATCACTAGATCCACTTCATATATTCTAAAATCACTTGGATGGAATCAAAATATACCTAAATATCTCCATCACTACATCTATTTCATAATTTCCTAAATCACAATAGCCTAAATCATTGAAACCCGCGTCAAATCCATACCTCAGCCGCGGTCGGGCGGCTTACCGCCGCACCGGGCTGGCTAGCCGGCGTCGGGAGCCGGGAACCGGGGCGGCGATCGTAGATCTGCCACCCCTTCGGCTTACCGACCAACCGGAGCGGTTCCCAGGCCCGCCGGGGCGGCTAGCCGGCGTCGCGCGGCGGTGGCGGCGCTGGAGCTCTTTTTTCGCCAGTGAGTGGCGCTGCAGGGGGTGGGGGGAATGGCCGACTGGCCGTTGGGGGAGGGGGGTTAGGGCGGCGTTGGGCCTTGACGGGCCTTAAATGGGCCAAGCCTATTTTTTTTCTTTTTTGATTTAATTTGTATTTACCGAAAAAATACCAAATGAGCAAATATTTAAAAAAACTTTTACACCACCAGTTTACACACATCTTGAAGTATTTTTTAGGAATTTGTACGACATTTTTCCATTTTTTTAATTCAAATTTAAAAATTTCAAATTTTGAACAGTTCAAACCGCCCCAAACCGGAACCGGTCCGAGGCGGTTTGGTCGGGAACCGGTCAAACCGGACCGGTTCCCGACGGTTTGGTTAACCCTGTTGAAGATATACATGTTATTCCTTACTATTCGTTGGTGCTAAATGGAACACACGAAATATATATTAAAAGAACCAATAAGCTAGCAATGAGAGTGCAAAGTCACGACAAGCAAGTTTGACAGTTTTTTTGAGGTATGTCACCTTTCAATCCTGAATGGGGCGTGCCTGTTCATTTCTAATTGTCATTATACTGAACTTCAGTATCAATCAATGGAGTATTGGAATCCTGACCTATCTTGCTTCTATGAAGTTATGCATTTGCCAATATGTTCAGTCCTAAAATGTGGTGTCATGATGCAGATTGCATTAAGGATTGATCATACTCCTGCTTCAGAAAATAAACTGTTCATGCAAGGTTATGAAATTGGGAGTGGTAACTTCATGTAGTGATGTTAATCTCTTATCCATCGGGTATGGCTTTGAATGAGCGTTGTTTTAAATAAATTAATATATTAATGTTTTTAGTAGATTTTTGAAACATGTCTGTGTCGCGGGTCCAGCACCGCTGTTGTTCGAACTCGGATCCAGCGCTGGGGTTTGGGGGAGTGTAGATTCCCCTGCTTGATCTGTAGCCCTAGCTGGGTGCTGCTCTATTCAGACGGCTCTAATCCGTGTCATGGTACTACTGACACCATGGGAGCTCTTGATGTCCTTAATTTTGTTTTCACGGGCTTGATTTCTGTTTTTTTTTTCTTCCGACAAAAAGATACTCGAGCTTCAGATCATGTGAGTGCTGCTACAATGGTAGCTTGGATAGGCAGTGCTGCTACAATTAGTAGGAGAACGACTGAATTGTGTGTAAGTGTCGGTTTCAACCATGGGTATGTCAAAATATGCCCTCAAGATGTGTATAGGATCTGTATTGTGGTTAAACACTGCTGGGCGTTTGCATCTCATTTTGTGTGGAGATGAAAATTATCCCTATATGTTTGTCGATTATTTTAACCCAATGTCATTGTCCTGGTCATGTAAGTAATGAATATGTTTGTATATATTATTGTGTTTTCATCTTGTAAAAGTATCACTGAGTGCAATGCCACTTATTTATGAGATTATTAAAAGATCTTGGACCATTTCATCACACAACAGTAAGTACATTGTTGTATTGACTATTTTCATTTGATATGTTTGTTCTTACTTTCACACTACTATTGTCTTGTTGAATGCTATGTGTATTAGCCTATAATATTTTTTTGTCACCCGTAGCAACGCATGAGCAAGAAGCTAGTAATGATAAAAACACATGAGCAACATTGTTGAAACATGTCTTCTGAGGAAATACAACTGAGATCCTTAAGATGGATCATGACAGAAACAAAAACAGGGGAGCAAAAAACTAAATGTAACCTCTTTTTGGCTTCAGCCAATTTTGGAGTAAGAGATGGTTCTGATGCATTCCTCTGTTGAAATACGAAAGCAGACATTATGGCCACTGCTTCTTCAGGTTATAGGTCATCCAATTGATTCTCAAACAGACATTCTGTTGTTATTAACTCTTTGCCACAATTCACTTCACAGGCTACTCGTCCCTTAAGCTGAACAACTAGATCAGAATCAATGTAGTTGATTTCCTTCAGTACATCAATCTGTAACGGTGGAAAAATGAAGTGTTAGAAAATATCTTCAAAAGTATAAAAAATAGAAATGAAGTCAGATGTGGTTAGCTGGATAATATTTCATTCTTGAAAAGGCTCATAATAGCCATATAAGTAGTCTATGTGAACTAAGCTAACAAAGATAGCTTCACAACAAAATGCCAATGTGCATTCACATAAGCCTTTATAGTTTGCATGCAGCTTTGTGATCCTGTATTGATTGGTCAGCGTGAATCGCTAATATTAATAAGCCCAGCATTTAGAATCAATATCCAAACTCTTGTTCCTGGACGGTAAGAGTGGGACCCAAAACCTACCATTTATACACCCTAGAGATTGAACAAATGAAAATATCAAGGGGACAAGAGGAAAGAATAGATGAAAGTCTCACTCTGCCTTGAAACTCTGGCATCTGTTGAAGCGCCTCATCTGACATCTGGAATTTCAGTTTATTCAACTGATCCTTGTACATCTTTTGCTCCTTCCTTCATCAATGATTTATGCTCCTTTAGTTTTACACGACCATGGCACTTGTTTTCAGACATTTTTTTTTGCAGTAGTATGTGATATGCATGGTAGCTTTCAACAAAATGCATGTCCTTCAATTTCAGATCTGTATTGCCCTAGATGACCGCATTGGCCCTGTTCAAATTCCCTAAGAAAACACTATTCATTCAAACTTTTGACTATTCACCTCCCTCACAAAATACACTTCCTAGCAAGTGCTACAATATTTTTCTTCAGCTACAGTGTTTTTTACCCCAATCTGAACACAACCTAAATAGTTATACAGACTATAAAACAGCTACAAGAAGAGTGTGGGACCAAATGAGGTACCACAACACTGCTAGATTTAGAACTAAAAAGTAAGAGAACTGCTCCAATACACCTTCTTTTAAATATTGCACAAATCTTAAAACAGACAAGTAATTACTTAACATTGTATTAATTATTTTTCCTGGTTTTCTTCTGGGCTTGGCCCTGCCCACGCCCATCCCATGTCCGGCCCACACCCATTAAGCTCTCCCGATCTATCTCATTCTCTATCTGTTCTCGCGTTTCATTTTTCCACAACTCTCCGTTGGAGTAAGAGATGTGTTCTGATGGCAATTCCTCTGTTGAAATAATCGAAGAGCAGACAGTATGCGCACTTGCTTTCTTCAGGTTATAGGTTCATGCCAATTGGATTCTCAAAACAGACAAATTCTGTTGTTATTAACTCTTATCGCCACTACATTCACTTTCACGAGGCTACTTACGTTCCCTTAAGCTGAACACTAGATCAGAATCATGTAGTTGATTTCCTTCAGTACATCAATCTGTAACGGTGGAAAAAATGAAGTGTTAGAAAATATCTTCAAAAGTATAAAAAATAGAAATGAAGTCAGATGTGGTTAGCTGGATAATATTTCATTCTTGAAAAGGCTCATAATAGCCATATAAGTAGTCTATGTGAACTAAGCTAACAAAGATAGCTTCACAACAAAATGCCAATGTGCATTCACATAAGCCTTTATAGTTTGCATGCAGCTTTGTGATCCTGTATTGATTGGTCAGCGTGAATCGCTAATATTAATAAGCCCAGCATTTAGAATCAATATCCAAACTCTTGTTCCTGGACGGTAAGAGTGGGACCCAAAACCTACCATTTATACACCCTAGAGATTGAACAAATGAAAATATCAAGGGGACAAGAGGAAAGAATAGATGAAAGTCTCACTCTGCCTTGAAACTCTGGCATCTGTTGAAGCGCCTCATCTGACATCTGGAATTTCAGTTTATTCAACTGATCCTTGTACATCTTTTGCTCCTTCCTTCATCAATGATTTATGCTCCTTTAGTTTTACACGACCATGGCACTTGTTTTCAGACATTTTTTTTTGCAGTAGTATGTGATATGCATGGTAGCTTTCAACAAAATGCATGTCCTTCAATTTCAGATCTGTATTGCCCTAGATGACCGCATTGGCCCTGTTCAAATTCCCTAAGAAAACACTATTCATTCAAACTTTTGACTATTCACCTCCCTCACAAAATACACTTCCTAGCAAGTGCTACAATATTTTTCTTCAGCTACAGTGTTTTTTACCCCAATCTGAACACAACCTAAATAGTTATACAGACTATAAAACAGCTACAAGAAGAGTGTGGGACCAAATGAGGTACCACAACACTGCTAGATTTAGAACTAAAAAGTAAGAGAACTGCTCCAATACACCTTCTTTTAAATATTGCACAAATCTTAAAACAGACAAGTAATTACTTAACATTGTATTAATTATTTTTCCTGGTTTTCTTCTGGGCTTGGCCCTGCCCACGCCCATCCCATGTCCGGCCCACACCCATTAAGCTCTCCCGATCTATCTCATTCTCTATCTGTTCTCGCGTTTCATTTTTCCACAACTCTCCGGCGGCGGCGACACTAAACAACGGTGATGAGGACCAACAGCCAGGGGCACTGACATTCCGATAGGCATCAAATACTCTAATTTCTCGACTACATTCTGACGTTCAAGAGCAGATTTCCGAACTTGAATGACCACGGGTTGTTTTTCAACATGAAGTCCTAAGTCCTAACGCAAGGGCATGATATGATGCGGCTGCTGTAGCGCCAAGATGAAGGATCGGAAAACCTCGTTGGTGCTGTGACGCTGACGCCCTAGCTCGGTAGGCAGTAGATAGAACGGAGCTGAATCGACGACACAGGTGCAGGAGGGTTCCTCGCCATGGTCCTGGTTTTCGTGCAAGAGCTCCACGGAGCCAGCGAAGAAAACGGATCGGGAAGGAGAGGATGGGCTAGGCAGGCCCAGACGAGAACCAACTACCCAAGAGAAAAATATAATAAATTTCTTAATTAATTGTTTAGATTGCTTTAAGATTCGTGCAAAAAGTAAAAAAGGATTACTGGAGCAATTCTCAAAAAGTAAATGCAATATATGTGCAGACATTACTTGAGGACTCATCCAATTATATATTTTTCAAATGAAACTGCCCATTCGATAATTCTGTTGAATTACTGTTTAAGTCACTCGTTCCCCTAAACCAGAAAAAGAACACGCTAGGTGAAAACAACTTCACAATATAATATAAGATAATCATATGTCATTTCAAGTTCAACATTACTTGGTTTTGAGTTTTAAACTAGACCATTCAGATGGGTTAGCACAACCTGACTACAGTTACAACTTACATGGTCACATTGTTTACCATATTATTTTGCAATTATCAAATATTGTATCTATTTGGTCACTCAAATTTTGCCTGATCCAAACAAATGCTTAGGAATTTGGTGATAAAGTCACGATAATGCATGAGAACACCCATTTACCATGTCCAACTTACAAGATTGACAGATTAAGCAAATATGAAAGACGGTAACACTGTTTTAAATAGCTGAGTCCATGCCTAACCAAGGTTGTTAGGATCATGATCCTAGTACCATTTTTCTCCGAGCAGTTAAAAAAAAGAGAGCAACGTACTAAAGCTAACAATTTAAAAATATAGACTCTTGAATAAGCATGGAAGCACTAGATAAAATTTATTTAAGATGGATGACGGATACGCCCAAAGAATAATCCATATACCATCAAATACACCTCCTATGTGATGGGGGACATCATTTGGATAATTCATGAAACATCTACATAGCTCATGAAAGAACAACCTAGTACAAGAAAACTTGGATCTTGCTTCTATGAAGAAGTCAATCTGAATTTTATCTCTAATACATGGTTCATGAAGTTACCATAGTAAAATACTAATGCCACTAAATATGTCATTATATTGCTAGAAGTATCTTATGAGGTGTATCCTGGCTGTCCGATAGGTTATCTAGTTGGCTATTAGTTGTCACCTTAGGTGTATATGAGTTGTGTAAGGCCTTAGAGGCTGTAAGATTATGTAGGATGCGCATAATGTGGTCGGCGCATTACATCGAGCCTCTAGAGCGAATATATAGGAGTACAGAGTCTTGGAGAGCAAGGCGCCTCCGTGGATATATATGACAGTCGGGGATTATATCCTAACCTACCATCTATACTCTAATATTCCCCCGTAGTCATAGCGGTAGCAACACGAACGGTGAACACAACCCCTAGCTGTGCAGGCACAGCCGTCGACCCAATGTGATCTCTGATCTGCTCTTGCTGCACGACGAGATGTGGCAGATCAATCTAATCAACCGTGAATCCTACAAGGGCACTGCCCCCGACGGAGATCGATCTCCCTGGGTGCAGCGCGAGGGCAACGGAAACTGGCGGCCTAGGGTTAGAACTGAGACTCGTGATACCATATAAGATTGTGTAGGATGTGTATAATATGGTCAATGTATTGCATTGAGCCTCTAGGGCAAATATATAGGAGTATAGAGTCTTGGAGAGCAAGGAACCTCCATGGATACATATGGCAGTCCGAGATTCTATCCTGGAGCAACTCCAACAGACTATGTAAAAGGCTTTGAATAGGTAAAAGTATAGAAACTCTCCTAAAATTGACTTCCAACAGCCTCTTCATCTCCATCGCCTAGGTATGTGGATAGGCAAACTAGCATCCCCATTCTGTATTTTCCTAGCCCTGGCCGCTCTGTATCGCCCCGCTCCCGCATCCCCTCACAATTCTCCCATTACTACGCCTCCCCATAGGCACCATCTTTCGCGTGGAGATGCTCCCCATCGCCTCGTCGGCCTCTTCAGCTGTTGATCCCTCTGGACACGCGACGCGCTGCACGGGATCAACGCAGACATCGTGGTGGCGTTGGTCAAGGACGGCCTCGAGATCGTCGTGCGCTATGGCACGACGATCATCACCGACTATCATGGACCCACTTGACAGGAGTCCGGCGGCTATCAATGACCAGAGGCAAGAATGGGCCAAGAGAGACCAGCCTAGAAATACGAAGCCCAATGCAAAATACATCGGCCCAGAATGGGGACGGTAACATGTGTTGTCAGACGAGCTACACTGAAGATAAGAATGAAGCGAAGAAGAGAGAAGAGATCTGGATTGATGTAATAGGATAGATTGGCCGGCTTGCCGAAAAACTTTGGCGGCGAGACGATCTCGTCGTGTGTATCGAACCTATTACTCATTTCCTCATTAAATTCATAGTAGTAGATCGGATACCCTGACAATATGGTATCAGATTCAGTCTCTCCCACAAATACCACCACCAATTTCCATTACCGATCCTTGGATCCGCCAAACTGGCTGATCGACCACAGTACCAAACACGCCTTCAGAAGCAGGCTATGGAGACCGAGAAGCACGTCGCAGAGATCGCGAAGGCCCTGGCTAGCATCTAGGCCACGCTCGACGAACTCATGGGGTGGAAGAAGGAGGTCGACACCAAAGTCAACGAGGTCGACTACAAGGTGGATGTTGTGAACAAGACCGTCGTGGGGCTACACTCATCAGTCGATGATCTTCGTTCCAAAATCGACCAGATCCTGCTTCATCACTATGAGGGAGAACATGCTGACAGGGTGTTCGACACATTGTCTGAAGGGAACAAGAAGACCGGTACCGTCCATCTGGTACAATCCTCTCACAAGGCGGCTTCTGGGAAATTTGGTCACTGCAAGGATTTGCATAACCAGAGGTCTGGTAGTGGGGTGGTCTTCACCCTACAGCCGCCTCCGGTCAAAGCTGCGAAAAACACCTCTGACCCCCACCCCCATACTACTACTGATGTGGTTCCTAATTGGAATGCTGCTTTACATCCAATGGAATTTCCTGAATTTGATGGCAGAAATCCCAAAATGTGGCAATGCAATTGTGAAACCTACTTTGATTTGTTTAGTGTGCCATCCTACATGTGGGTGAAATTAGCTGTCATGAAATTCACTGGCACTGCTACTTTTTGGTTACAATCTGTTGAATCTATGATCAAAGATACATCCTAGTTAGAACTTTGTAAGGCAGTTTGCACTAGATTTGAAAAAGACCAACATAACTACTTGATTAGGCAATTCCTCCATATAAAACAGTCTGGCATTGTCTCTGAGTATATTGAACTTTTTGACGAGCTTGTCCACCAAATTAGAGCTCATGACCCTTCCTTTGATGCTGCTATTATCAACAACAAGTTTATTGATGGCCTGAGACCTGATATTAAGTCCATAGTTTTGATGCATAAACCAATGGACTTGTATATTGCTAGCTCTCTTGCTTTGTTATAGGAGGAGATGAGTCTAGAATATCCAAAGAAAGAAGCCAGAAGATTTGAAACTCAGCAGCACAATTACAGGATTCCACAAAGGATATCTACTCCTACATCTTCCAGTGCAAGGACACCTACTTATGCCACACCTGAAGAAAAACAACATGTCGAAGCTCTCAAAGTGCAACCTGTAGAAGACAAAATGCATGATGTCAAAACATTTCGAAGAGCTAAAGATTTGTGCTATAAATGTGGAATGAAATGGGCACCCAATCACAAGTGTGCTCCAACAGTAGCTATACATGTTGTTGAGGAACTCTGGCAGCTACTCCAAGATGCCGAAGGCAATCACCAACCAACCATAGAAAATGATTCAGATTCAGAGGATGACTTAATGTATCTTTCAGTACATGCAATGAATGGCACAGAGGCACCAAAAACAATGAGGGTGATGGGAAACTTATATGGACATAAGCCATTGATACTATTTGATTCTGGCAGCTCTAGTAATTTCATCAGTGAAAGTATAGCTATATATTTTGAAGGGTGGACATGTCTGACCAAACCTGTGGTAGTAAAGGTATCTAATGGATCCTCTTTAATGTGCACACACCAACTCAGCAATTGTGAAGTCTATATTCAGGGAATCGCTTTCTTCTGGACCTGAAAATCCTACCATTGAAGTGTTATGACATCATTATTGGTATGGATTGGCTGGAGCTTCATAGCCCTATGGAGGTGCATTGGAGTCATAAGTGGATGTCTTTTGTTTATCAAGGACAGAAGATCAAGATATAAGGACTCAAACCATAGAGCCCACAATTGGAAAAATATTCCCTACATCAAATTGAGCATGTTGGAGCTATTTTTTGCTGAAACCTGAGGATATGAAATAAGAATGGCCAAAGGAAATTGTTACACTGATTGGCCAATTTGAGGATATTTTTGACAAGCCATAGGGACTACCACCTAGAAGGTCTCATGCTCATTCAATTCCATTCATCCCCAGTGCTCGACCATTCAGAATCAGGCCTTATCAATATAATCCTGCACAAAAGGATAAGATTGAGAAGCAAGTCTTAGAATGACTCAAAAATGGCATGATTCAAGAGAGTTCTAGCCCTTTAGCTTCGCCTGTCCTGCTAGTCAAGAAGAACAGTGGTGAATAGAGATTGTGTTTGGACTATAGAAAATTGAACTCTCTGACTATCACGAACTATATGGAGCAGTTTGGTTCTCCTCACTGGATCTGATGTCTGGATTCCATCAAATACTGGTAGAAGAGGCAGATCAGTTTAAAACTGCTTTTCAAACACATAGTGGTCACTATGAATATACAGTCATGCCATATTGTGTCACTGGTGGACCAGCAACATTTTAACATGTCATGAACTCAGTACTGATACCGTTGCTCAGGAAATGTGTTGTTGTGTTTATAGATGATATACTTGTCTATAGTAAAACATGGGAAGATCATCTAAAACATTTACAAGAAGTCTTTGAACTTCTGAGTCAACATCAATTCAAAGTCAAGTTGTCAAAATGCTCTTTTGCCAAGCAACAAATTCCTTATTTGGGACATGTTATCAGCAGAGAAGGAGTCACAACTGACCCTGCAAAAGTGGCAATTATACAAAATTGGCCTACACTTGGATGTGTAAAAGAAGTCAGGAGTTTCTTAGGGTTGGCTAGATATTACACAAGGTTTGTTAGAAACTTTGGAGTCATTAGCAAACCACTCACCAACATACTCAAGAAGGGAACAATATTCACCTGGACAGAAGATCATGAGGCTGCATTTCAGACTTTGAAACATGCTCTAAGCACAGCACCTGTCTTGGCCCTGCCCAACTTCTCAAAACCGTTTGTAATTGAGGCAGATGCATCTGACAAGGGAGTTGGAGCTGTTCTGTAGTAGGAAGGACACCCAATATCTTACATAAGTAGAGCCCTTGGTCCTAAAAACCAGATGATATCAACTTATAAAAAAGAGTGTTTGGCAATACTGCTAGCAGTAGATTATTAGCGGCCATATCTATTGCAGAGAGAATTCATTATCAAAACTGATCAGAAAAGTCTCACACACCTTGATGATCAAAGGTTGTCTACTCCTTGGCAACAAGAAGCACTGACACAGCTTATGAGATTGCAATATAAACTCTGCTACAAAAAGGGTGTTGAGAATATTGCAGCTGATGCACTATCTAGGGTTAGTCCACAGGATGGGTGTGACGGAACCACCCAACTTAACCCAGCCCACATGCGCCTAATCACCCAATTAAGAATTATTATAATAAACATATGTGAATCGGGCTAAATCCGGTAGTCCGTCGGGTGTCCTTTGGACATCCCGGATCATCACTGAAGAACTGTTATTGTCGGTGCCTGATTTGGTCGCACCGGTACCGACAAGTGATTGCGATGCTAACCACCCGTTTCCCTGATGGCGAGGGTGAGAGACAGAGGTTTATCCTGGTTCCGGCCACTGGGCCGTACGTCCAGCAGTGGTGCTACGCACCGGGTTTCGTGTTGCTCGTAGTAGGGGTTTACAAGCAATGTGGGAGAAGGAGAAGAGCTCCTAAGTCCCTGGCTATGGTGTACGTGTTCGTGAGACTTGTGTTCTCTGCGTCTATCTGTTGCCCTTTGCATGGGCTTCCCTCCCCCTTTTATAGGCCAAGGGGGAGGGAGTGCGAGTACATGTGTTTGTCGCTAGCGTGCACTGTTCGTCCATACCGCACAGTACGCGAGCAGGAATCGCGCCTTCCAACTCCGCTGACGACATGGCAGATGCTGACGTATCGTACTTCCTTCTCGTGAAAGTCCACGGCGTCGAGGGTGGTGTCCTGCGCACGGGTTTCCACAGTCTCCTTCGAGGCTGCCCTCGAGGGTGGCCGCGCGTCGTCGAGGGGGCGAAGTCAAAGGAGTGGTTGGCACAGTGCTGTTGGCAGGGTTAGGTCTGGCGTACAGCATGGCGCTCAGAGTTCACTGTGGTGATTGGATTTGACCGATGTCTTCTCCGGAGAGTTGACGATGGCGTGGAGCAGTGATCCTGCTTTTTGACCGCGTCATCATGGTTCTGCTGAGTCGCAGCGTGTTGGGCGTCGTTCCCGGTGGGGCGGGCTCGAGCTTGGATGGCAAGCTCGGGCTGGCCGACCCTCGATCGAGACGGAGAACCCCCCTTTGGAGGAGGGGGTCGCCCTCGAGGCCGGCAAGCCTCGAACGGGACGGAAACTGCCCGTTCGTGGCTTGCCTCGAGCCGGATGGACCCCGAGGACTTGTCGTGATGGTGGGCTTCTGCTGAGCCGTGGCGCCTGGTTGACGTTGTCGTAGGCCTTGATGCCAAGTGGTGTTGGGCCTAGATTGGGGTACCCCTTTTTTAGGTACCCGACAGTAGCCCCCGAGCCTTCGCAGGGATGAGGTTCAATCCTGTGAAGGCTGGAGTTCGCCGAGGCTTTTGGAGGCCTCCGTTTCTTCGTGGGTTTCGAGAATCCATGGGGGCGCGCTAGCGCACCCGCGGGTGTAGCCCCCGAGGCCTTGGGAGAGTGGTTGACAATCTCCCAAGGTCTTAGCTTGATGTGCATGAGCACTCACTGCTTTCTCAGGTGTGGGTTCGTCCACTACTTCCGAGGTAGGGGAGATTTCGAGCTTTCGTCGTGCCTCGTGCTCCCTGTTCGAGGGCGCTGAGGAGGAGGCGACCCGTGCTTCCCTCGGTGGGATCGAGCCACGGATGCCTGGTTGAGCTGGTAGCGGGTGGTTCGAGCGGACGTCCATGCCCCATTCGATAGGGGTAGGCTCGTGGTCATAGGACACGCCCGTAGAAGCCTTCGCGGAGTATGCTAGATGGGACTCGACCTCATTCGATAGAGGTCGAGGGCTCGATGCTCCCCCTCGAGGGGTCCCTCGGTCTAGGCACTCTGCAGGGCCTCGAACATAATCGGTTGGCTTCCTCGAGCGTTCGAGCTTCAAGGGTACCGTCGATTATCCCTGACTCGGTCGATCTGAGGCCCTTGTCGAAACCCTTCGTGGGCCCAAGGTTCGAACCCCTGATCAGTAGCATGATGGCTTCTTCACTTCGAGGAGGAAGCATCGAGCGTCATCCCAAGGTTCCGCTCTGCGCGGGGTATCGAGGCTTTTCGAGACCTCTTTCCCTCGAGTGGGTACCTTCGAGCTTTCGAGCTTCGAGGTCCCTTCTTCGAGGGTAGGCGTTTTGAATGCGCCCTCGTTCTTCGCAAGTCATGATGACCCACAGCGAAAACTTCGCGATTTCGTGCGATCGTGGGGGAAGTGGGCGCGTTTTCTCAGGCGAGGCGTGCGGGCGCAGTCCGACACGACCGCACGATCTGCCGCGCCAGACTCCTCGATATTTACGGCGCAGTCACTCGATTGCGCGGTTGACGCGGGCCGTGCCGTTACGTCTCCCGGAGCGGGCTCAGCTGTCAGCCGCGGTGCTGTCGCGTCAAGGCCGGAGTGCCGCCGCGCCTTGCCCCACGGGAGGGGTATAAATAGCGCGGTAGCACCCATGCTAAGGGTACGCTTCCCTTAGCGCTTTCGCCTTAGCCTTTAGCTCTCTTTGCCTTAGCTTTCGCCCTTAGCTTCTGCTTTCTTCTTCTTCCTCCGTTCGCGCCCTCCTTTGTTGCCATGGCCCAAGCTGTTCAGTTCGTTGATCCCGCGCCGTGGAAGCCATCCAACGCCACCAAGCACTGCCTGGATGGCCTGGTGGAGGTCGGGGTGCTGCCCCCCAACGTCGATGGCGAGCCACCCATCTGGATCTCACCGGGGGCCGCCACGGAGCCTGATCCACCGAAGGGCTACGTCGTCAGCTTCGCTCGTTTCCACGAGCGGGGCTTTGGAGTCCCGGTGGGACGGTTCATGCGAGCATTGTGCTTCCACTACAAGGTGGAGCTGCACAATTTCTCGCCGAACGCGATCTCGCAGGCGGCGGTCTTCGTGGCCGTCTGCGAGGGATATCTCGGCATCGAGGCCCATTGGGACCTTTGGTGCCACCTCTTCCTCGGCGAGCTTTTCACGGAGTACGTCTCCAAAGGAGTTCGTCGCCCCGCTCGCGCCGGCGGCCTGACGATCCAAGTTCGGAAGGGGCGCAAGGACCTCTACATCCCGAGCTCCATGGTTACCAACAACCAGGACTGGGATAGGGGGTGGTTCTACCTCTGCAACGACGGAGGATACCTGCCGCCCTACACCGGCCTGCTGCTGACGGAGAAGCAGCGCGACTGGTACTTCGGCGTGTCGCCACCGTCGAAGAAGAAGAAGCTCGAGCCGCTGGTGGATGCGCTCCAGCGGCTCTCGAGGCTCGGCCTCACCGCCGGCACGGTCATCGCCAATTTCCATCGGCGGCGCGTGCTTCCCCTCATGCGGCGGAGGCTCGCGCTGTACGAGATGACCCCCGGCGCCGACCTCTCTGGCACGGTGATGGCGACGGAGCCGTTGCCCGTAGCCACCGCCGTGCAGCGGGCGCGGCGCGCCATCGATGATGTGGACTAGGGTTCCCGATCTTCCGAAAGGTTCAGATAAGCGACGATTTTGGCGGAGTCGCGACACAAATCGATCCGGTTTCCGAACAACACGTCCTGAACCCCGCAATCGCAGCACCACGTCTCCTCAGGTTATCGACCTAAGTCGACCTCGCCCAGAAGGCTAATCCTTGCCTGCGAATCGAAGAACACAAGCAAGAACACAGAAAGATGCAACACAATTGCAGATGAATGATTAATCTCACGAGTTGGGGTCTCACAAACCGATGACGGCGAAACTGTTCTAGACAGATTAATCTAAGCAAAACCCCAAACCCTAACAAGCAAGAACCCTACTGATATATAGAGGTTAGGGTCGTGGTCGACCCCCTGCACGCGCCCCTAATGGGCTCAACGAAGATACACGGCCCAAAGGCCAAATATCGGTGACGCAGCACCGGGACAGATTCTGGACGCCACCTTCCTCGGACGATTCCCGTCGACTCAGAGTGAATTTGGGCCTGGTTCTGGTTCCATTGGAAGCTCTATAAAATCTTCTTTCCAACCATATGTGGATCGTCAAAATCCGAGTCCGTATGCGGCCTGGGCGTCCGTTTTACTCCAGACTGTTCCTGGACTCCGAGTTGGACCCGAAGTCGAGTTGTAATGGAACTCCACGATGCTTGGCCGACCCGTGGCTGTTCCCCACGCCTCCAAGCCTCCCTCCATGCGTCTCCTTGTCTTCTCCTTGGTTCCTAACAACATTATAAACAATAGGTAGCGATCTATTCTCAAATCTATTAAAAGGAACACTTAGAAGCGAGCTCACCTCTAAATTTAATTGTCGCGCACGAGCTCTTGTGATTGGACCTTGAATGAAAGGCGTAGGCATGTCATGTGCATCCGAATGAGTGATGTCCTCATCATCCTCCCCCTCTTGAATTGGAGTCGTCCTCGACTCAAGTGCACCTTCTTCTCCAAAATAAGGCCTCAAATCTGAAATGTTAAATGTAGGACTAACCCCGAACTCGGGAGGCAACTCAAGTTTATATGCATTATCATTAATCTTCTCAATTATTTTAAAAGGACCATCAGCTCTAGGCATTAACTTGGACTTTCTTAAATCTGGAAAACGTTCTTTTCTCAAATGCAACCACACTAAATCACCCAGTTCAAGTTTAACTTCTCGCTTACCTTTACTACCAGCAAGTCTATATTTTTCAGTCATCTTTTCAATGTTGTGCTTAGTTGTTTCATGAATTTTTAAAATAAATTCAGCACGTTCTGTAGCATCACTATGAATTCTTTCACTAGTAGGCAAAGGAAGAATATCAATAGGAGCACGGGGATTGAAACCATACACTACCTGAAAAGGACTTACCTTAGTGGTGGAATGTGTTGCCCGATTGTAAGCAAACTCCACATGAGGCAAACATTCTTCCCACATCTTCAAATTCTTCTTCAAAACAGCCCTCAACATTGTGCCCAATGTGCGATTGACAACCTCAGTTTGACCATCAGTTTACGGATGACAAGTGGTAGAAAATAATAATTTTGTACCCAACTTGTTCCACAAAGTACGCCAGAAGTGACTCAAAAATTTAGCATCACGATCTGAAACAATAGTAGAAGGCATACCATGCAAACGTACAATCTCTTTGAAAAAGAGGTCAGCAATATGAACAGCATCATCACTCTTATGACATGGTATGAAATGTGCCATTTTAGAAAAACGATCCACCACAACAAAAATGCTATCCCTCCCCCTCTTAGTCCTAGGCAATCCCAAAACAAAGTCCATAGAAATATCCGCCCAAGGAATAGAAGGAATAGGAAGAGGCATATATAGACCATGTGGATTCAACCGAGACTTAGCTTTTTGACATGTAGCACAGCGACTAACGAACCGCTCAACGTCTCTCCTCATGTGTGGCCAAAAGAAATGTGCAGCCAAAACGTCCACCGTCTTCTTAGCACCAAAGTGTCCCATCAATCCGCCTCCATGCGCTTCCTGTATCAACAACAAACGAACGGAACCAACTGGAATGCATAGACGGTTAGCTCTAAACACAAAGCCATCATTTATCACATACTTGTTCCATGTACGTCCCTCTTTACAATTCAGCAACACATCTTTGAATTCAGAATCAAGCTCATATTGTTCTTTTATAGCATCAAGACCAAAAATCCTACAATCAAGTTGGGACAGCAAAGTGTATCTTCTAGACAAAGCATCGGCAATGACATTATCCTTCCCTTTCTTATGTTTAATAATGTAAGGAAAAGACTCAATGAATTCAACCCACTTAGCATGTCTAGTGTTCAGATTATTTTGAGAACGAATATACTTAAGCGATTCATGATCAGAATGAATAACAAATTCTTTAGGCCACAAATAATGACGCCACGTCTATAAAGAACGTACAAGTGCATACAATTCTTTATCATACGTAGAGTAACTCAGTGTAGGACCATGCAATTTTTCGCTAAAGTAAGCAACGGGTTTACCATCTTGCATCAAAACACCACCAATGCCAACTCCACTCGCGTCACATTCAAGCTCAAAGGTCTTACCAAAATTTGGAAGTTGCAGCAATGGTGCTTGTGTAAGCTTGTTCTTCAAAGTAACAAAGGCCTTCTCTTGTGTTGTTCCCCAATGAAACACCACACCTTTCTTCGTCAACTCATGCAATGGTGCAGCGATGGTGCTGAAATCTTTGACGAAGCGGCGGTAGAAACCTGCAAGACCAAGAAAACTCCTCACCTGTGTAATGTTTTGGGGCAGCGGCCAGCTCTCAATGGCTTCAATTTTTGCATTATCCACCTCGATTCCCTGTGGAGTAACAACATAACCAAGGAAAGAAACTCTATCGGTGCAAAAGATGCACTTATCAATGTTAGCAAACAAACGTGCACCTCTCAAAGCATCAAAAACAGCACGTAAGTGATCCATATGTTCATCCAAAGACTTGCTGTAAATCAATATATCATCAAAATAAACCACCACAAAACGACCAATGAAAGCCCTCAAAACCTCATTCATCAAGCGCATGAATGTACTAGGTGCATTAGTTAACCCAAAAGGCATTACTAGCCACTCATACAAGCCAAATTTAGTTTTAAAAGCTGTCTTCCATTCATCTCCAAGTTTCATTCTTATTTGGTGGTAACCACTACGCAAGTCAATCTTTGTGAAAATTATAGCACCACACAATTCATCAAGCATGTCGTCTAGCCTAGGAATAGGATGACGATATCGAATAGTTATATTATTGATGGCTCTACAATCAACACACATACGCCAAGTACCATCTTTTTTTGGAACCAAAAGCACAGGCACAGCACAAGGACTAAGGCTTTCACGTACATACCCGCGGTCCAAAAGTTCTTGGACTTGTCGCTGAATTTCCTTAGTCTCCTCTGGATTAGTTCTATAAGCAGCACGGTTGGGTAAAGCAGCTCCCGGGATCAAATCAATTTGATGTTCTATCCCTCTCAAAGGTGGCAGCCCCGGGGGTATCTCAAGAGGAAAAACGTCCTCATACTCCTGCAAAATGTTAGTGACCGCAGGAGGCAAAGAACGTACAACATCATCAAGCGTAAACATGGTTTGCTTGCATACCAAAGCGTAGCAAATATCATCATCAGAAATTTCAGCAAGGTCACATTTTCGTGTAAACATAACTCTACCCTTTAATTTAATTCCCTCAGCCTGAGAACTAGGAGTAGACATCTCCTTTTTAGGTGGGAAAATAGAATTAGCAACTTGCTGATTTTCAGATTTATCATCATGTGAATTAGCAGATCTCTCTTTATCAGCTTGTATAATTTCAGCAGGGGTCAAAGGAACCAAAGTAATTTTCTTTCCCTTATGCATAAAGGTGTATCTATTGCTCCTACCATGGTGTGTAGCATCATTATCATGTTCCCAAGGACGACCCAACAAAAGTGAACAAGCTTGCATAGGTACCACATCGCAATCAACATAATCAACATATGCACCTATGGAAAAAGAAACTCTGCAAGTTTGTGTTACCTTAGCTTTACCGGAGTCATTCAACCACTGAATATAATACGGATGTGGGTGTGGCCGTGTGGCCAAGCCAAGCTTCTTGACCAAATCTACACTCACCAAATTGTTGCAGCTACCTCCATCAATAATCACACGTGCACGACGGTTCTTGATGACGAAGAAAGTCTGGAACAAGTTGTGGCGTTGTATCCTCTCGGGCTGCTGAACTTGTGCACTGAGGGCACGCTGAACAATAATATTCAAGAAACCCGAAGTATCTTCACCACCAAGGACATGGGCCTCGGAATCATCAGCATCAAACTCATCATCTGCATCTATGTCGGAGGTGCTGATGTAGCCTCCCTCTTCTGTCGCTATATATGCCCGCTGACTTGGGCAGTCCTTCTTCACATGTCCAATGCCATGGCACCGAAAACACTGAAGTCCAGAAGTGCGTCCCGTCGAGGCAACAGACGAAGAACTCTGGGCAGGAACCTGCACAGAACCTTTACCTGAATCTACAGCACGTGATGATGGGGGCTTGGTTGGGACAACCGGAGATCCGCTCGTCGTAGGACGCTTGTCTGCTGGTGTAGGCGCCCGAAAAGTGGAGGCCTTGGGCACAGTTGAAGTGGTGCGTGGCGCAAAGGATGTCCGGGCGTTGCGGCGCCTGTCCTCCTGCAACTGTCGACCCTGCAATTCTTTTTCTGCAAGCATAGCAAACTGGAACAACTGGTTGACAGTAGTAAATTCCTTATAATCAACTATGTCCTGGATGTCACGCCTCAGACCAGAATAAAAACGAACAAGAGCATCCTCCTCGTTCTCAACTATCCCACAACGCATCAATCCCTTCTGAAGCTCACCATAGTAATCCTGCACACATTTATCTCCCTGATCTAAACGCAACAAGTGACAACGCAGTTCTCTATGATAAGAAGGAGGGACAAATCTGTCACGCATAGCAACCTTAAGTTGTTCCCAAGTGGTAGGTGCAAGACCTGCAGCAACTAAACCAGTCCACCAAATGATAGCAAAATCTTTAAATTCGCTACAGGCTTGTCTAACTCTATGTTGTTCAGGCACAAGGTGGGCACTAAATTTTTGTTCAACCGTCATCTCCCAATCAAGATAGGCTTCAGCATCATATTGTCCCGTAAATGAAGGTAGAGTAAATTTTACCTTAGCAAAAGGATCAGTGGGAGGACGATTAGCACCGGCGTTGCGAATATTTCGTCGTATGCGCGCCTCTCGTGTAGCTACCTCGTCCACGTTGCCATGGACGTCATACACC
This sequence comes from Digitaria exilis, assembly GCA_015342445.1. Taxonomy (NCBI): domain Eukaryota; kingdom Viridiplantae; phylum Streptophyta; class Magnoliopsida; order Poales; family Poaceae; genus Digitaria; species Digitaria exilis. Next base: position 101,602 of record JACEFO010001638.1, read on the forward strand.
ACGTCTGGGTCGACTGGCTGAGGTGGTGGACGCGTCTCCAACGCAGCGACGCGGCCAGTTAACCTAGTGAACTGACCGGTAATGCCCTCAAAAACTAACTGACGCAAACTAAACTAGGGTAAGGGTGAACCTGACGGTAAACCTGAAGCTCTCATACCAACTGATGTGGACAAACGACACAAACTAAACTAGGGTAAGGGTGAACCTGACGGTAAACCTGAAGCTCTGATACCAACTGATGTGGACTAGGGTTCCCGATCTTCCGAAAGGTTCAGATAAGCGACGATTTTGGCGGAGTCGCGACACAAATCGATCCGGTTTCCGAACAACACGTCCTGAACCCCGCAATCGCAGCACCACGTCTCCTCAGGTTATCGACCTAAGTCGACCTCGCCCAGAAGGCTAATCCTTGCCTGCGAATCGAAGAACACAAGCAAGAACACAGAAAGATGCAACACAATTGCAGATGAATGATTAATCTCACGAGTTGGGGTCTCACAAACCGATGACGGCGAAACTGTTCTAGACAGATTAATCTAAGCAAAACCCCAAACCCTAACAAGCAAGAACCCTACTGATATATAGAGGTTAGGGTCGTGGTCGACCCCCTGCACGCGCCCCTAATGGGCTCAACGAAGATACACGGCCCAAAGGCCAAATATCGGTGACGCAGCACCGGGACAGATTCTGGACGCCACCTTCCTCGGACGATTCCCGTCGACTCAGAGTGAATTTGGGCCTGGTTCTGGTTCCATTGGAAGCTCTATAAAATCTTCTTTCCAACCATATGTGGATCGTCGAAATCCGAGTCCGTATGCGGCCTGGGCGTCCGTTTTACTCCAGACTGTTCCTGGACTCCGAGTTGGACCCGAAGTCGAGTTGTAATGGAACTCCACGATGCTTGGCCGACCCGTGGCTGTTCCCCACGCCTCCAAGCCTTCCTCCATGCGTCTCCTTGTCTTCTCCTTGGTTCCTAACAACATTATAAACAATAGGTAGCGATCTATTCTCAAATCTATTAAAAGGAACACTTAGAAGCGAGCTCACCTCTAAATTTAATTGTCGCGCACGAGCTCTTGTGATTGGACCTTGAATGAAAGGCGTAGGCATGTCATGTGCATCCGAATGAGTGATGTCCTCATCAATCGACAAGCTGGTCGACGACCCGTGGACGGTGCCGATGCGGCCCGAGGATGGCTACGTGAGCCTGGTGAGTAACCCTCGAGCTTTATTTTTGCTTTTTTGGTTTTGTTTTCGTGTTTCTGACCTCGTAAATGGCGTCTTGCAGGGTGTCTCACGCGGCTTCTACTCCAAGCCCCCCGTCCCCGAGGACAAGGCCGTCAACCGCGCCCTCGCCGAGAAGGCGAAGGAGGCCAAGGCTCGGAGGGAGGCTCGGTCGCTGCGCAAGGAGCGAAAGCGGAAGAAGCTCGAGGCGGAGAACCGCGAGCAGGAGAGGCGCGGGCTCTCACCGATCCCTACGCCAGAGTCCTCCACGGATCCCGACGGATCGGATGGAGATGGCGGGGCGAGGAGCCCGTCTCCGTTCGAGCTCCGCATCGGTGGGCCCGCCCCCACTGCGGCGTCTGGGGGCGGTGACGAGGTGGTCATCGACCTCGGGACACCGCCGTCGACCGCGGTGCCCGCTGTCGAGCCTCCGTCGGGGGCGGCCGCGGCTGTTCCCGAGGGAACCCAGGGCGGCGAGGCCCCTCCCTCGGCCGCGGGGCCCTCCTCTGAGGCTCCGTCGGGGGCAGCACCAGCTGCCCTCGAGGAACCTCAGGGTGGAGGCGAGGCCCCCCAGCGGTCGGGCGTCGTCGAGGAAGCCCTGGCGCGGCCGAGCGCCGTCGAGGGGGCCCCGGTGCGTGGGCCAGAGGTGGAGGTCCCCCAAGTAGAGCCCGTCGACTCTACGAGGGGCGAGGAGGCCTCGAGGGTAACCCCCCAGGGGGAGACCGTCGTCTCCACGGGAGACGAGGCCTCGAGGGCGGCTCCTCAAGGGGAGACCGTCGCGGCCGCGGGAGGCGAGGTCCCTGGGGCAGCTCCCGCTCCGGCCTCGAGGCTAAAGCGGAAACTTCCCTTCGTGCGGTAAGCTTTCTTCGTTGCTTTCTCGACGTTGGTATTTCGTTTTTTGCCTCTAACCGAGTCTTTTCGTGTTGCAGTCGATCCGGGGGGCGGAGCACGCCTTCCCTCGCACCGACCAAGGCCCTCAAGGTTGGGCCTAGCTCGACGCCGCACCCGCCCTCGCCTCTCCTGGGCCCGACGAACGAAGTCGTGCAGGACTTCGTTGCGTTCTTTGATGCTCAGGCGGGGCTGCAGGTCGGGCAGCAGCCGCGCGAGGGGGCGCCTCCGGTCCTCGAGGGGCCAAGGCCGCCTCAGCTCCTCGAGGGCGCGGTCGAGGCCCACGTCGAGGTGGCTCGGCCCGAGGAAGCCAACCCCGCGCCTGGGGAGGCTCTTCGGGTCGAGGAGCAGTCTGCGGCGCCCGTGGAGGCGGACGCCGCGGTGGTCCCTCCGCATGAGGGGGAGAAAGGCGGACCCATGGTGGCGGGTTCCCCCACCTGTCAGAGCTGGCGGAGGCTCTGGGGGTTGGGGCCCCCGTGGCGCAGGGACGTGAGAGTGGCGGGGCCGCACCATCGACCCTCATCACGGCTCAGCCCGGGCCATCGGCGATCTGGTCCTACGAGGCTCATGCCCGTGGACACGCGGAGATGTGGCAGGCCCGCAGCGTGCTGCCCCAGCTGTTCATCGATGAAGCCGTGGCGGAGGAGGCTCTGTGGGAAGTCCAGTCGACACACGGCTTGGACGTTCGCAGGGCGTTGCAGGACATCCTCCGTCATCACGATGATGCCGGCAAGGTCTTCCAGGTATGCCTTGGTGAAAGTGGTATTTTTGTCATGCCTTATTTTTTCAAAGAAGGCTTATCTCTTTTTCTTTTTCCGCAGCAACTCCGCAGACAGGCGTCCGAGAAGAACGACCAGATTGCGGAGTTATCGCTGGAGCTCCGTCGCTTGTCCGGGGCGCTCGAGGCTCGAGACCGCCAGCTGGACGAGCTTCGAGGTGCTCGGGACCGGGCCCTCGACCAGGTTCGGAAGAAGGGCGAGGTCATCGCTTGCCTCGAAGGCTCGGTCAGCAACCTTCGCGAGCAGCTCGCGAACCGCCATACCTGGCTGGAGAACGAGCAGGCTGCGCGTCGCGCGGCGGAGCTCGCGGTCGAGGAGGAGCAGCGTCTCGCGGTCGAGGCTCGAGACCGGCTCGAGCAGGAGCAGACTGCTCGGGCCACGGCGGAGCAGCGAGGCCAAGAGGCGGAGCAGCGGGCCCAGGCGGCGGAGCGGGCCCTCGAAGCTGCTCAGGGGCAGGTCGAGGGTAAGCTGACTTAGCTCGAGCTCTGACTCTTTCGTTTTGCTTTTTGGCTAACTTTTGTTGGTGCAGCATTGAAGCAGGCGCTTCAAGCCGAGACCGAGTCGAAGGAGGCCTTGCTGGTGGCGCAGGTCGAGACCCAGCGCGAGCTCGACGAGCTGGTGCAGGCAACCTCGGCTGCCTGCAGCGAGATTGCTGGTCCCGGCCTGCAGTCTGGGAGCACCCTCGCGAGCCGCGTTCGAGCGCTTGGGGGCCACGTCGCTTCGCGCGTGAAGGAAGCCCTTCTGCTCGGAGTTCGGAAGGCGCTCGGAGTGGTTACGACCCACTACCAGGCGGACCTTTCGAAGCTCGCCGCTGGGTACGTCATTGCTGACGACCTCAACGACAAGCAGGCGATGGCGGCGACGGAGGAGGCCGATGCTGCTGCCGATGGGACGGCGCGAGTGCTCGCCGGCCACTTCGAGGGCATCCTCTTCCCCGGCGAAGACGGCGGCGGCTGGGACGACCTTGGCGGCGGGGGTGAACCCTGAAAAGCTTCGGGCCATCGAGCCCGAAAATGAAGAATTAGTTTTAGAGCTTTTTAGACTTTTTCTTTTATGTAAGACTAAGTTGCTCGTTAAACTTCGTTTATTTCGTTTTAGACGTGATGTTTGATTTTGATGCGATGTCTTTGCGACACGCGTTAGTCCAATGCTTGTGCTTCGAGAGGAAAGCGTTGCTAGGATCGTTCGAACGTGAATGACTTAGGCGGAGGGAAGTGAGGTGTTGCCGTAGCCTCGAGGTGTGAGCGAACACTCGGCTCAGGCGACCCTGCCTTTGTCCGATTCACGCCTAGCGTGTTTCCTTCGAGGTTTCGCAATGGATTTTTGTTTTTTGAAAAGCGACGACTTTTTCGGGGGTTAGCCCCCATGTAGCCCCCGAGGGAGGAATGGTTCTACCGAGGGTAGAGCCAAGCCTTCCTCGAAGCTTGAAAGGAAAAAAAGTTCGTTTTATTTTCTTCCAAACCGTGGGGGTATATATATCGACACTTGATTCAAAAGACTTGTACAAGACTAGAAAATGTACAAAGATTTTGTAACACCCAGATTTCCAAGAAATCCGAATGCTTCCATATGTGTGCCCAGGATGTCCACAGAACACATATAGATTACAAATATTGAATCTCAGAGAACACAATGCTCGAATAAAATAGTTTATATCAGAGTTTAACACAAGACATAGTCTTAAACAAATAACACAGCGGAAGACTTAATACTAATAAACGTCTTAACTAAGTAGAGCCTCAAATCCACAGGGACACCGACTGGTTGAACACAGCTAGAAGTACGGCAGATCCTCCGGAAACTCAGCAAGCGACTGATCATTCATTGCTCCATCTGTTACCCATCCGGGATTTTGTTGAATAGTTGCAAGTGTAAGTAAACCATCTTACTTAACAAGTATAACACGGGTTATGCAAGGACAAAAGGCTTGACACGGTTATACTGCATTAGCACTTTTAGTTGATTCATTTTATTATCATCCAACTTACTACAAATGAGTAGATCCCAAGTATAAACCCATTAATAAGGTATAAGTGATTATAGAACAAACCAATATCAACCACTAATATCATCTTCTAATCAAAAAGGATCCAGGCCGCTCGTGTCTGTGAGCACGGCTATCATGATAGATCAACACTCTGCAGAGGTTTCGCCCTTTACCCGCCGGTCACATAAATCCAAAAGAACTTATGTTACGAGGACTTTCACAAAACACCCTAACAAGCACAGTAGCCGTTTTGGTTCAACATAGGCAGCATAACCCAAGGCATCGAGATTGACGTACGCTCAGGGCGCAACGTGAGGGGGTCAATGGCGTCCAGAGCGAGAGCGCATCATCGCAACGTGTGAAGCTGCCGTACATCGGGCGCTTACATCACGGGACTTTGCCTAACGGGGCATAGCCAACGGATAAAACCGTCCTCGATGGATCAAACTATACTCTCACCCATGCACCCCACATACGCCTTTCGGTAACCACTGGCGAGCTAGAGACGTACAAGTTAATCATCCAAGACCAGAGCCATTATAGTTCCAACGGCGGCGAACAGTTCCTGGGTTGCCGCTTTAAGAACCGGACCTTATGGAGAGACATTAGAACAAAGCACGAAGCACATGCTCTAATTCCCTAGATCAAACCTTATAGAGACACTAGAACAAAGCACACAGCACATGCTCTAGTTCCCCGAACCATGTTGCTAAAAAGCATCTTTTAACCATCATTGAAGTGAACCATTAATTCAATACTGACATTAAAAATAAATGTTGGTTGCAGCGCGTAGCATAGTCTAACCATAATGCATAAAACCCTGGGTAAACAAGGAATAGGGTAAAGACTAGGAACATCCTTAATGGTTAACAGTATTAGACACATGCACATGAGTTTGGGTGATTAAATGGTGCATAGGTAACAAGGATGGTCCGTGTTATACTTGCCTTCCTCAGTGAACTGCTGCTGCACTTGATCTTCGTGAACGGGATCGTCGGCGTACTCGAACGGCTCGGCAACTACTCACATCAATCACCAACAAGCATCCACACATACATGCAAACAAGATTATTTAATTAGAACAGTACACCAAACATAAAAAAAAGATGAAAAGAAGGTTTTAGACTTAATCTACGCTTCACTACGAACACGTGAGCGCGAAAAACACTCAAATCGGAGTTAAAACGAAGAAACTACGCTTAAAACGGGCTCTAGGGGCTTGCTGGTAAAGATTTTAGGCTTCCAGGGGTGTTTTTGAAAGAAACCAGGGACCTAAAACATAATTTTGTATAAAAACTCGAGGGCTAACGAGTAAAACTGTTACTCAGGACGGCGGGCATGATTTTTCAAAAGCGCAGGGGCTAAAACGAAAGAAAAAGGACTAAAGTGTAAATACTTTTGAATAGAGGTGGACCGCGGGTTGATTTTTGAAAAGCAGAGGGGCTCTTTTGCAAAAACGCCACGGCAGCGGGTGGATGCTGACGTGGGCTGACGTCATGGTCAACTGTGCCGTGGACCGGCCGTAGACCGCGGTCCACGGGTCCACGGTGAACCGGACCGGGTTTAAAACGGGTCAGATCTGGACCGTTCAGATCTAATCGAACGGCTCTAACGCGCTGGGAGCTTAGGTCGCCGGAGCGCGGCGGCGCTGGGTCGAAAACTCGCCGGAGATGGCTCGGCTGGAGGCTAGAAGGCTCGGTTCCTCGCCGCGATGGCTCCTAGAGAGAGAGGAGAGAGAGGGGATCTCGATTTGGGGGTTTAGAGCGGGGATTGGGCAATGGTGGAGGCCGGTGGCGCTCGGCGGCGCTGCGGGTTTTCCGGCGAGCTCACGTGAATGCTGCTGAGGGAAAGAGAAGGGGGTTTTGGGCTCAGCAAGATCCACGGCTTACCCCGAAGATCCTGACGAGGTCTCGGTGGCAATGCGGCGACGAGCGAGCGGGTTGACGGCGGCGGCGCAAGCTCGAGGTCGGCGCTAGGGTTTGAGGTGTGGGGGATCCGCGAGGAGGGGCGGCGACATATATAGGGGCTAGGCGGAGATCTCCTTGGCGTGCGCGCCAAGCCGCGGAAGGAGGCGTGCGCGGAGGGGACTCGCGGCGGCGCGGCGCGGTGGAGCTCGGGTCGCGCACGACGCGAGGAAGAGGGTGAAGCTGACATGCGGGCCCGGGCAGTCAGCGGCTGCGGCGGAGGAAGACGCGGCTGACGCGTGGGACCGGGGTGTCAGCGGCTGCGGGAGAGAAGGCGCGGAGCGGGCTGGGCTGCGGCTTGCTGGGCTGAAAGAGTTGGGCCGCGCGAGAGAAGGGAGTTGGGCCGCGCAGAGGGGATGGCTGGGCTGCGGGAAGAAAAAGAAAAAAGGAGGAGTGGGCCGGGTGGGCTGAAAAGAGAGAGGGAAAAAGAGAGAAAAAGAAAAGGTTTTTCTTTTATTCAAACACTCACTTGAATTCAAATTCAAATTCAAATTTGAATTCAACAATCAAAAATAAATGCACCAGCATGAATACAACAATAATGTTTCTATTTCCTATATTTGCTTTTAATTATAAAAATTTTATTTTCCTACATTATTTATGAGCACTCAAATAGGAAAACCCATTAATTACTAAATTTTTAAATTGGGCATTTTTAGGGTGTTACAAACCTACCCCCCTTAAGATGAATCTCGTCCCCGAGATTCGGACGTGGATTGGAAGAGATGTGGATATTCTGCCTTGAGATCATCCTCCCGTTCCCAGGTCGCCTCATCCTCTGTATGACGATTCCACTGAACCTTGCACATACGTATCACTTTGTTCCTGGTGACTCTCTCGGACTCCTCTAAGATCCTGACCGGATATTCCTCGTAGGTAAGATCCTCCTGCACATTCAATTCCTCTAACGGAATCTGTTCCTCTGGCACCCGTAAACACTTCTTTAGCTGAGACACATGGAACACATCATGTACTCCTGCCAGTTTCTCTGGTAACTCTAACTGATAAGCCACTTCACCTCTCCGTTCTAATATCTTGAATGGTCCAATGTAGCGAGGTGCTAACTTGCCTTTAACATTGAATCTCTTCACACCTCTCATTGGTGACACCTTGAGGTACACAAAGTCGCCAATCTCAAAGCTGAGGTCTCGTCGCCTTACATCTGCATAACTTTTCTGCCGCGACTGAGCTGTTCTCAAATTCTGCCTGATAACCTGTACTTGTTCTTCTGCCTGCTTCAAAACCTCAGGTCCAAATACTTTACCTTCTCCGGTCTGATTCCAAAACAACGGTGTCCTGCACTTTCTTCCGTACAACGCCTCAAATGGTGACATCTTGAGACTCTGCTGATAGCTGTTGTTGTACGAGAACTCCGCATAGCACATACTCTTATCCCAACTATTCCCATACTGCAATGCACATGCCCTCAACATATCCTCTAGTATTTGATTCGTCCTCTCTGTCTGACCGTCTGTCTGCGGATGGTAAGCGGAACTGAAGTGAAGCTTAGTATCCATGGACTCATGTAACTTGCGCCAAAAGTGCGACGTAAACTGTCTGCCTCGGTCTGACACTATCTTCTTCGGCACTCCATGCAAACATACAATCCGCTCCATATACAATTCTGCTAGTTTGGCACCGGAATATGTAGTCTTTACCGGAATAAAGTGAGCCACCTTCGTCAATCGGTCCACTATCACCCATATAGAGTCATAGCCTTTCTGCGTGCGGGGTAATCCTGTTATAAAATCCATACCCACTTCTTCCCATTTCCACTCTGGTATCTTCATAGGCTGAAGCAAACCTGCCGGTCTCTGATGTTCGGCCTTGACTCTCTGGCATACATCACAAAGAGCTACATGAGCTGCGACATCGTGCTTCAAACCATACCACCAGAATCTTTCCTTCAGGTCCAAGTACATCTTGGTACTTCCTGGATGAATGGAATATGCTGACTCGTGTGCTTCCCGTAAGATAACATCCTTGATATGCTGCTGATCCGGCACCACTATTCTGTTACCATACCACACTGTTCCTTGATCATCCAGTCGAAATCCTGGCGCTTTATCTGTCCCAACCTTCTTAATCAACTCCTTGATTTCCTCATCCTCCAATTGACCTTTGCGGATCTCCTGTTCAAGGGTTGACTCCACTTCTAGCTCAGCCACGCTAGCTACCATACCCAAGTTTAAGCGTTCAAATTCCCGACTAAGCTCTTCCGGCAAGTTCTGACCCGGTAGCACATTCGCATGACTCTTTCTACTCAAAGCATCGACCACTAAGTTAGCCTTCCCTGGATGATAGTGTATCTCTAGTTCAAAGTCATTGATCTTCTCAAGCCAACGACGTTGCCTCATATTCAACTCGGATTGCGTGAACACATACTTAAGGCTCTTGTGGTCGGTATAGATGTCGCACTTGTGTCCAATCAAATAGTGCCTCCAGATCTTCAACGCGTGTACTACGGCTGCCAATTCCAAATCATGTGTCGGATAGTTCAGCTCATGTCTCCTCAACTGTCTGGATGCATATGCCACAACTCTACCCTCCTGCATGAGTACACATCCCAATCCTTGACGAGACGCATCGCAATATACTGAGAAACTCTTAGTAACATCTGGCAGTACCAATGCTGGTGCAGTGGTTAGCCTTTTCTTCAACTCCTCGAAACTAGCTTGGCACTGTGGTGTCCACACGAACTTGGCATTCTTTTCTAGCAATGATGTCAAGGGCTTAGCAATCTTAGAGAATCCCTCAATAAAACGCCGATAGTAGCCTGCCATTCCAAGAAAACTCCTGATCTCACTGACATTCTGCGGTGGAATCCAGTTGAGAACATCCCTGACCTTCTTCGGATCAACTGCGACACCTCCATTTGACAACACATGGCCCAAAAATGATACCTCCTTCAGCCAGAATTCACATTTGCTCAACTTAGCATACAACTGATGTTCTCGGAGTCTCTGCATCACTAACCTCAAATGTTCCTCATGCTCTTCCTCATTCTTGGAGAAAACCAAAATATCATCGATGAACACCACGACGAACTTGTCAAGATAATCCATGAACACGCTGTTCATCAAATACATGAAGTAGGCCGGTGCATTAGTCAATCCAAAGGACATAACTGTAAACTCATACAAACCGTACCGGGTAGTGAAAGCTGTCTTAGGGATGTCTGTCACCCGAATTCTCATTTGATGATAGCCTGATCTGAGATCGATCTTCGAGAACACACAAGCTCCCCTCAATTGATCAAAGAGATCATCGATCCTTGGCAGCGGGTACTTATTCTTGATGGTGACCTCATTGAGGGCTCGATAGTCTATGCACATCCTCTGTGTCCCGTCTTTCTTATCAACAAACAACACTGGAGCTCCCCAAGGCGAACAGCTAGGACGAATATACCCCTTAGCTAGTAAGGCCTTTAATTCTTCTTTAAGTTTCTTTAATTCTTTTACCCCCATTCTATATGGTCTTTTAGCTATGGGTGCTGTGCCAGGCATAAGTTCAATAACAAATTCAACTTCACGTTCCGGAGGCATACCTGGCAATTCATCTGGGAACACATCTGGATACTCGTTCACCACTCGAATGTCCTTCAACTCTGTGCCTTCAGCATGATTGACCTAACCGGGCTCTGTGGTTTTGGTTGCTTGATACTCAATCTTCTCGCCTGATGGAGCCACTAACTGAACTGCACGCTTGGAACACTGGATGACGGCATCGTACTTTGCTAGCCAGCTCATTCCCAAGATCAGATCCATCCCGATAGAATTTAGGACTATAGGGTGTGCTAAAAAGTCTACCCCCCTTATGTTAATTGCTACATTAGGACAACGTAATGTGGCCCGAAGTTCTCCCCCCGGTGAGTTAACTAGCATGGTGTTCCCCATAGGTTGCATAAGCATCAAGTTCTTTTTTCACAAAATTGGCAGATATAAAAGCATGCGAAGCTCCAGAATCGAACAAAACTGTAGCAGGTTGTGAGTTGACCGAGAACGTACCGACTACCACATCTGTGGCTACTTCTGCAGTTTCTGCTCCCACATGATTGAGCTTGCCCCTGGCGTAGTTCTGCTGACCACGATTTCCCTGTGCCTGCTGCTGATTCCCATTCTGAGCTGGTTGCGATCCTGTCTTCTGGTTGTTGCTCTGACCAGTGGAGTTCTGGACCCTCCGGGGACAAAAGTTAGCATAATGTCCCTGTTCACCACAGTGATAGCATACCCTTGGGCCGACGGGAGTGGTGTTAGCCTAGGTAGTGCGTGAAGCCTGAGTGTTCTGCTGCACGTTCTGGTAGCGCTGTTGCTGCTGGGGTGGTGCATACTGGGGACGTTGCTGGTTCTGACTGCGGTTCTGAAGGCTTGATTGTCCCTGAGTGCGCTGCTGATTCACCTGCTGGGGGTTGTAGTGGGGGCGGACGTTGCTGCCAGATTGCTGGTTCATGAACTTTCTCTTCTTATCCTCAATCTCACGGCGCTTGTGCTCCACCATCAGGGCACCATCAACCAAAGCACCGAAGGTTGGGAAGGTGATGCACATCAACTGTAGCTGCAAAACATCCTGAAGTCCATTCCGGAAGCGAGTTTGCCTCTTCTCATCTGTCGACACCTCATCTGGTGCATAGCGGGCCAGCTCGAGGAACTTGTCACGGTAGGCAGTGACACTCATTCCTTCCTGCGTCAGGGCTAGGAACTCCCTCTTCTTTAGGACCGTCAGTCCCTCAGGCACATGGTGAGCACGGAAGGCATCATTGAACTGCTGCCAGGTGATCTGGTTGCGATCGGGTTGCGCATATTGGTATGCTACCCACCAATCGAGAGCGGCTCCTTCAAATTGTCCAGAGGCGTAGAGCACCTTCTCCCTGTCATCACACTGGGCAATGTCGAGCTGTCTCTCCACTGCCTTGATCCAATCTTCAGCTTCCATCGGGTCCTTGGCGCGGGAGAACTTTGACGGGCGCCCCTTCAAGAACTCCCCTCTCCTGTCCCGGATGGGCTGGGGAGGTGGCTGAACAGGTGGGTTCTGTAGGTTCTGCTGCATCAAGGCTATGGCCTGAGTCAACTGTTGCATCGTCTGTGTCTGCAAGCGGACTAGATCCTCCATGGTGGGCGGCTGGTTCTGGTTCTGATTCGGGTTCTGGTTCTGGTTGCCACCACCCGTCGATCCTCTTGTTCCAACCATCTGTCATAAATCAAAAATCCCAACATTCATAATCACAGTCATGTCTGAACCAGTGTCAAGAACAGAAGCACTCCATTGACAAGATAAGGTGCTCAGGCGATAGGAAAGATGATAGATGATATGCAAAGGAGAGATCAGGAACCCATCTATCTATCCACTAAATACCTTATACCTTAATCCAATACTAGATGATTGCAGACTTCCATCTGCGCTCATCACAAGCATTACAAAAGATCCAAATCACACATAAGCATAATAACAATTCATCCAAGCATTTAAAGGCAAGGTTCACACAAGACTCGGCACTCTTAGACTAGTTTTGACTCAAAAACGTTCTATTTGATCTCTACTAGCATTTAGGGTCGATAGTGGTGCGGTAAGCTAGGGTGCTGTATCAAGTACTTCTGCGTGGTGGCGACTGTGCACCAATCTCTGGACTACATGGCGCAGGTCCTTCCGACTGGTGCTGCAGCTCCTCGGGGTTCCCTTCTTCGGCCTCCTGCCTAAGAAGCTCCTTGTAGGCGTCCAGGTTGCGTGCCTCCAACGGGTACTCATCGATGCGGGGTAGCCATCAGTGCTCTTACGGACTATCTATCTCTGTCGAGCCATCTATGGAAGTGAAAACTAGAGGAGGAGAAAATTTTCAAAAAGGACAGAGGTAGAATAGAACACCATTTTTCAACAGAAACTCAACTCTAGGATGTAAAATAATTTTTAGAGCAAGGATTAAGCAAGTTCTAATCGACCGTTCTATCTAGGCTGTGATCCTACAGTCAGCACGGCTCTGATACCAACTTTGTAACACCCAGATTTCCAAGAAATGCGAATGCTTCCATATGTGTGTCCAGGATGTCCACAGAATACATATAGATTACAAATATTGAATCTCAGAGAACACAATGCTCGAATAAAATAGTTTATATCAGAGTTTAACACAAGACATAGTCTTAAACAAATAACACAGCGGAAGACTTAATACTAATAAACGTCTTAACTAAGTAGAGCCTCAAATCCACAGGGACACCGACTGGTTGAACACAGCTAGAAGTACGGCAGATCCTCCGGAAACTCAGCAAGCGACTGATCATTCATTGCTCCATCTGTTACCCATCCGGGATTTTGTTGAATAGTTGCAAGTGTAAGTAAACCATCTTACTTAACAAGTATAACACGGGTTATGCAAGGACAAAAGGCTTGACACGGTTATACTGCATTAGCACTTTTAGTTGATTCATTTTATTATCATCCAACTTACTACAAATGAGTAGATCCCAAGTATAAACCCATTAATAAGGTATAAGTGATTATAGAACAAACCAATATCAACCACTAATATCATCTTCTAATCAAAAAGGATCCAGGCCGCTCGTGTCCGTGAGCACGGCTATCATGATAGATCAACACTCTGCAGAGGTTTCGCCCTTTACCCGCCGGTCACATAAATCCAAAAGAACTTATGTTACGAGGACTTTCACAAAACACCCTAACAAGCACAGTAGCCGTTTTGGTTCAACATAGGCAGCATAACCCAAGGCATCGAGATTGACGTACGCTCAGGGCGCAACGTGAGGGGGTCAATGGCGTCCAGAGCGAGAGCGCATCATCGCAACGTGTGAAGCTGCCGTACATCGGGCGCTTACATCACGGGACTTTGCCTAACGGGGCATAGCCAATGGATAAAACCGTCCTCGATGGATCAAACTATACTCTCACCCATGCACCCCACATACGCCTTTCGGTAACCACTGGCGAGCTAGAGACGTACAAGTTAATCATCCAAGACCAGAGCCATTATAGTTCCAACGGCGGCGAACAGTTCCTGGGTTGCCGCTTTAAGAACCGGACCTTATGGAGAGACATTAGAACAAAGCACAAAGCACATGCTCTAATTCCCTAGATCAAACCTTATAGAGACACTAGAACAAAGCACACAGCACATGCTCTAGTTCCCCGAACCATGTTGCTAAAAAGCATCTTTTAACCATCATTGAAGTGAACCATTAATTCAATACTGACATTAAAAATAAATGTTGGTTGCAGCGCGTGTAGTAGAGCCACGTCTCGAGAGTCGATACCTGTACCTGCTTCTTCTGCCTGTACTTCAAGAGTCGATACAGAGGCAGCCCCTTTTCTCCAAGACGAGAGATGAAGCGGCTCAGGGACGCTAGGCATCCCATTACCCTCTTTACGCCCTTCAGATCACGGATCGGTTCCATCTGTTGGATGGCCGTGACCTTTTCGGGGTTGGGCTCGATGCCTCGTTCGGAGACAATGAAACCCAGGAGCATTCCTCGAGGCACACCGAAGACACACTTTTCGGGGTTGAGTCTTACTCCGTGCGCCCTGAGGCAGCTAAACACGACCTCGAGGTCGCGTACCAGGTCGTCCGCCTTCCTGGTTTTTACGACAATGTCGTCGACATACGCTTCTACGATACGACCTATATGATCCCCGAAGACGTGGAGCATACAGCGTTGATACGTGGCCCCGGCGTTTCGAAGGCCGAAGGGCATCGTAACGTAGCAGTACATGCCAAACGGAGTGATAAAGGAAGTCGCGAGCTGGTCGGACTCCTTCATCTTGATCTGATGGTAACCGGAATATGCATCAAGGAAACATAAAAGTTCGCATCCTGTCGTGGAATCCACAATTTGGTCGATACGTGGTAAGGGAAATGGGACTTTTGGGCATGCTTTATTCAAGCTGGTGTAATCTACACACATCCTCCACTTCCCACTTTTCTTTTTCACTAGCACAGGATTTGCTAACCACTCGGGATAAAACACTTCCTTGATGAATCCGGCCTCCAAAAGCTTGCGTACCTCCTCACCGATCGCCCGCCGTTTCACTTCGTCGAAACGGCGGAGACGCTGTTTAACCGGCTTGGAGTGGGGGCGGATATCAAGAGAGTGCTCGGCGACCTCCCTCGGGATGCCTGGCATGTCCGAGGGGCTCCACGCGAAGATGTCTGCGTGAGCGCGGAGGCAGTCGACGAGCACCACTTCCTATTTGTCGCTGAGGGAAGAGCCGATCCTCAACATCTTGCCGTCGGGGCTGTCGGGGTCGAGGGGAACAGTCTTGGTGTCCTCAGCGGGCGCCAAGCTCCCCTGCTGCCGTTCGTTGGCATCAGGGAGAGTGTTGACGATCGCTTCGAGGTCCGCCACGAGGGTCTCATCGAGGGCGAGAGCTTCTGCGAGCTCGATGCTCTCGATATCGCACACGTAGGCGTGCTCGACCGTCGGGCCGACCGTGATGACTCCGTGAGGCCCTGGCATCTTCAGTTTGAGGTAGGTAGTTTGGGATGGCCATGAACTTCGCGTAGCACGGCCTTCCCAAGATGGCGTGGTAGGCTCCTTTGAAGCCCACTACCTCAAAGGTGAGCACCTCCTTGCGGAAGTTCGCCGGGGTTCCGAAGCAGACGGGCAGGTCGATCTGCCCGAGGGTTTGGACGCGCTTTCCGGGCACGACTCCATGGAAGGAGGACTTGTTGGGCCGCAGCTCGCTGGTGCTGATCCCCATAAGCTCCAAGGTTGGAGCGTACAGGATGTTGAGGCTGCTGCCGCCATCCATGAGTACTTTGGAGAAGCGCGTGTTGCCGATGACGAGGTCAACGACGAGAGGGTACTGCCCGGGGTTCGGGATATGGTCGGGATGGTCTTCGCGACCAAAAGAGATGGTCTCCGACGACCAATCGAGATACGAGGGGGTCGCTGGTTGAGCCAGCATGACCTCCCTACGCTCCCTCCTCCGCTGTCGAGGCTTCAAGTTAGCCGCGGGACCTCCCGTGATGAAGAACACGTGTTCCACCTCGGGGTATCCGTCGTCGTTCTTGGCGCCACCATCCTTGGGCGGACCGCCATCCTTTCGAGGGATGCGGTTGTAGAACTTCCGCAGCATCTCACACTGCTCGAGGGTGTGAGCGACTGCGGTCTTGTGGTAAGGGCATGGCTCCTTGAGGAGGTCGTCGAAGACACCCCCACCAAGCGGGGGACCTCAAGGTCCCTTGTGGCTAGGGTCGACCGCGAGGGCCTCGTCCTCAACGTCGCCCGTCCCGCCAGGGGCTCGGGGCTTCTTCCCCTTCTTGCCGTGTTTTCGCTTCTTCGAGGGGCCTTTTGCCTTGTCGTCCTCCGCGGACGCTTCCTCGGGGCGTTTCCCCTTTTTGTCGTTGAAGATGGCGTTGGCCGCCTCCTCCCCTGATGCGTACTTCGAGGCTATCTCGAACAGCCGGTTCGCGTCGGGGGGTGGGCTCCTCCCCAACTTGCACACCAGGCTATAGCAGGTGGTGCTCTCGAGGAAGGAGTGGATGATCTGGTGATCGGAGATGTTGGGGAGCTCGGTGCAGCGCTTGGAGAAGCGCCGGATGAAATCCCTCAACGATTCACCAGGTTTTTGCCTGCACCCTCGAAGATCCCACGTGTTTCCAGGGCGCACGTAGGTGCCCTGGAAATTTCCCACGAAGGTCTCGACCAGATCGTCCCAGTCGCGGATCCGGTTCGGGGGCAGGTGCTCGAGCCAAGTCCGCGCGGAATCTGCCAGGTGGAGTGGCAGATTGCGGATGATCATGGCATCGTCTGTGGCGCCGCCGAGCTGACACGCTAGGCGGTAGTCATTGAGCCACACCTTGGGGTCCGTTTCCCCAGAGTACTTGGTGATGGTAGTTGGCTGTCGGAATCGAGGGGGAATCGGGGCGGTGCGGATGTTGTAACTGAAAACCCGCGTGCCTGCAGGCTCTGGGGCCACATCCCGGTTTCACCCAACGTCGGTGCGCCCGAGTTGGTGGGTCCGGGCTTCCTCTCGCCTCCTGATTTCGTTCAGGATGTTGCGAGCGTCGCCGTCATCCTCCGTGCCACGGGCGTCCCGGAGGCGTGACCTCGCGGGCTCCCTCGCTGGAAGCGTTCGTGCTTCGAGCGCACGTGGCTCGCTGGCGTGGCGTCGCGCCGTGTCGCGGCGGGAGTTGCCCCGGGACTGTGCTCGTGCCCTGCCGTTGGGCCGGGGCGAGCGTACCGAGGATTCTCCTCCCCGTTCGCCCTTCGAGGCTGAGGAGCGTCGAAGGCGGGAGGCCGAACTCTCGGCATGTTGTCGGGCGGCAGTTTCGACAAGCTTTTGAGCCTCGAGGTGCAGTTTCCGCCCTTCGGGGGTGGCTGCCTCTGGCATGGCTCGAAGCAGCGCTGCTGCTGCGATGAGCTTCTGGCTTGTCCTGGGAGCGAGCTCGTCATCTCTGCCCTCAGCAAGGATTCGGGCCTGAGCCACTCGTCCTGCGTGTCGGGCGTCCGTGCCGTGCTCGTTGCCTTGTTTGGCCGGCTCGAGGTCGGAGCGTGCCGGTGGTGAAACGTCACCACTAGCCCGTGATCGGTGGCGCGGATCCCGCTCGTCTTCGGAAGGAGAGTGATCCGATGGGTCCGACGGCTGCGCGCCTATCGGACCTACGCCATCGTCGTCGCCCTGGTCGTCACGTCCGCCTCCGTCGCCGGACGTCGATCCCTCGCTGAGTTGTCTGTCGTTGATGACGAAACACTCCCTGGTGGGGTCATACTCATCGTCGGAATACCCGAAGCAGTAATCCACCGCTGTTTGAAAGGCAATAAAGGCCTCTGGGTCGCGGAGACCCGAGTAGTCCCAACCAGGGTATCCACGCATAGATGCGTGTCCATCATCGCATTCTGTGCGGGGATCGCCGGGCGATGGATCGTCGAAATCTTGCTCGGAGACTTGGTGGCAACCAGGTTGGTTGCGATACGCACTCATAGCAGTGCGGATGGAGGAGGCGTACGCATCTGCGGAGTTGCGTAGCCCGTAGGGATAGGAACGCGCCGTCGTAGCGCGAGGTGCGGACATGGGCTCTGGGAGGAAAGGCGCAGCCCTCTCCCGTGACCCTGACCGCAAAGCGTCCCCTTCCCACGTGGGATGGGGGTTGCCGACGTCGGCGGCGCGCCTTGCGGCGCGCGTTCGCCGTGCGCGGGGTCCGGGACGACTCCGCCGTCGCGGTGCCGCCGGAGGCTGATGATGAGACTCCGGTTGGTCGCTGGGATCCTCCTGGAGGATGCGCATGTGATAATCATCGCCACGCGTCTGGAACCGCAGGCTCCCAAACCGGATCTCCAGCCACGCTGGGAGCAGATTGGTCTCGCCCAGCGGGGGGCCGTTCCTCGCCGGAGTTCGCCATCGGGAATGGGGGTAGCGCAGCGCTTGTCCCCTACCTGGCGCGCCAACTGTCGGTGCCTGATTTGGTCGCACCGGTACCGACAAGTGATTGCGATGCTAACCACCCGTTTCCCTGACGGCGAGGGTGAGAGACAGAGGTTTATCCTGGTTCCGGCCACTGGGCCGTACGTCCAGCAGTGGTGCTACGCACCGGGTTTCGTGTTGCTCGTAGTAGGGGTTTACAAGCAATGTGGGAGAAGGAGAAGAGCTCCTAAGTCCCTGGCTATGGTGTACGTGTTCGTGAGACTTGTGTTCTCTGCGTCTATCTGTTGCCCTTTGCATGGGCTTCCCTCCCCCTTTTATAGGCCAAGGGGGAGGGAGTGCGAGTACATGTGTTTGTCGCTAGCGTGCACTGTTCGTCCATACCGCACAGTACGCGAGCAGGAATCGCGCCTTCCAACTCCGCTGACGACATGGCAGATGCTGACGTATCGTACTTCCTTCTCGTGAAAGTCCACGGCGTCGAGGGTGGTGTCCTGCGCACGGGTTTCCACAGTCTCCTTCGAGGCTGCCCTCGAGGGTGGCCGCGCGTCGTCGAGGGGGCGAATTCAAAGGAGTGGTTGGCACAGTGCTGTTGGCAGGGTTAGGTCTGGCGTACAGCATGGCGCTCAGAGTTCACTGTGGTGATTGGATTTGACCGATGTCTTCTCCGGAGAGTTGACGATGGCGTGGAGCAGTGATCCTGCTTTTTGACCGCGTCATCATGGTTCTGCTGAGTCGCAGCGTGTTGGGCGTCGTTCCCGGTGGGGCGGGCTCGAGCTTGGATGGCAAGCTCGGGCTGGCCGACCCTCGATCGAGACGGAGAACCCCCCTTCGGAGGAGGGGGTCGCCCTCGAGGCCGGCAAGCCTCGAACGGGACGGAAACTGCCCGTTCGTGGCTTGCCTCGAGCCGGATGGACCCCGAGGACTTGTCGTGATGGTGGGCTTCTGCTGGGCCGTGGCGCCTGGTTGACGTTGTCGTAGGCCTTGATGCCAAGTGGTGTTGGGCCTAGATTGGGGTACCCCTTTTGTAGGTACCCGACAGTTATCTTGACCATTCGTTCAGGATCTCAACGAAGAGGTAAATCGACTTAACATCACATGTGGCGGACCACTCCGAAATTATTCCAAGTTAAGTACCCTCGGACCACTAATCACGTAGTCAGGCACTTAATCCGGAATAAGCTGGAGCGCCGTCGGATTAAACCCGATTAAACCACGTACTTTACTCGATCGAAACAACAGCAGGCCCACACGAAGGTGAGTTCCAGAGATTACAACATTCCACAAATTAAATTACACACATAAATAAGGTAGTTATTACAAACCGAGTCAAATTAAAATCAGAGTACACAAGTCTTGCAGCGGAATTTAAAAGTTCATAACAACTGAATTTAAAGGTTCATTGCAGCGGAAGTAAATAATCTAACGACGAAACAAGTAACTCCGTGATGAAGCCTGCCACGAAGCTACTCCTCCCGATCCTCGGCAGAGGACGGGACCCATTCGATGTGCCAGCCAGGCGGAACCTGGGCAGGCCAAGTCAAAGCATCCACATCCAAAGGTATACCTGTAAAATATTGCCACAAGCAAGGCTGAGTATACTAATACTCAGCAAGGCTTACCCGTCGGGTGAAAACTACATCACCGACATCTAGATCATGAGAGGCCTTTGGCTGGTGGGTTTGTTTGCCAAAAAGCAACTAAAAGTAGGTCCTTGCTTTCCAGTTTTAGCTTCATATTCTAGTAAATTTAACCATTCTAGATTAGCATCCTCTCTAAGCATACAAGTGGAGCAATACAATTTAATTCATAGAACAAGTTCATAATTTCAGAATTCCACTTTTTATTTCTTCACTTAGCAACGCAGTTTGTGTTTTTGGGATAATTTCAGTTCTTCCCCTAAATTTTACTTTCATGTACAAGTGATAGAGAATTGTTTTTCTCCTTCTCCTTTTTCTTTTATTTATTAAGCAAGATTTAAACTCCAATTTGTTGTCCTATTTCTATAATTCAAAATCTAGTGAAACTTCATGAATAAACTTGGATCATTAGGATTATGCCTGCTGCAGCAAGTTTGAGTATATTCTATTAAGTAATTTAAATTTTTGGATTTCCTACAATTTCAACCAATTCAGCCGCTAGGAGATGATATTAAATCCTATAAAAATAAATACACAGGAAAATAGGGTGAACTATTTATAGGAGCAAAATAAAGTCATTTGTAGCTCATCTAGCAAGTGGGTACTCAGTTTTAGTAGCAAACATGAGCTAAACAAATGCTACTCCTTTTTCTTACCCCAATTTATTTAAGCATGTTAACAGAGCTAAAAATGGGGTTTAGCATTTTTCTAAGATAGTTGTTAATGTGGATACAGTACTGTACCAAGTTGGCTAATTTTTGTTGAAGGGAATAATTTCTAAAATTTAAACAATGTTTCAGCTGAGATAAACTTAAATAATTTATATCCGGAGCTAGAAAATATATCTCAGTGCAAGATTGATACTGCAAAGCCTTTGTAACCAGAGTAACAACATATCCAAAGATCACTTTCATAGCTGCTGTAGTTTAGGAGTTATGCACAAAAGTTCATTTTCAAAGTTTAATTTTTAGAGACTGAACCAAGCAATAAAAGCATACACATGCTGTGTAGGGAATGAAGTAGACATCACCAGGAGTACGAAGAATTTTGGTTTGCATTTTTATGATTTTTCTACGATTTTATATTGAATTTACAAGTTCACAGCCGGAACCCTAGATCTGAAATTCGGCTGTTACATATAGGTCCTCGGTTTTTGCATTGGGGACCCTAAAAAGATTTCGCGAATTGCAATCGGGTCCTTGGGCGGAGCAGTGACCACGGCGGCCCAAATTCCGGCGAGGGGAGGCCGGGGATGGCCGGACTGAGGGCACTGGAGGGATTAGGGGCTCACCACGAGACGGTCTTGTGCAGCAGTCGAGGTCGGAGGTGGACCGTAGAGGGCCGGCCATGGGAGCAGTGGCGGAGCAGCCGCCGGAGCTCCGATTCCGGCGAGGACGGTGGCCGGAGTGGTGGGGATGCGGCTGGGAAAGGTAGAGTGGAGGTAGGGGAACCCGTTTTGGCCGTTGCTTTGAGCGGGGGATGACTGCAGGGGGGATCTCGACGGTGAGCTCGAGCTCTGCACATCCATGGCGGCTGGCGGCGGCGCTGCAGGTGGAGAGGGCGGCTGCTGGGCGGCTGGGCGTGTTGAAGAGATGGAGGGGGAGGTCAGGGGCTGCGCGGAGGAGGCCGTGGGGCAGCAGAACCTCGGGGTCGCGCTCGAGCAGAGCTCCATGGCAGCAATGGAGGTGGCTGCGCAGGGGGAGAAAATGGCTAGGGTTTGGGGCAGCTGAGCTTAAATAGGAGACGACCGGGAGGGGTAGAGATGGGATTTCGCGTGGGGAAGGGAGGAGAGGGCGCCAGGGACCCGTGGCGCCTCCACCATCGCTGCCCAGTGCATGGAGGCAACGTGCAGGAAGGAGATGGCGTGAGGAGGAAGAAGGGGCTGACAGGTGGGGTCGGGCTGTAAGAGAGAGAGGAAAAATTTTCAATTTAAAAGTTTTGCCCTAAAAGAAATAGCTCCCAAGGTCCAAAAATTATGAATAGATACATTTTAGAAACCTTAGAACATCAGTGTTTCAATGGAGGTTTGAAAAGTTGTAAAACATTCTTGGTTTAGATGCAGTTTTAAATTCAAAAAGACTTGAATTTGAATTTGGTATGAATTTTTGGCCCTAGCAATTCAACTCCAAAAATAGGGGGAAAAAGATGTAAATTCAACATTTGGGACCTAGTCTTTTATAAGCTTTTTACCCATCATAGTTATATTAGAGAATTTGGGCTTTCTTTACAAGTCATAATTTTAATCCAAATTCAACTTCCATAATTCGAATTGCTTCCAAAGATATTCTAACAAGGTAGAAAAAGGAAAGGTGTTTTATTATGCATACTAAGCCCTCTTTGTAAGGCCAAACTCAAGTCTTAAATAACTTCCTCATTTGGTATTGTTAGTCCAAGTTTTCACCTTTTGTCAATAGGTTGGTAAATTCATAGCTTCCTTTCCATTGTTTTGCCTTGTATTGCCAATTCCCTTTATTAATTATTTTATTAACCTCTCCCTCCTTTCTTGAACCTTTCAATAGTGTCACTAAACATCAGAGGTATGCTACTCAAAGAGAGTTTTCAATTTATAGCCCTACCCCTTTTATTTTGGGAGTAAAATCTTATTGTAACTTAAAGTTAAAACATGGACACATACATAGAGGTTAGATGCTTATTTATTTCACATGCTCAACTTTAATTATGTCACTATCAACATAACTTATATTAAATATTAATTAATTTACATCCTTTGTTCTTTATGAAAGCTCATGTTGTGGACAAAATCTTATTTTATTACTAACACCACAAGATTGCCACATGTAGGCCCTGATTAGGACTGCAAGCTTTATTAGTCCAAGTGTTTAACCCTAACATTAAATTCTTAACAATTATTTTACTAAGGGACATTAGGAGCACTCTAAATATTATTTTATTATAGCCCAAGTGTGCTCCCTTAAAAAGTGTGTGTGCTCGTATGCTTTTCATCTCATGGTTAAGTTGGTCTTTCAACTCGATTTTCCTATGTTTGGTGGATAAAGCCTCTGAGTTATACATAACTCACCAAGGTTGCAAATGACATTTTTAAATTCACAACTTCCATTTGAGAAAGTGGTTTGGTTTTATAATTAGAAGGTACCTTTCTAAAGAAAGGTGTTTTGCAACAATAGAAACTACAACCTTTCATATTGATCAGACGTTTGTGAGGCACAACTCTTATTCATAATTTTAAATTAGAACCTTGCCTTCCGAAGGTCATTAATATCTTCAGTTAGAATTATTTCATGTGTTTGATTTCATATGAGCCATTAGTCCTTTAAGACCTTTAGGGCATAGAAGCATTACTTAATTTGCCGTTCAAACCTGACTTCTTTTTAGGAGATTTTTATGCGTCGTCTCGAGAGTATGCATTTAGAGTTTTGCCGTGCAACTGGTAAGAGAGGATGTTTAGATTTGTACTAGAAAAAGTTTTTGGTAGGGTTCAAATTTCAAGAACCAAGGGACGAGTACAAACTTAAAATCCTCGTGTATAACCTCACTCCTACAAGTGATTTAGTTTTAGGGTTTATTGCCTTAGTTGGTTTAATCACTCTTATTTATACGCTTTAAACACCAGGGGTGTTACAGCCTACCCCCCTTAAAAAGAATCTCGTCCCGAGATTCGCTCAGGGAGGAAAGGTGGACATTTCATTAGAAGAAAGAGGTGTTAGTCAAAGAAACACAGATACAACGCACCCAAGTTCTTACAGGTTTACTGCTCGGAGATGATACTGATTCCAGATCTCCGATACAACCTCAACGTCGCTCGCGGGGGAGCGGGCGATGAATGTAGATATGGAACGCTAAGAGCATCAAGATCTGGCATACAAGACAAAAGTAATACACCACTATTGTCCAGTGAACTCCAGGGCCAATCGGGGGACAGAAAGGGGCAAGCCATGGATGGTGTCGAAAAGTCGAATCCTTCCTTGTTCGTCGACTTAATTCTTGCGGGATCCTCAGGTGACTTCTGCGCGAACTCCTCCTTCGATGAAGTTGGTGCTGTGGATCTTGGTTAAACGTCAAGGTAGGTTGCCGAGAGGGGAATTTTCTCGTGGCTTTACGAAGAGGTGGAGGCAGAGTTTACTTGCCCAAGAATGGAGGACACGGTGGGGAATGGGCAGCTTGCGTACCGTGGAGGTCGCCGAAGAGAGGCGAGAGCGGCGGAGTGGTGTGACTCAAGTGGAGCACCATGGAGTGTTGGCAGCCATAGGAGAGGCTGCATTTATCGACGGCCGGAGGTAGGGGCCGACAATGAGATTCCCGGGAAGACGGAACGGTGGTACGACGGCAACTGGGGGAGTGTTGGCCAGCAGCGGTAGGGAAAACGACGAAGGTGATAGTGGACTGGTGAACGGGGCAGAGCACACGACGCACGGATACAGAGGGGGGGGTCAAACTGGCCCTTGAGACCCTGCGGTGATGGTGGGAGGAACAGAAGACAAAGGTGATCTTTGAGACTGTAGATAGTCACGGGCAAGATGCTTAGCCAATCGTAGGTTTTTAAGTAACAACGATTTACCTACTTTTATATCAACAGGAACAAGGAATGAGCTCTTTAGCATTCTCCTAAGAGGAAAAGGGATGGTTAATGAACAACGAGGTTATGAGATGACAAGAGTGCCCAAAAGATTTTTAAAACTAGCCCACATCATACTAAACGATCATGGCATAGCGTTACACGGGGTTGCTGCCCAAATTCTAAGACGAGCTAAAAGGAAGAGTGGGGCAATAAAAGATTTGCTTATGGCAATGAGGGAATACACCTAGAAAAGGTGGTGTGACATGGAAATTTTGGGGAAATTCTTGCTCAAATTTTTATCTTAGTTGCCAAATTGCCAAACTTATGCACTTTACCATGGTATACATGGCATGTTCATGATGAGGTGCACATGATATGATACACATGCACATGAGCGTATGGTGCATATGCTTATGAGAGTATGATGTACATGCCGTGATGCAAGTTAATAGACCTCACACCACATAATTAAAAATCATCATTGCGGGACAATTTGGGAGAGTAAGGAAGTATCGATTTGGGTTGTCAATAAAGGTCTTTGTGGTTCGTATTCCCACATACCAAGATACCAGTGTGCTCCAAGCGACTCAAGCGTGTGGCTGCAGCGCACACACGAGGTCCTAGGTTCCATCACGGCACCATAGGTTAGGGAATACAATACCACAATAAATTCAGAGGGGACAACCCAATTGACACCAGGAGGGAGAAGCATTCGTGGGTTAGATGCACATGTGGTTAGGTACCAAAAGATTATCATGGTGCAAATGACATGTTAATGGTATGCAATGCCCATGCACATGAATTACTCGGAATGATTCAATTGCATGAAGAAGGTACGGATAACCTTTATGCATACAAATGTGACCTTGACCCAATTTACGTCTTGTTCTCATTTATAATTATTTCCTTGAGCAAGAATAAAACAAGGATTCAAGGATCAGGAATTCAAGGTAGTTGAGTATAGGGGACCAAAAGTCGAGAGTGGAGGGTGATCAAAATCACGCGGGCATGTGAGAGTTAGTGTTAATAATTTGATCAAGATGTGAGAGTTGAGGTGTATGGAATCGAGCAATAAGGGAGGTCAAGGGTTCGGATCCTAACACATCATGTAATATGACATTGTTATACCTGACACCCCTACCTTTACATTGTTGGTCCAAGTCATTGCATATCCATATACTCCTCCTAAGTTCAAAGTTCATGATCCACCCTTAACTAACGTATTAATTTAATGATTACGCCCAAGGAAGAAACACGTGCTGACCCTAAGTCATTACATTCTCCTATTTCATAAGTGGATCAAGCGTCTAAAAGGAATAGGACAAAGAGAATGGATTGAAGTAGTCCATATTGCCTTGCATTTCAGACGCTGATTTATTGGTTAAGTTTGGTCAAAACTTTCAATCTAGGCTTCTCGGTTTAGATGGATTTTTAGCACACCGAACTTTATAATTCTGCCTATAATTCTAGTTTCCTTATTCCCTCGGGGCTGAACTTTTGTGAGTGTTCCATCTAAATTTTCTAATCGGCTTTGATAACCATTAATTAGTCCAGACATAGCATCTTCATGGGAAAGTCTTTGACATAAATCTTACCCGTAGGCTATGAACGAAATAATGGGAGTCTAAAATTTCTAGTTGCAACCTTAAGTTTCTAAAGTCCAGTTTCTCGTAATTCAAAACTCCAAAACATGCAACTTTCGAGCTTTACTAGTTGTGCCAAAACTACTCTTGTTTAGCACATGGCCCAAGCTTTGTCGTGGGCTATAGTCTCTTTGCTGCCCAAAGGCACACAGTAAACAAGCTGAGTCCAGCAGTGAATACATACGGCTGTTTTCAGAACATAAATATTTCGGTCACTCCTATGTTATTTCTGTTGCTATGTTTTAATATTAGTTCATTCCAACAAGTCTCCCAATCACTCAACACACATACTGATATAATGCAAGGGTGAGATGCAGTCGTCTTCCGAACATAATTTCAACGCAGCAGCCAGTTTGTCTCTATCTAAGCAAACTGAAATTGCACCACTCATGATTTGTTCGTCGGTTTCCAAAGTGTGGCAGCATGAGGTAGTCAGACCTTGGAATAACTTTTCCACTGATATTTATATAAATTAGACCTTGCGCTTAGTTTTACTACTTCCTCTGTCAGATCATGGAATTCGGCATGAAGGAGACAAAACAAGGCAGATTTTGGACAGTAAGCAAAATATTCATAGCCAAAAATTTAACACCCCAAATTTTCCCAAACTTCACCAGATTGTTCCTAACATATTTGTATACAATGTTACTGTTCAGCATTTCTCAAATTTTGAGGTTAAGATGGTGCAAAAACTCAAATTCTTAATTACTGTCCCCAGAATTTTCAGCAAGGCAGGAAGTCGGTATTTGGTTCATATGTCGAGTTCTTACTTGTCCAAACGTCTTGCATTCCTTAACTTAATTGTAACTTACTTAAGTGTTTAAAATTAGAGATGCCACAGCAGAGCTAGCTACAAGTGAGGCGGCAGCAATATAGACATCAAAACTAAGGTAAGAACCGACATGTATTTAAAGAAAGTAATCAGATTATGGACAGAGTAGGAAAAATTTCATATCTCAAAATCTATAAACCCAAACATTACCCAACTTTGACCAGAATACAATTTAGATAACTTCCCAGAACTTTTTAGTTCAACACAAAAACAGAACAAGTAACCTAGGTGGCGCAAAACCCCAATCTTTTAATCAACTTTCTGCTGAAATCCCAGCAGACAGGAAGTTGGTATTTTGAGCATAACTCTCAATTGGCTGAACCAATTTTGTGGGAATTTTGACAGCATAAACTAGACAAAATTTGTGACAACTTTCGTTTTTAAACCCCTAGCAGAAACTGCTGTCAAGAGGGTGCAAAAATCCATTTTCTAACCTGTTGTTCCCAGAAATTCCAGCAGACAGGGGGTTACCATTTTAAGCATAACTCTTAATCTACTGAACCAAATTGGTTGAAATTTCTACAGCATAAACTTCATGATATTTATGACAACTCTCATGTTGAACACTTTTTCATTTGACAACGTTTTCAGTTTCGAATTAAGGGTGCAACAGATTGTTCCCAGCAGGATTTTCGGATTGTAATTTCATTTTCTTTGTCGACGGTTCGATTCGGTCAAGGTTTAAACTTAATATTAATTCAGTGAGATGCAATGCATGAGCGGCCTATTCGTTCTCGCCAACACACATGCCAATAAACCTTTGGCTTACGAAGTTAGTGCCGGTGGCTAGGCAATATCTGTCTCTCCCTATATTAGCTAGCCGAACTTTTCTAACCGTTCACATACGTAATCGCGGTTAGTGTACCTGCAGAAAATTCCATTCCAGAGCATATATAATCAACCTTTCGTGCCAGCACTCACGAAAGCGTCTCCATACATTACCACCCACTATAGAGGTGGCACCCGAACGTTTAACATTGAACGGGCAATGTTCATATGTCACCGAGGCAACATATTGACAGTTTCATACGCTATTGAGATAGTGTATTGACTTTGTGCCGCCATCATATTTGCATATGATGCCGTGGTACGCTACAGCAATCGCCGTACCTTGCGCCCACCATCCTATTCTATTTTCATACGCCATCACAGCGTATTGACTATGTGCCGCCACTATATTTTCATATAGTGCCGTGGTACGTTACAGCAATCGCCGTACCTTGCGCCCACCATTGCGTAAAGTAAATGACAGAATGAAATGTGCTGGAAGTTAGTATAATATACTATTTGCCACCTATCATATCGTGATCCCTTAACCCACATAGGCTTCACGCTCTAGGTAACATCCTTAGCGATCCTATAATAACCTTCCGTTGCAAAACGCATCGGAAGCACGAGTTGGTAAGTTTTATTCAAAAATTTGTTTATTATGGTTTGTTGCTCTCTCCGGGCTGCTGCTTCGGCTCTGATGCCAGCTGTGGCGGACCACTCCGAAATTATTCCAAGTTAAGTACCCTCGGACCACTAATCACGTAGTCAGGCACTTAATCCGGAATAAGCTGGAGCGCCGTCGGATTAAACCCGATTAAACCACGTACTTTACTCGATCGAAACAACAGCAGGCCCACACGAAGGTGAGTTCCAGAGATTACAACATTCCACAAATTAAATTACACACATAAATAAGGTAGTTATTACAAACCGAGTCAAATTAAAATCAGAGTACACAAGTCTTGCAGCGGAATTTAAAAGTTCATAACAACTGAATTTAAAGGTTCATTGCAGCGGAAGTAAATAATCTAACGACGAAACAAGTAACTCCGTGATGAAGCCTGCCACGAAGCTACTCCTCCCGATCCTCGGCAGAGGACGGGACCCATTCGATGTGCCAGCCAGGCGGAACCTGGGCAGGCCAAGTCAAAGCATCCACATCCAAAGGTATACCTGTAAAATATTGCCACAAGCAAGGCTGAGTATACTAATACTCAGCAAGGCTTACCCGTCGGGTGAAAACTACATCACCGACATCTAGATCATGAGAGGCTTTTGGCTGGTGGGTTTGTTTGCCAAAAAGCAACTAAAAGTAGGTCCTTGCTTTCCAGTTTTAGCTTCATATTCTAGTAAATTTAACCATTCTAGATTAGCATCCTCTCTAAGCATACAAGTGGAGCAATACAATTTAATTCATAGAACAAGTTCATAATTTCAGAATTCCACTTATTACTCGATGTAGCAAGGCGGTCAAGCAGTCTCATTAACCGCGAGAAGCGGACAGTTCGAACCGAATTTGTGCTACCTGGCCAGGAGAAACCCAACACACACGGATACTCTGCTTGCGATAAACGGTACAAGCATTTCCCAACCTTTCCCATCGATCCACAATTCGGAACCGGGTCCACTTCCTTAGGATAAAGGTTTACTGCTTCACTCACAGCATCACGCATATATCCACAAGTGTACGGCAGGGGAAAACAAAGTTTCCAAGGAGAGATGGCTATCGGCCCTAGCTGCTTCAATCTGGTACCGGGCTTACCGGCTCCCATATACCGGCATGTATGTGGTACGTTCAAAAACTTGACACACTCTACCACACATTTCGACCTTAAATCACTTATCAAACATGGACGGGAGATCTACATCTATCATCCCGCCCGTCAATCCTTATGATTCCAACATAAGTAAAGACAAGCAATTCCTATGTCTCGCGAGTCACAGGAAATCACTCGACTTGTAACGGACCTATAGCAATGCACTATCGATCCTTTCATACTAGTATTACAAGTCATAGGTACTAGGAAAATGTTGCGGCTATGGTATTCAATCAATTCCTAGAAACGTAAATGCACGAACATAGAGAATTCAAAGTGCATAATTTGAAAATGTTAGGTTATGCTCTGGGGCTTGCCTTTTTGCTCGACTCAAAGCTTGGCTAAGGCAGGGTTAGTTTGACTTGCTTCCGCAGCATTCTCCCATCCTTCTTGTGGTCCTTCTTCGAAATCCGCGGCGGGTGCGCGTGTTCCGGGATCTATTTGAGATGCACATGCATAAGATTTAAATTGATTTCAATGTTGCAATAAAAGCACGGGGCATTTGAGGCCATAAACACCTAGACAAAAATGAATTCTCTATTTTCACCTTACAACACACTTGGAAGGGTGCCCTATAGGTTTTTACTTTCGATGGTGATTGTGTACATATATAAAACTATACTTTTTATTTCTTCACTTAGCAACGCAGTTTGTGTTTTTGGGATAATTTCAGTTCTTCTCCTAAATTTTACTTTCATGTACAAGTGATAGAGAATTGTTTTTCTCCTTCTCCTTTTTCTTTTATTTATTAAGCAAGATTTAAACTCCAATTTGTTGTCCTATTTCTATAATTCAAAATCTAGTGAAACTTCATGAATAAACTTGGATCATTAGGATTATGCCTGCTGCAGCAAGTTTGAGTATATTCTATTAAGTAATTTAAATTTTTGGATTTCCTACAATTTCAACCAATTCAGCCGCTAGGAGATGATATTAAATCCTATAAAAATAAATACACAGGAAAATAGGGTGA
Source organism: Digitaria exilis (assembly GCA_015342445.1). Taxonomy (NCBI): domain Eukaryota; kingdom Viridiplantae; phylum Streptophyta; class Magnoliopsida; order Poales; family Poaceae; genus Digitaria; species Digitaria exilis. The sequence goes on from JACEFO010001638.1 coordinate 132,027, forward strand.
ACTATTTATAGGAGCAAAATAAAGTCATTTGTAGCTCATCTAGCAAGTGGGTACTCAGTTTTAGTAGCAAACATGAGCTAAACAAATGCTACTCCTTTTTCTTACCCCAATTTATTTAAGCATGTTAACAGAGCTAAAAATGGGGTTTAGCATTTTTCTAAGATAGTTGTTAATGTGGATACAGTACTGTACCAAGTTGGCTAATTTTTGTTGAAGGGAATAATTTCTAAAATTTAAACAATGTTTCAGCTGAGATAAACTTAAATAATTTATATCCGGAGCTAGAAAATATATCTCAGTGCAAGATTGATACTGCAAAGCCTTTGTAACCAGAGTAACAACATATCCAAAGATCACTTTCATAGCTGCTGTAGTTTAGGAGTTATGCACAAAAGTTCATTTTCAAAGTTTAATTTTTAGAGACTGAACCAAGCAATAAAAGCATACACATGCTGTGTAGGGAATGAAGTAGACATCACCAGGAGTACGAAGAATTTTGGTTTGCATTTTTATGATTTTTCTACGATTTTATATTGAATTTACAAGTTCACAGCCGGAACCCTAGATCTGAAATTCGGCTGTTACATATAGGTCCTCGGTTTTTGCATTGGGAACCCTAAAAAGATTTCGCGAATTGCAATCGGGTCCTTGGGCGGAGCAGTGACCACGGCGGCCCAAATTCCGGCGAGGGGAGGCCGGGGATGGCCGGACTGAGGGCACTGGAGGGATTAGGGGCTCACCACGAGACCGTCTTGTGCAGCAGTCGAGGTCGGAGGTGGACCGTAGAGGGCCGGCCATGGGAGCAGTGGCGGAGCAGCCGCCGGAGCTCCGATTCCGGCGAGGACGGTGGCCGGAGTGGTGGGGATGCGGCTGGGAAAGGTAGAGTGGAGGTAGGGGAACCCGTTTTGGCCGTTGCTTTGAGCGGGGGATGACTGCAGGGGGGATCTCGACGGTGAGCTCGAGCTCTGCACATCCATGGCGGCTGGCGGCGGCGCTGCAGGTGGAGAGGGCGGCTGCTGGGCGGCTGGGCGTGTTGAAGAGATGGAGGGGGAGGTCAGGGGCTGCGCGGAGGAGGCCGTGGGGCAGCAGAACCTCGGGGTCGCGCTCGAGCAGAGCTCCATGGCAGCAATGGAGGTGGCTGCGCAGGGGGAGAAAATGGCTAGGGTTTGGGGCAGCTGAGCTTAAATAGGAGACGACCGGGAGGGGTAGAGATGGGATTTCGCGTGGGGAAGGGAGGAGAGGGCGCCAGGGACCCGTGGCGCCTCCACCATCGCTGCCCAGTGCATGGAGGCAACGTGCAGGAAGGAGATGGCGTGAGGAGGAAGAAGGGGCTGACAGGTGGGGTCGGGCTGTAAGAGAGAGAGGAAAAATTTTCAATTTAAAAGTTTTGCCCTAAAAGAAATAGCTCCCAAGGTCCAAAAATTATGAATAGATACATTTTAGAAACCTTAGAACATCAGTGTTTCAATGGAGGTTTGAAAAGTTGTAAAACATTCTTGGTTTAGATGCAGTTTTAAATTCAAAAAGACTTGAATTTGAATTTGGTATGAATTTTTGGCCCTAGCAATTCAACTCCAAAAATAGGGGGAAAAAGATGTAAATTCAACATTTGGGACCTAGTCTTTTATAAGCTTTTTACCCATCATAGTTATATTAGAGAATTTGGGCTTTCTTTACAAGTCATAATTTTAATCCAAATTCAACTTCCATAATTCGAATTGCTTCCAAAGATATTCTAACAAGGTAGAAAAAGGAAAGGTGTTTTATTATGCATACTAAGCCCTCTTTGTAAGACCAAACTCAAGTCTTAAATAACTTCCTCATTTGGTATTGTTAGTCCAAGTTTTCACCTTTTGTCAATAGGTTGGTAAATTCATAGCTTCCTTTCCATTGTTTTGCCTTGTATTGCCAATTCCCTTTATTAATTATTTTATGAACCTCTCCCTCCTTTCTTGAACCTTTCAATAGTGTCACTAAACATCAGAGGTATGCTACTCAAAGAGAGTTTTCAATTTATAGCCCTACCCCTTTTATTTTGGGAGTAAAATCTTATTGTAACTTAAAGTTAAAACATGGACACATACATAGAGGTTAGATGCTTATTTATTTCACATGCTCAACTTTAATTATGTCACTATCAACATAACTTATATTAAATATTAATTAATTTACATCCTTTGTTCTTTATGAAAGCTCATGTTGTGGACAAAATCTTATTTTATTACTAACACCACAAGATTGCCACATGTAGGCCCTGATTAGGACTGCAAGCTTTATTAGTCCAAGTGTTTAACCCTAACATTAAATTCTTAACAATTATTTTACTAAGGGACATTAGGAGCACTCTAAATATTATTTTATTATAGCCCAAGTGTGCTCCCTTAAAAAGTGTGTGTGCTCGTATGCTTTTCATCTCATGGTTAAGTTGGTCTTTCAACTCGATTTTCCTATGTTTGGTGGATAAAGCCTCTGAGTTATACATAACTCACCAAGGTTGCAAATGACATTTTTAAATTCACAACTTCCATTTGAGAAAGTGGTTTGGTTTTATAATTAGAAGGTACCTTTCTAAAGAAAGGTGTTTTGCAACAATAGAAACTACAACCTTTCATATTGATCAGACGTTTGTGAGGCACAACTCTTATTCATAATTTTAAATTAGAACCTTGCCTTCCGAAGGTCATTAATATCTTCAGTTAGAATTATTTCATGTGTTTGATTTCATATGAGCCATTAGTCCTTTAAGACCTTTAGGGCATAGAAGCATTACTTAATTTGCCGTTCAAACCTGACTTCTTTTTAGGAGATTTTTATGCGTCGTCTCGAGAGTATGCATTTAGAGTTTTGCCGTGCAACTGGTAAGAGAGGATGTTTAGATTTGTACTAGAAAAAGTTTTTGGTAGGGTTCAAATTTCAAGAACCAAGGGACGAGTACAAACTTAAAATCCTCGTGTATAACCTCACTCCTACAAGTGATTTAGTTTTAGGGTTTATTGCCTTAGTTGGTTTAATCACTCTTATTTATACGCTTTAAACACCAGGGGTGTTACATCACAATTTTACACAAATAATTTTACTGCATCAAGGATTTATACAGGCAAGAGGTTACAACTTAGATGCAAGTTAAGCCGTCTAAGAAATATCTTTAAAACAAAACAGCCCTGGGTATTTGGTCTTGGCCATAAAAGTTATTACCAAGGAAAATCGTTATCAAGAATGCATCTGACTCTAGGACACATTCTTTCTCTTCTAGTCAACCTCCTCTTGAATTCAGGATCTTTACCGCACAGAATTAAGCCGGTTGAGTACGAAGGTACTCAGCAAGACTTATCCGTCAACAAAAATAAAACACCTCAAGGGATATGCAAGACTTTATGTGGACTAATTATCAGGAGATTTTTCATAAAAGCTTACTAAAAGTGGAACCTTATAAGCAAGTTTTTATTAACTTTTAGTGATCCTAGGTTACTATAGTGGAGAAAATCAATTTTTACTAAGTTCCAAGCCATTCATATAGCAATATTCATTATAATCAACATTTCATTCATCCAATTACTACGATGAAGTAACAGCGGCCAAGCGGTATTCATAACCGAGAAGTGCAGCGATCCGAATCGAATTTACATCCTGCAGGGAAAACCTAGCCACACGACACATGCGAGTCCCGTACTTCGAACCACACGTGGCAACCTTTCGTGAGAAACCACGATAAGCCTGAACTGTCGTCACCCAAGCCCGGGATACACACCCCCACATGGCGCCCCACGTCTGGGCACAGCCCCATACGAGTTTCCTGGCTACGCTCCTGCCACCTCGCCACTTCGAGCTGGGCGAACCACATTTCAAACTTAAGGCGATCCACGTTGCTGAGTTTATTGGGCCCATATACCAGTATGTGACTAGTATGTTGAATGCTTGACCAAGGTTAAACAACGGCTGGTCCTTAATCAAATTATCCCGAATGGTGATCGAACTCAGGACTCCATTCTTATCCGATCCAACCATCCGATTCTCAAAAATCTTGTTGATCTCATAATGCCTTTATAGCTTGAAGGCTATTTATCCTTATATTAACCAAGCATTACATTATTCCTATTTATTCTATATGAGATCTAGGCATGGCTAAGCTTAAATCCATTTGATCTTCTTTTAATTAATGGAAAGGTAAATCTAACCAAGGAAGTGAGATTGCATAAATAGTTATCAAACAATTCCAAGATGTAATGCACAAACACACACAATAAAATATTTGGACTCATAGGCATATTATAAAGTAAAGGTTATTATGCACCGGGGCTTGCCTTAACTAGCAAAATGTTAGTCCTCTTTTGAACTCTTCAAACATCCGCAATATCCTCGATCATCTCCTTCTATCGTCAGTCTTCTCCTTGTATCATCGTTCCGCTTCAACTCGATGAAGTTGATCAACTCCCGAAGCTTCAGGACGCACAGGTGATGCAAGTCAGAGATGACATATGCAAAAGAATTGGAAAACATGACATACAACTCATCTTCTCGATAAAGTTGCAAGCCAACACTATCTATCCCTTTTTAAAAGATTACTCATAATTTTTCTTTAATTAAATATGTCCTTAAATATTTTTAATTTGTTGTAAAAGAATTACTAATAACCTAAAAAAATAAAAAAACAAGATAACCTATTTCTTATTTATTTTTAATTAATAAATTATTATCCAAAATTTTATACATTTTATAAAAATGATTATGCATTTATTTAATTTCCTAAAAGAGAAAGGCAATTAAACAAACACTTAACTTTTATTATTTTTCCTAGGGTTTAAGAATTTTAATACATAGAGGAGAATAAAACAAACCTAGCGAAATTGGTTTCACTATTTTTGGGCATTTCTATCTATGAATTAAATGGTGAAAACCGAATTTTAAATCTAAATCTAAAACTAATCTACACTTTTGCACAAACCCCCAAAAGGCCCAAAGTCCCCTTTCTTCTCCCCCGAGTAGACCTGAGCATTTGCGGGCCAGGCCTAATTCAGGCCAGGCCTAGAAAAAGCCCGGTTTATTTCGGGCCAAAAATTTGTGCCCACGCCCATCCCATGGGCAAGTTCGGGCCGAGTTTTCGGGCCAAGCTCGGACCGGGCCATGGGCGGGCTCGGGCTTCCCGTCCTTTTTTAGTTGAAAAAGAAATGAAATTAATCATCTGGGCGGGCTCGGGCCGGCCCGAATTTTTTTTGGGATTGGTTTTCGCTGCCCAGTCCCATCCCATGAGAAGGCATGGGCGGGCCAAAACCTACCGGGCTTGAGCTGGGCCCGTGGGCCCGGCCGGAACGGGCGACAAATGCTAAGGTCTACCCCCGAGATCCCCGCGCGCGTTCTGATCAGAACGGCCGGTTTGACCGCGGGTCCGCCGGCCTTGACCGGCGGCCAGCTCGCCGGCGGCTAGCTCCCCATTTACGAGAACACTACTATCGTGATCCTCTCGACCTCACGCACCCATTCCCCCAACTCTCCACCTCGATTGCAGCTCCGGCATGACTCCGCGATGGCGCAGGCGACGGTGAGCGGTGGCGCACCGACCGTCGGCCAGACGACGGCGAGGATCGCCCCAAGCCCACGAGCACAGGGAGCCAAGGCAAAGCTAACTCAACCCCTATCTTGGACGGAGAAGCTACCAAACGGCCCAGCGACGTGCGCCAGCCATGGCGGCAGCGCTCTGCGGCGGCGAGCAGCGCAACCGGTTGACCAAAGCTCCCAAACGATTCACCAACAAGACCAAGACGAGCACCAGACCACGCTCTATCTCACCGTGATCTCCAAACTCCACGAACACCACCGCAGGACCACTCTCGACGACGGCGGCGCTTACCCAAGGGCTCCTTGCCGGTGAAGAGGAAGAAGACCTTGAACTGCTTCTGTGGTGGATTAAACTCAACAAGAGGTAGCCCAAAAGAAAGAGGAGATCGTGGCGAAGTAGTGAGCAGAGGGAATCGAATTGGGGTGGACGGACGGTGGTGTGCGACGACGAAATCAGCCGGTGGCCACAAAGAAAAGAGAGGTGAGGAAGAAGATGGTTCGCGCTCTATTTATCCTCGAGGTGTCTTCGTGCGGAAGCAAGATCACGCTGAACTTATCCTCGTTCTCCGTCGTCCTGTGGGCGAGAAAGGGCAGCGACTCCGGCGGCGGTGGCGGCGAACCGCAGCGGCGAGCTTGTGTGCGCGCCCTGCTTCGCTCTGAATGAGCGCGTTCTGAACTGAAGAAAAAAGGATCAAACACAGTTTGATTTGGCCTCCTTTGAAAATCGATTTGAACATCCAAATTCAAAATTCCTTCTTTTACTTTTACTCAAATATGTTAACCAAACATCCAAGATCCATTTTGCTAGTCATACTCAATTGTTGCTGCACAAAATCTTCTTTAATATGCCTCCAAAGTTTACCAAAAACCACAATTTCAACACTTAAGAAATTTCCTCCTTTTTCTCTTATTCAAACTTTTTCTTTTATTTTTCTCCAATAAAAATATCTTAAACATGTCTAAGGATAAAATCTTTATTTTTCAAACTTTTTTAAATTTCCAAGATTTGACCAAAATTTGACCGAATTTGAATTTTCATTCAAATTTTCACTTTAATTCCAAATTATAAAATCTTCTCCTTAATTTTTTCCTTAACCAAATATTGATATCTTTATTAATCCTAAATGATTAATGAACTCCTGGGGTGTTACAATGGGTTACAAATCTTGTCCCTATCAATTGCTCAACCAATCTGGCTGGATGAAATTGTACATGGATACCACCACTGCCCTGAGACAGCTAAACTTCTAGCTTATCTATCCATCAACAATACTTCTGGTGATTATACACTGAAAGAGGGGATCATCAGATATAAAGGAAGAATTCTGGTACCACCACTTCAAGAGATCCAACTCAGAATCATTTCATCTCTACACTCTAGTCTAGTGGGAGGACATTCAGGCTATCAAGTCACATATAACAGAATCAAAAACATTTTTCAGTGGATTAAACTCAAGCAAATGGTTAAGGAGTTTGTATAATAGTGTCAAGTTTGCCAACAGGCAAAGACTGAAAGAGTGAAATATACAGGTTTGCTCCAGCCTCTCCCTGTACCTAAATTTGCTTGGCAAGTCATCACAATGGATTTCGTGGAAGACTTGCCTAGATCCCACAATTACAACTGCATCATGGTAGTGGTGGACAAATTTTCTAAATATGCACATTTTGTACCCTTAGCTCACCCTTTCACAGCCTTTAAAGTGGTTATGCTATTTATGGAACATATTTTCAAACTACATGGCCTCCCAAAAGCTATAGGTTCATATCGTGACAAAGTGTTTACAAGTTCATTGTGGCAAGAGCTTTTTAAGTTGGCTGGCACTAAATTGAAGATGAGTTCTGCATACTATCCTCAGACCGATGGGGAAACCAAAAGAGTTAACCAGTGCTTAGAGGGATATCACAGATGTTCTGTACACTCATGCCCAACAAAGTGGAAGGATTGGTTAGCACTAGCTGAATTTTGGTACAATACTAGCTACCATTCCAGTCTGCAAAAGACACCATTTGAAGTGTTATATGGCAGCATCCTAGACACTTGGGTATTGATGTGCAGTGTGTTCGGCTGTCATTTTTGCTAGCTGCGGCAGCCGCAGCCTCTAGTCTAGGGCCCAATTTCAGTGAGAGAGAACACTCCATTTCCAACCCTCCAGAGGCTGCGGCTGTGGCTGCCGCAGCCAGCAAAAATGGCAGCCGAACACACCCGTGGTTGAAGCTTGTTCAGTTCCAGATCTGCAAACATGGCTGTCACAGAGGAAATTGATGACTCAATTGTTACAGCAACAGTTGGTTAGAGTGCAACAAAGACAGAAACATCAAGCTGACAACGACAAATCTGAAAGGACTTTTTGAAGTGGGAGACCAAGTGTTCCTCAAAATACAACCTTACATTCAGTCATCCTTGCACAAAAGAGCAAATCATAAACTCTCATTCAAGTACTTCGGGCCTTATACAATCCTGGAAGAGATTGGTTCGTTGCATACAAGATGAAATTGCCATCTACTACATCTATTCACCCTATTTTCCATGTATCATTATTGAAAAAGGCGGTTGGACCACCTAACCAGGTATGTGCTGAGTTACCTGTCTTGACTGATGCATTTCAAGTACCAGCTGAGGTTCTGGACTGTCGGGTAGTTCACCAAGGTAACATAGCTGTTGCTCAAGTTCTGGTGAGATGGTCATCATGACCATAATCTCTTTCTACATGTGAAGATGAACTAACACTCAGGCAGAGGTTTCATGCTGCTCCGGCTTGGGGACAATCCGTGTCTAAAGGAGGGGGGTGGTTGTCATGGACCCAATTGGCAGGAGGGCGGCGGCTATCAACGACAAGAGGAAAGAGTGGGCCAAGAGAGACCAGCCCAGAAAGACGAAGCCCAATGTAAAATATGTCAGCCCAGAATGGGGGTGGTAACGTGTGTTGTCGGACAAGCTACATTGAAGATAAGAAGGAAGCGAAGAAGAGAGTCAGGATTGATGTAATAAGATAGACTGGCCAGCTTGCCGAAAAACTTTGGCGGCGAGACGATCTCGTCATGTGTATCGAACCTACTCTCTCCATCCTAAAAAGCATGTAATTCTAGCTATGCTATTGGGTGTCTAGATTCATAGCATCTCCAGTGAATCTGGACAATCTCTTGTCTAGATGCATTGAAGATGCTATGAATCTACTGAAGGGCTAGAATTGCATGCTTTTTGGGACGGAGGGAATATTACTCACTTCCTCTTTTAACAGTAGTAGATCGGACACCCTGACACCGACGTGTTGCATCGACGCCGCCACTGACCAGTAGTTTGATATATCCGCTTTGGTCAAGGACGGCCTCGAGATCGTCGGGCACGAGGATAATAGCCCACTTGCTGCCCGACGCCGCTGCCGATCAGTAGTTCGACCTGATCATCATCGTGCCGACAAGACACGAGCATTTGCTAGTGCAAATACAGTTGTTTCTCCAATTTAGCGTGCTACATCACTATGTGTCGTCCTTATCTCTTTACAGCCCATCCTCTCTTTTTGCTATCCTCTCTACTTGTCTGTAGCACAATCTCTACCAAGCCAGCGTCGTTCTCCACCACCGTAGTGTAGTGCTGGTCTGTCCATGGCGCAAGCAAGGTGGTTGCCTTTGGTGCCAAGCTCAGATGCACGGAGGTGTTATGTTCCAATGGGCACAGCACCGCCACATCGCCATGCTCCTCCCGCTCAGCGAGGCCTTTCTGCACGCCATGCCGCCACTAAGGCGAACCTCAAGAATCATGATTCGTGTCGTGTCTAACAGTTCTATGACTCATGTCCCGATGCCACAGCGATCCCACCCGAAAACTATCCTGAGAGCAACTAGTATCGTTCAGCTCGAGGAGGATCTTAGGGTCGAACGATCCTACAATCCAGAGCGCGATCCAGATAGCCTTGTTTCTAACCAGTCAAAACTTCAATAAAATAGTAAAAAAATAAGAATAATCGAGCCATGCAGAAATTGTGTACCCTTTATTGCATCTATCTAAAGGAGGAGGATGGGTTTTGCTAAAGTACTCCCAAATGACTATACAAGGAAAGTTTAAGGATATGTTACCTCCTATAAAGTAATAGGTTTAATGTTTATTATTTACATTTTTAAATCTGATAATAGAAATATATATTCATTATTTTATTTTAAAAATAGATAATATATCTTTTAGTTAGATCTGCTGCACAAAGCAAAATGTGAAGAGATATGCGTCATGCATGCTTGTATTATTGTATAGATATTTAATGGAACGTTCACACAAAAGGCCATGGGCAGGCCGCGGCATGGTAACATTTTTAAGAATACTAGAACGGCTGGGCGCGCAATGCACGCCCTGCTAATAGAAAAAAGTCTATATCACCCCCCTATGGAGGGTGGACTAAATAACCCCCAACCTATGAAACGGTCTGTCGGTGCCTGATTTGGTCGCACCGGTACCGACAAGTGATTGCGATGCTAACCACCCGTTTCCCTGATGGCGAGGGTGAGAGACAGAGGTTTATCCTGGTTCCGGCCACTGGGCCGTACGTCCAGCAGTGGTGCTACGCACCGGGTTTCGTGTTGCTCGTAGTAGGGGTTTACAAGCAATGTGGGAGAAGGAGAAGAGCTCCTAAGTCCCTGGCTATGGTGTACGTGTTTGTGAGACTTGTGTTCTCTGCGTCTATCTGTTGCCCTTTGCATGGGCTTCCCTCCCCCTTTTATAGGCCAAGGGGGAGGGAGTGCGAGTACATGTGTTTGTCGCTAGCGTGCACTGTTCGTCCATACCGCACAGTACGCGAGCAGGAATCGCGCCTTCCAACTCCGCTGACGACATGGCAGATGCTGACGTATCGTACTTCCTTCTCGTGAAAGTCCACGGCGTCGAGGGTGGTGTCCTGCGCACGGGTTTCCACAGTCTCCTTCGAGGCTGCCCTCGAGGGTGGCCGCGCGTCGTCGAGGGGGCGAAGTCAAAGGAGTGGTTGGCACAGTGCTGTTGGCAGGGTTAGGTCTGGCGTACAGCATGGCGCTCAGAGTTCACTGTGGTGATTGGATTTGACCGATGTCTTCTCCGGAGAGTTGACGATGGCGTGGAGCAGTGATCCTGCTTTTTGACCGCGTCATCATGGTTCTGCTGAGTCGCAGCGTGTTGGGCGTCGTTCCCGGTGGGGCGGGCTCGAGCTTGGATGGCAAGCTCGGGCTGGCCGACCCTCGATCGAGACGGAGAACCCCCCTTCGGAGGAGGGGGTCGCCCTCGAGGCCGGCAAGCCTTGAACGGGACGGAAACTGCCCGTTCGTGGCTTGCCTCGAGCCGGATGGACCCCGAGGACTTGTCGTGATGGTGGGCTTCTGCTGGGCCGTGGCGCCTGGTTGACGTTGTCGTAAGCCTTGATGCCAAGTGGTGTTGGGCCTAGATTGGGGTACCCCTTTTGTAGGTACCCGACAGTAGCCCCCGAGCCTTCGCAGGGATGAGGTTCAATCCTGTGAAGGCTGGAGTTCGCCGAGGCTTTTGGAGGCCTCCGTTTCTTCGTGGGTTTCGAGAATCCGTGGGGGCGCGCTAGCGCACCCGCGGGTGTAGCCCCCGAGGCCTTGGGAGAGTGGTTGACAATCTCCCAAGGTCTTAGCTTGATGTGCATGAGCACTCGCTGCTTTCTCAGGTGTGGGTTCGTCCACTACTTCCGAGGTAGGGGAGATTTCGATCTTTCGTCGTGCCTCGTGCTCCCTGTTCGAGGGCGCTGAGGAGGAGGCGACCCGTGCTTCCCTCGGTGGGATCGAGCCACGGATGCCTGGTTGAGCTGGTAGCGGGTGGTTCGAGCGGACGTCCATGCCCCATTCGATAGGGGTAGGCTCGTGGTCATAGGACACGCCCGTAGAAGCCTTCGCGGAGTATGCTAGACGGGACTCGACCTCATTCGATAGAGGTCGAGGGCTCGATGCTCCCCCTCGAGGGGTCCCTCGGTCTAGGCACTCTGCAGGGCCTCGAACATAATCGGTTGGCTTCCTCGAGCGTTCGAGCTTCAAGGGTACCGTCGATTATCCCTGACTCAGTCGATCTGAGGCCCTTGTCGAAACCCTTCGTGGGCCCAAGGTTCGAACCCCTGATCAGTAGCATGATGGCTTCTTCACTTCGAGGAGGAAGCATCGAGCGTCATCCCAAGGTTCCGCTCCGCGCGGGGTATCGAGGCTTTTCGAGACCTCTTTCCCTCGAGTGGGTACCGTCGAGCTTTCGAGCTTCGAGGTCCCTTCTTCGAGGGTAGGCGTTTTGAATGCGCCCTCGTTCTTCGCGAGTCATGATGACCCGCAGCGAAAACTTCGCGATTTCGTGCGATCGTGGGGGAAGTGGGCGCGTTTTCTCAGGCGAGGCGTGCGGGCGCAGTCCGACACGACCGCACGATCTGCCGCGCCAGACTCCTCGATATTTACGGCACAGTTACTCGATTGCGCGGTTGACGCGGGCCGTGCCGTTACGTCTCCCGGAGCGGGCTCAGCTGTCAGCCGCGGTGCTGTCGCGTCAAGGCCGGAGTGCCGCCGCGCCTTGCCCCACGGGAGGGGTATAAATAGCGCGGTAGCACCCATGCTAAGGGTACGCTTCCCTTAGCGCTTTCGCCTTAGCCTTTAGCTCTCTTTGCCTTAGCTTTCGCCCTTAGCTTCTGCTTTCTTCTTCTTCCTCCGTTCGCGCCCTCCTTTGTTGCCATGGCCCAAGCTGTTCAGTTCGTTGATCCCGCGCCGTGGAAGCCATCCAACGCCACCAAGCACTGCCTGGATGGCCTGGTGGAGGTCGGGGTGCTGCCCCCCAACGTCGATGGCGAGCCACCCATCTGGATCTCGCCGGGGGCCGCCACGGAGCCTGATCCACCGAAGGGCTACGTCGTCAGCTTCGCTCGTTTCCACGAGCGGGGCTTTGGAGTCCCGGTGGGACGGTTCATGCGAGCATTGTGCTTCCACTACAAGGTGGAGCTGCACAATTTCTCGCCGAACGCGATCTCGCAGGCGGCGGTCTTCGTGGCCGTCTGCGAGGGATATCTCGGCATCGAGGCCCATTGGGACCTTTGGTGCCACCTCTTCCTCGGCGAGCTTTTCACGGAGTACGTCTCCAAAGGAGTTCGTCGCCCCGCTCGCGCCGGCGGCCTGACGATCCAAGTTCGGAAGGGGCGCAAGGACCTCTACATCCCGAGCTCCATGGTTACCAACAACCAGGACTGGGATAGGGGGTGGTTCTACCTCCGCAACGACGGAGGATACCTGCCGCCCTACACCGGCCTGCTGCTGACGGAGAAGCAGCACGACTGGTACTTCGGCGTGTCGCCACCGTCGAAGAAGAAGAAGCTCGAGCCGCTAGTGGACGCGCTCCAGCGGCTCTCGAGGCTCGGCCTCACCGCCGGCATGGTCATCGCCAATTTCCATCGGCGGCGCGTGCTTCCCCTCATGCGGCGGAGGCTCGCGCTGTACGAGATGACCCCCGGCGCCGACCTCTCTGGCACGGTGATGGCGACGGAGCCGTTGCCCGTAGCCACCGCCGTGCAGCGGGCGCGGCGCGCCGTCGACAAGCTGGTCGACGACCCGTGGACGGTGCCGATGCGGCCCGAGGATGGCTACGCGAGCCTGGTGAGTAACCCTCGAGCTTTATTTTTGCTTTTTTGGTTTTGTTTTCGTGTTTCTGATCTCGTAAATGGCGTCTTGCAGGGTGTCTCGCGCGGCTTCTACTCCAAGCCCCCCGTCCCCGAGGACAAGGCCGTCAACCGCGCCCTCGCCGAGAAGGCGAAGGAGGCCAAGGCTCGGAGGGAGGCTCGGTCGCTGCGCAAGGAGCGGAAGCGGAAGAAGCTCGAGGCGGAGAACCGCGAGCGGGAGAGGCGCGGGCTCCCACCGATCCCTGCGCCAGAGTCCTCCACGAATCCCGACGGATCTGATGGAGATGGCGGGGTGAGGAGCCCGTCTCCGTTCGAGCTCCGCATCGGTGGGCCCGCCCCCACTGCGGCGTCTGGGGGCGGTGACGAGGTGGTCATCGACCTCGGGACACCGCCGTCGACCGCGGTGCCCGCTGTCGAGCCTCCGTCGGGGGCGGCCGCGGCTGTTCCCGAGGGAACCCAGGGCGGCGAGGCCCCTCCCTCGGCCGCGGGGCCCTCCTCTGAGGCTCCGTCGGGGGCAGCACCGGCTGCCCTCGAGGAACCTCAGGGTGGAGGCGAGGCCCCCGAGCGGTCGGGCGTCGTCGAGGAAGCCCTGGCGCGGCCGAGCGCCGTCGAGGGGGCCCCGGTGCGTGGGCCAGAGGTGGAGGTCCCCCAAGTAGAGCCCGTCGACTCTACGAGGGGCGAGGAGGCCTCGAGGGTAACCCCCCAGGGGGAGACCGTCGTCTCCGCGGGAGACGAGGCCTCGAGGGCGGCTCCTCAAGGGGAGACCGTCGCGGCCGCGGGAGGCGAGGTCCCTGGGGCAGCTCCCGCTCCGGCCTCGAGGCTAAAGCGGAAACTTCCCTTCGTGCGGTAAGCTTTCTTCGTTGCTTTCTCGACGTTGGTATTTCGTTTTTTGCCTCTAACCGAGTCTTTTCGTGTTGCAGTCGATCCGGGGGGCGGAGCACGCCTTCCCTCGCGCCGACCAAGGCCCTCAAGGTCGGGCCTAGCTCGACGCCGCACCCGCCCTCGCCTCTCCTGGGCCCGATGAACGAAGTCGTGCAGGACTTCGTTGCGTTCTTTGATGCTCAGGCGGGGCTGCAGGGCGGGCAGCAGCCGCGCGAGGAGGTGCCTCCAGTCCTCGAGGGGCCAAGGCCGCCTCAGCTCCTCGAGGGCGCGGTCGAGGCCCACGTCGAGGTGGCTCGGCCCGAGGAAGCCAACCCCGCGCCTGGGGAGGCTCTTCGGGTCGAGGAGCAGTCTGCGGCGCCCGTGGAGGCGGACGCCGCGGTGGTCCCTCCGCATGAGGGGGGAGAAAGGCGGACCCATGGTGGCGGGTTCCCCCACCTGTCAGAGCTAGCGGAGGCTCTGGGGGTTGGGGCCCCCGTGGCGCAGGGACGTGAGAGTGGCGGGGCCGCACCATCGACCCTCATCACGGCTCAGCCCGGGCCATCGGCGATCTGGTCCTACGAGGCTCATGCCCGTGGACACGCGGAGATGTGGCAGGCCCGCAGGGTGCTGCCCCAGCTGTTCGTCGATGAAGCCGTGGCGGAGGAGGCTCTGTGGGAAGTCCAGTCGACACACGGCTTGGACGTTCGCAGGGCGTTGCAGGACATCCTCCGTCATCACGATGATGCCGGCAAGGTCTTCCAGGTATGGCTTGGTGAAAGTGGTATTTTTGTCATGCCTTATTTTTTCAAAGAAGGCTTATCTCTTTTTCTTTTTCCGCAGCAACTCCGCAGACAGGCGTCCGAGAAGAACGACCAGATTGCGGAGTTATCGCTGGAGCTCCGTCGCTTGTCCGGGGCGCTCGAGGCTCGAGACCGCCAGCTGGACGAGCTTCGAGGTGCTCGGGACCGGGCCCTCGACCAGGTTCGAAAGAAGGGCGAGGTCATCGCTTGCCTCGAAGGCTCGGTCAGCGACCTTCGCGAGCAGCTCGCGAACCGCCATACCTGGCTGGAGAACGAGCAGGCTGCGCGTCGCGCGGCGGAGCTCGCGGTCGAGGAGGAGCGGCGTCTCGCGGTCGAGGCTCGAGACCGGCTCGAGCAGGAGCAGACTGCTCGGGCCACGGCGGAGCAGCGAGGCCAAGAGGCGGAGCAGCGGGCCCAGGCGGCGGAGCGGGCCCAGGCGGCGGAGCGGGCCCTCGAAGCTGCTCAGGGGCAGGTCGAGGGTAAGCTGACTTAGCTCGAGCTCTGACCCTTTCGTTTTGCTTTTTGGCTAACTTTTGTTGGTGCAGCATTGAAGTAGGCGCTTCAAGCCGAGACCGAGTCGAAGGAGGCCTTGCTGGTGGCGCAGGTCGAGACCCAACGCGAGCTCGACGAGCTGGTGCAGGCAACCTCGGCTGCCTGCAGCGAGATTGCTGGTCCCGACCTGCAGTCTGGGAGCACCCTCGCGAGCCGC
Organism: Digitaria exilis; assembly: GCA_015342445.1. Lineage (NCBI taxonomy): Eukaryota > Viridiplantae > Streptophyta > Magnoliopsida > Poales > Poaceae > Digitaria > Digitaria exilis. The sequence goes on from JACEFO010001638.1 coordinate 147,563, forward strand.
GTTCGAGCGCTTGGGGGCCACGTCGCTTCGCGCGTGAAGGAAGCCCTTCTGCTCGGAGTTCGGAAGGCGCTCGGAGTGGTTACGACCCACTACCAGGCGGACCTTTCGAAGCTCTTCGCTGGGTACGTCATTGCTCACGACCTCAACGACGAGCAGGCGATGGCGGCGATGGAGGAGGCCGATGCTGCTGCCGATGGGACGGCGCGAGTGCTCGCCGGCCACTTCGAGGGCATCCTCTTCCCCGGCGAAGACGGCGGCGGCTGGGACGACCTTGGCGGCGGGGGTGAACCCTGAAAAGCTTCGGGCCATCGAGCCCGAAAATGAAGAATTAGTTTTAGAGCTTTTTAGACTTTTTCTTTTATGTAAGACTAAGTTGCTCATTAAACTTCGTTTATTTTGTTTTAAACGCGATGTTTGATTTTGATGCGATGTCTTTGCGACACGCGTTAGTCCAATGCTTGTGCTTCGAGAGGAAAGCGTTGCTAGGATCGTTCGAATGTGAATGACTTAGGCGGAGGGAAGTGAGGTGTTGCCGTAGCCTCGAGGCGAGCGAACACTCGGCTCAGGCGACCCTGCCTTTGTCCGATTCACGCCTAGCGTGTTTCCTTCGAGGTTTCGCAATGGATTTTTGTTTTTTGAAAAGCGACGATTTTTTCGGGGGTTAGCCCCCATGTAGCCCCCGAGGGAGGAATGGTTCTACCGAGGGTAGAGCCAAGCCTTCCTCGAAGCTTGAAAGGAAAAAAAGTTCGTTTTATTTTCTTCCAAACCGTGGGGGTATATATATCGACACTTGATTCAAAAGACTTGTACAAGACTAGAAAATGTACAAAGATTTCGAGGGCCATGGGGCCACTCTAAGGATAGAAACGACGTAGCTGTTGGATGTTCCAGGCGTTCGTGAGGACGTGCCCGTCCTCGTCAGCTAGCTTGTATGTTCCGGGCTTGAGGACTTCGGCGACGATGTACGGCCCCTCCCATGGGGGTGAGAGCTTGTGCCGCCCTCGGTTGTCCTGTCGAAGCCTCAGTACGAGGTCTCCTTTGCAGAGCTCTCGGTGCCGGATCCTTCGAGCCTGTTGTCGACGCAGACTCTGCTGGTACCTTGCCGAGTGTAGTAGAGCCACGTCTCGAGCCTCGTCGACTTGGTCGAGCGAGTCCTCTCGAGCCTGGCAATTTCGCTGTTCTTGGTACGCTCGGAGCCTAGGGGATCCATACTCCAGATCCGTAGGGAGGACGGCCTCTGCCCCAAAGACGAGGAAGTATGGGGAGAACCCCGTGGCCCTGCTTGGGGTCGTTCTCAGACTCCAAATCACCGACGGTAGCTCTTGCACCCACTTGTGTCCGAACTTCTTCAATTTGTTGTGTATTCTGGGCTTTAGGCCTTGTAGGATCATGCCGTTGGCACGCTCTACTTGGCCGTTTGTCTGTGGGTGAGCCACTGCTGACCAATCCACTCGGATGTGGAAATCGTCGCAGAACTTCAAGAATTTCTTTCCTGTGAACTGCGTACCGTTGTCAGTGATGATGGAGTTGGGAACCCCGAACCGATGGATTATGTCGGTGAAGAAGAGCACCGCCTGCTCAGATTTGATCCTGCTGATGGGTCGAGCTTCGATCCATTTGGAGAACTTGTCGATCGCCACCAGCAGGTGCGTGAAGCCCCCGGGCGCTTTTGCCATTGGCCCGACAAGGTCGAGGCCCCATACGGCAAAAGGCCACGTAATGGGGATGGTCTGCAGCGCCTGGGCAGGTAAGTGCGTCTTGCGCGCGTAGAACTGGCACCCTTCGCAGGTTCGTACCACTTCCGTGGCGTCTGCCACGGCAGTGGGCCAGTAGAAGCCTTGTCGAAAGGCATTTCCTACGAGCGTTCGTGGGGCGGCGTGATGTCCGCACACGCCCGCGTGAATATCGAGGATAAGTTCTTTTCCTTCGGGTATCGGGACGCAGCGTTGCAAGACTCCCGAGGCTCCCCGTCGGTACAACTCCCCCTCGATGATGAGAAACCGTTTAGCTTTCCTCGCTACGCGCCTTGCCTCCGTTCGATCGTTAGGCAAGACGCCTCCGTCGAGCCAGTCGAGGTATGGGCTCCGCCAATCTCGAGGCGCCGGAACCTCGTCGATTTCCATTGCCTCCGCCTCGTCCTCGTCCCCCGAGCAGGCTTCGTACCCCATAGGCTCGTCCTCGTCCGCCGAGAGCTCCGCGCTCGTGGGGTCGAGGGCGGACGTCTGAGCCTCGGGTGCGCTCGAGGCCTGAGTTGAGGCCGCGAGGGTGATCGAGGGTACGTCGACGTCCTTGGCAAAGACGTTCGGGGGAACGGTGGCTCGCCCCGACGCGATCTTCCTCGTTGTACCTTCGTGCGATGTGGTGGAGCTCGAGGCCGTCGAACTTGTCCTCGAGCTTGCGTACCGCCTGGCAGTACGCCGCCATTTTTTCGTCATGGCAGCTCGATTCCTTCATCACCTGATCGACAACCAGTTGTGAATCGCCGCGAATGTCGAGGCGCTTAATGCCGAGCTCGAGTGCGATCTTCAAGCCGGCAAGAAGCGCTTCATACTCCGCCATGTTGTTGGACACGGGGAAGTTGAGCCGCACGACGTATCGAAGGTGCTCCCCGCGGGGTGAGATGAAGAGTAGGCCGGCGCCGGCGCCGGTCTTCATCACCGACCCATCGAAGTACATCTCCCAACAGTCGAGGCGGGACTTCGAGGGAGGGAGCTGGGTATCGGTCCACTCGGCTACGAATTCAGCCAAAGTCTGGGACTTGATGGCTTTTCTTGGGGCGTAGTTGAGGGTCTCCCCCATCAGCTCTGTCGACCATTTCGAGATTCGCCCAGAGACCTCGCGGTTCTGGATGATCTCGCCCAGCGGAAAGGACGACACAACGGTCACCGGGTGGGCCTCGAAATAGTGTCGCAGCTTGCGTCGAGCCAGCACGATGGCGTAGATCAACTTCTGGATGTGGGGATACCTCGTCTTGGTCTCGGATAGGACCTCGCTAATGTAGTATACCGGTCGCTGGACCGGTAGAGAATGTCCTTCCTCGTTCCTTTCCACTACTATGACCGCGCTCACGACTTGAGTCGTTGCTGCGACGTAGAGGAGGAGAGGCTCGCCCTCTTTAGGTGAGGTAAGGATCGGCGTGTTCGTTAACGCCGTTTTGAGTCGGTCGAGAGCTTCCTGAGCCTCCGCGGTCCAGGTGAAGTGCTCTGACTTCCTCAAGAGTCGATACAGAGGCAGCCCCTTTTCTCCAAGATGAGAGATGAAGCGGCTCAGGGACGCTAGGCATCCCATTACCCTCTGTACGCCCTTCAGATCGCGGATCGGTTCCATCTGTTGGATGGCCGTGACCTTTTCGGGGTTGGGCTCGATGCCTCGTTCGGAGACAATGAAACCCAGGAGCATTCCTCGAGGCACACCAAAGACACACTTTTCGGGGTTGAGTCTTACTCCGTGCGCCCTGAGGCAGCTAAACACGACCTCGAGGTCGCGTACCAGGTCGTCCGCCTTCCTGGTTTTTACGACAATGTAGATCATGAAGGAAGATAACACGAGGAGTAACCATAGGTCTATTTGTTTTCCGTCTCCCAAGAGAAAACAACTGGTTTTAAAGGGGCTGGACCAAGAAAGTGGAGGGAAGTCGTTTACGTTTTCTTGCTTCAAGGGAATTGTCGAAGAGCGGAGCATCCGGAAAAGATATCCAAGCTTGAATGGAAGGACAACCTTTGTGGACAGGTAGCGGGCTCGTAGATGAAAAGCCGTAGCCTTCAGCTTCAACATTTGAACCCTTTTATCTTTGTTCGGGGAAAAGCAAAACTAGTGCCCATTAACTGTGGCATTCAGCTTAGCACTAGATCACTTGGAAGGGGTTGAAAATTTAGTTTTCCATCGCTGTTTTGTTGTTTTTCATAAACCGAGGTGTATGGTTTTGGGCATAACTTGAATTATGAAAATCCAAAGTCATTATTTTCGGCGTGACATTTGTTTATAACAAATTTCGCACAACTTTGTTATTTTAGGATGGGTATAACTGACATGGGGGTATAAAAATGTTATTTCAATTTGTTGTCCCTTGTAATTTTAGAAGCACAAGGTCACAATTTAATTCATAAGTTTGATTTGATCGGTTGGGTTTTGACTCTCTTAAGTTTATTATTACTCCGATTTTAGTTAAGAGATGCATGCAAGACCTAAGCGTCCTCACATTTTAATTCAGACTTGACTTTCGGAGTTAGTGCCGGTGGCTAGGCATAGACGCGCCTCTCTCTATAGATCTAGTCGGACTCCTATTCGTAAACCTTATGTACCAGTCGGAGGACTCGCGACAAAAGCCTTTTAAAGATTGGGTTTCATGAAAGAGCAAACATCAATCCTAAGTTGGACTATGCCACCTAACAAAGCGCAACCCTTAACCCTTAAGGACTTCTCGTTCTAGTTTTATCCTTAACGGTCCTATACGTTCATTTCTTTTGCTTAGGCGCAATGGAATCGGGGTTTGGTAGATTTTATTTAGAAAACATTGGTTAGAGTCTGACGCTTTCCTTGGCGCGTATGAACGTCGGCTCTGATACCAGCTGTAGCGATCTTACCCGAGAAATGGGCCCACTTAAGTATATTCCACCTTTCATTGGTGCTAATACACGAAAATGTTCCCAAGTGCGGATTCGACCGTCGAGTCAAGCTCGACCAACGGCTACTGAGGATCGTCCGTCCATACTCTCACTCGAAGGTGAGTTCCAAAGATCACATCATTCCACAATTCAATTTACAACAAGGTTCAGAGCTATTACATCCATATTGAAATGATAATAAAATAAATAGTTTGAATTTATGCAGCGGAAAATAAACGAGATACTAGCGGCGATCCATAGTATCGTCACGATGAAGTCAGCCGTGACGCTACTCCTCACGATCCTCGGGAGAGGTCGGCTCCCACTCGATGCTGTAACCAGGAGGAAGCTGGGAGGCCCAAGCCATAGAGGCAGCTACCTCCTGAGGGGACGGTCCTGAAAATTTAAGCCACAAGCAAGGCTGAGTATACTAGTTATACTCAACAAGACTTAACCGACTGGTGATCACTATATCACCGACTCCTAAGATGAGAGGCTGTTTGGCTAGTGGGGTTCTTTTGCCAAAAGCGACTAAGCTGTTTTCTAAATTCTTCAATTTGACTTTTAATTCTTTAGTCTATCCATTCTAGGTGATCCTAGCTAAACAATCAAGTTTTGCAATACAATTATTCCATACAAAGATTTCATCCTTCCAAGTTTCACTTCATAATATGTCATACATCGGTCAAGCAGTCTCATTAACCGCGAGAAGCGGACAGTTCGAACCGAATTTACTACCTGGCCAGGGGAAACCCACACATACGGAATGGTTGGAAATGCCAACACACCCCAATCCTTTCTCATCGATCCACAATTCGGAACCGAGTCCATTTCCTCAGGATAAAGGTTTACTGCTTCACTCACAGTCTCACGCACTTATCCACAAGTGTACGGCAGGGGAAAACAATGGTTTCCAAGGAGAGATGGCTGTCGGCCCTAGCTGCTTCAATCTGATACCGGGACTTACCGGTCCCATAAACCGTGCATATATGTGGTACGTTCAAACGCTTGACACAAAAGTACCACATGTTTCCAATTAAAACATCGATAGACGGGAATCTACAATCATCCGTCCATCATCTCTAGTGTTTCTGATATGAGTAGACATACAACTCCTATATCTCGCGAGTGTCGGAAAACACTCGACTTCTATCGTTCTTAAGCATAGCAACTATCGGACCTAACATACTAGTGTTCAATCAAAGGAACCTATGATCATGCAATCTAGGGTTTCATTCAACTCCTTGAAACTTAAATGCACAAACATATAATCAAATAAATCGCGTAAGTAAAGTTAGGTTATGCTCCGGGGCTTGCCTTCCGGCTCGAAGCGGTACTCCTGCTCGGGGCTCGGATCCACGTGCACCACGTTCACCTCGGACTCCTGGGTGATCTCCTTGGCAGCGGGAACTAGCTTGTAGACTCCGTCGGCGAGACCCGAATCCACACGAATGCATGAAATGTTTAAGTATCGAAACTTAATAGTGAGTTTTTATTTAAATCTTGGTTGATAAGCTGAAAAGGATAAACATTAGTTATAAGTGAATATTTTCTTTTCATGTGGAACCTTCACTTTGATTTTTGAGTTTTAGATTTTTCTCTTTTCTTTTCTTTTCTTCTCTTTTCCTTTCTTTTTCTTCTCTTTTCTTTTTCTTCTCTTTTCTTTTTCTTCTCTTTTCCTTCCTTTTAAGTCCTTTTTCTATTATTCAAAAGGTGAACTTAGGAGTATTATTTTTAGGTGTCACTTGACCAAAGGCTTACTCATGCCAAGCAGAGGCTTAGCCCAAAATTTGGCTCAAGTTGATTTTCCTATAATTTATTACAATTTTTCTTATCTTTTTGTCTAAAAGTCAAAATAAAATCCTACAAAAATAATTACAAAGTTTTTGTCCAAACCACTTGGCACAGTGGCTTAGGATGCCAAGAGTGACATCTCTGCAAGTTTGCAAGTGATTTTGATTTTTGGTTATTTTTGTGGAATTTCACCATATTTAAACTACCAAAAATCATTTATCCCTTTTCCAGTGTCTAAAATTATCAATTTCATTTTTCTAAGGTTTCTTATGCCTTGATTGAATTTCTGTATGAAGGAGATGATTTTTCACTGAGTACATTGTTTCCTATGATTTATTTGCCAAAACAGCAGGGTATATGTTTGGAAAATCATAACCCTAAATCCACTGGGAATTTTTGTGCACCCTTTGCGCATTAGGCTAATGACAAACATCCTAACAACATATCCCAAGCTCAGCTCTAGTGCATGTGTAGATTTTGAACTATGATGAAATGTGCTCAAACATAAATGAATTTATAATTCAAAATCTACTGCTCAACTGAGTGAGGTTCAAAAGAGGAAGTTGTTCTTCTAGATTCACTGGTCACTACAAAATTGGTTTGACATTTTTCTGATTTTTCTACGAATTTCTATGAATTTTTGAACATTTCAGTGAATTAAAGGAAAAGGGGAAGATTCTTTTTACCGCGGGGTCCCTGGATCTATCAGAGTCTTACAAAGAGGTCCCTGTATCTTTTTCTTAACCCCCTATAACTTATGAGGAAGACACAACCGGGTCCTCGGCCGCACCGGCGTGCACGGCCGGCCGGTTTCCGGCGAGACGGCCGCAAGGCCGGACTGGAGGAGTGGGGAAAAAGCTATGGGAGCTCACCACGGTTCTTTAGAGCCTAGAATCGCTGACGGGGATGGCCGGGAGGGGCGGTGGCGATGGCGGCGGCGGCCCTGCTCACGTCGGTGAGCGGCGCCGGCAGCTTGCAGTGGCGGATGAGGCGGGATAAGGGCCCGTAGAGAATCAACGGGTCTCGGGGAAGCTCCTGGTGGCGTGGGTTGGGGCTGGGGATGCGCGGTGGAGGCTGCCCACGGCGACCCGAGCGCGGCGGCGGAAGACCTCGAACTCCGGCGAGGCTTCTTGCGCGCACGAGAGGAAGGGAAAGCCACGAGCTTGAAGGAGGGAGAAGGAAGTGGTAGAGGAGTGGCTCGGCACGCGCTGGAGGGGGATTGGGATGGCTCGTCACATGGTCGCGGCGGTGGGGCGATGGCGCAAGCCTCTGGCGGCCGTGCGGCATGGGCTCGCACTGAGCGGGAAGAGCAAGGCCGGACAGACGCGCGTGGTGGCCTGGCGAGCATCTACGGCTGCAGACGAGTGCGAGGTCAACGTGATGGGGACAAGGCGGCCGGCGGACCGTTGGTCCGAGCGCGACGGCACGGCGCGACGGCACGGCGCGTCGGCGTGCGCTCGGGTGCAGGCGCGCGTGTAGGGTCGGTCAGCGAGCCAGAGCGGGTCGGACGCATGCGCGGTGATGGGGGACATGTCGGGCAGGGCACGGCCGGAGCTTGGTTGGCCGCTGGCGGCAGGGCGACATGGCCGGCGTTCGTGGGCGCGCGCGCGAGCTCCCGAGAGCCCGCTCCCGCGGCTCACAACCGAGTTTGAAGAGCGAGCTTCAAATTCAAAAATTTTGAATAGAACTCGAAAAAGTTTGAACATGAAAGTTGTAGAAGGGACTGTGGGACACATCTTTGCACCGGAGATTTGGAAAGAAAATTGAAAATTTGGCCGTGATTCAAAAGGGGGTAATTCCCTGTTTTGAACTGAAATTTGAATTTTTGAGGGGCTAGATAGTAAAATTGGCCAAAGTGCCCAAAGAGGCAAAGTTCAGAAATGTGAAGATGTACAACTTTGCTTTTTGGAGATTTTTAAGTTCTGTGGTAAAATCTTGAGATATGGCTAAGATTCCATTTTCAGCTTTGAATTTGAATTGAAAATTTCAAATTCCCGGTTAGGGTTTGAATTTTGAGAGGCTTCCAAAAGTTTTCAGGCTATGGTTTGAAAAGAAAGGGTTCTTGTTTTGGTCTCTTCTTCAAGGTTTGTATTGGCCGAATTTCAAGTTCTCATATAAAAATTGAAGTTTTTATTTTGCCTCTTTTTGGAGTGTTTTTGTCTCTTATTAGATTCTTTTGGTGTTTATTTGAATTCCTTTTTCCTAAATTGAGCTTTGTTAGACTTAAATGCTTTTTTAACTTCTTTTAAAAAAAACCAGGGATGTTACAGCCTACCCCCCTTAAAAGGAATCTCGTCCCGAGATTCGAAGGAGGAGAAGAATGGAACGTTTCACTAGAAGGAAAAGGCGTTACTCAAAGAACACAGATACAACGCATCAAGGTCCTACAAGATTCTCGGCTCGAAGATGCTAACTGATACAAGATCTCTTAGATAGTATCACGGCGCTCATGCGGGAGCGGGCGATGGATGTAAACATGGAAAGCTAAGATTATCAAGATCTCGCATAGAAAACAAAAGTAATATACCAACACTGTCCACTGAACTCCGGGACCAATCGGGGGAAAGAAAGGGAAAGACATGGATGGTGGCGAAGGTTGAATCCTTCCCTGCTTGTCGACTCAAACTTGTGGAATCCTCTGGGGCTTCTGCTCGAATTCCTTCGGTGAGGTTGGGGGTCGTGGATCGGGTGAAGTGGCAAGATAGGTTGCGAAGAGGGCACTCCCTGGTGGCTGCACGAAGAGATGGAGGCGTAGCTTGCTCAGCGAGGAAGAGAACATACGGCAGGGATGGGTGACTTGGGCACCGGGGAGGCTGCCGAAGGGAATGAGAACGACGGAGTGGTGTTGCTCAAGTGGAGCGGCTTAGAGTGGTGGTAGCCGGTGGAAGGTCACCTTTATCGGCGGCCGGGGTGGGGGGATGGTGATGGCGTGTCGACATCGTCAGGTAGGGGCCGACGGGGCGATGGCGTGAGAGCGGCGCATGGCGCGGTAGTGGCAGGCATCGAGATGCCCTGGCGATGGGACGTTGGTACGGCGACGAATATATGGGCGATGGTGGTGGGAAAAACGATGGCGATTGGGGCGAACCGGTGAACGAGGCAGAGCACACGGCGCACGGATACGGAGGGGGTCAACCGGCCTATGAGACTTATGGTGATGGCGGGAAAACAGGGTAGGCGGTCCTTGAAATGGCCAGTCGTGGGTAGGATGCCTAAACATATAGAAGTCAGGGTAATGTTATTTAAAGTATCAACGTCAAGGGAGGTTTATGCAATAAGAATTTCATCTCAACGAGAAGTGGTGAAAACAATTTAATCAAGACATGAAATTTGAAGCGTACCGAATCAGGGATAAAAGGATTGGGCGGTAACACACTATAGCGGAATAGGCATGGTTTAGGCTCGAAATTCAAGATTTCTACTATTGACTGAAGTTAGGGTACGGACAAAGATCCTCTTACACTTGAAGTTGTCGATCCACCATTATTTTAGCCATTTACATGACTGATCATGAAGGAAGATAACACGAGGAGTAACCATAGGTCTATCTGTTTTCCGTCTCCCAAGAGAAAACAACTGGTTTTAAAGGGGCTGGACCAAGAAAGTGGAGGGAAGTCGTTTACGTTTTCTTGCTTCAAGGGAATTGTCGAAGAGCGGAGCATCCGGAAAAGATATCCAAGCTTGAATGGAAGGACAACCTTTGTGGACAGGTAGCGGGCTCGTAGATGAAAAGCCGTAGCCTTCAGCTTCAACATTTGAACCCTTTTATCTTTGTTCGGGGAAAAGCAAAACTAGTGCCCATTAACTGTGGCATTCAGCTTAGCACTAGATCACTTGGAAGGGGTTGAAAATTTAGTTTTCCATCGCTGTTTTGTTGTTTTTCATAAACCGAGGTGTATGGTTTTGGGCATAACTTGAATTATGAAAATCCAAAGTCCTTATTTTCGGCGTGACATTTGTTTATAACAAATTTCGCACAACTTTGTTATTTTAGGATGGGTATAACTGACATGGGGGTATAAAAATGTTATTTCAATTTGTTGTCCCTTGTAATTTTAGAAGCACAAGGTCACAATTTAATTCATAAGTTTGATTTGATCGGTTGGGTTTTGACTCTCTTAAGTTTATTATTACTCCGATTTTAGTTAAGAGATGCATGCAAGACCTAAGCGTCCTCACATTTTAATTCAGACTTGACTTTCGGAGTTAGTGCCGGTGGCTAGGCATAGACGCGCCTCTCTCTATAGATCTAGTCGGACTCCTATTCGTAAACCTTACGTACCAGTCGGAGGACTCGCGACAAAAGCCTTTTAAAGATTGGGTTTCATGAAAGAGCAAACATCAATCCTAAGTTGGACTATGCCACCTAACAAAGCGCAACCCTTAACCCTTAAGGACTTCTCGTTCTAGTTTTATCCTTAACGGTCCTATACGTTCATTTCTTTTGCTTAGGCGCAATGGAATCGGGGTTTGGTAGATTTTATTTAGAAAACATTGGTTAGAGTCTGATGCTTTCCTTGGCGCGTATGAACGTCGGCTCTGATACCAGCTGTAGCGATCTTACCCGAGAAATGGGCCCACTTAAGTATATTCCACCTTTCATTGGTGCTAATACACGAAAATGTTCCCAAGTGCGGATTCGACCGTCGAGTCAAGCTCGACCAACGGCTACTGAGGATCGTCCGTCCATACTCTCACTCGAAGGTGAGTTCCAAAGATCACATCATTCCACAATTCAATTTACAACAAGGTTCAGAGCTATTACATCCATATTGAAATGATAATAAAATAAATAGTTTGAATTTATGCAGCGGAAAATAAACGAGATACTAGCGGCGATCCATAGTATCGTCACGATGAAGTCAGCCGTGACGCTACTCCTCACGATCCTCGGGAGAGGTCGGCTCCCACTCGATGCTGTAACCAGGAGGAAGCTGGGAGGCCCAAGCCATAGAGGCAGCTACCTCCTGAGGGGACGGTCCTGAAAATTTAAGCCACAAGCAAGGCTGAGTATACTAGTTATACTCAACAAGACTTAACCGACTGGTGATCACTATATCACCGACTCCTAAGATGAGAGGCTGTTTGGCTAGTGGGGTTCTTTTGCCAAAAGCGACTAAGCTGTTTTCTAAATTCTTCAATTTGACTTTTAATTCTTTAGTCTATCCATTCTAGGTGATCCTAGCTAAACAATCAAGTTTTGCAATACAATTATTCCATACAAAGATTTCATCCTTCCAAGTTTCACTTCATAATATGTCATACATCGGTCAAGCAGTCTCATTAACCGCGAGAAGCGGACAGTTCGAACCGAATTTACTACCTGGCCAGGGGAAACCCACACATACGGAATGGTTGGAAATGCCAACACACCCCAATCCTTTCTCATCGATCCACAATTCGGAACCGAGTCCATTTCCTCAGGATAAAGGTTTACTGCTTCACTCACAGTCTCACGCACTTATCCACAAGTGTACGGCAGGGGAAAACAATGGTTTCCAAGGAGAGATGGCTGTCGGCCCTAGCTGCTTCAATCTGATACCGGGACTTACCGGTCCCATAAACCGTGCATATATGTGGTACGTTCAAACGCTTGACACAAAAGTACCACATGTTTCCAATTAAAACATCGATAGATGGGAATCTACAATCATCCGTCCATCATCTCTAGTGTTTCTGATATGAGTAGACATACAACTCCTATATCTCGGGAGTGTCGGAAAACACTCGACTTCTATCGTTCTTAAGCATAGCAACTATCGGACCTAACATACTAGTGTTCAATCAAAGGAACCTATGATCATGCAATCTAGGGTTTCATTCAACTCCTTGAAACTTAAATGCACAAATATATAATCAAATAAATCGCGTAAGTAAAGTTAGGTTATGCTCCGGGGCTTGCCTTCCGGCTCGAAGCGGTACTCCTGCTCGGGGCTCGGATCCACGTGCACCACGTTCACCTCGGACTCCTGGGTGATCTCCTTGGCAGCGGGAACTAGCTTGTAGACTCCATCGGCAAGACCCGAATCCACACGAATGCATGAAATGTTTAAGTATCGAAACTTAATAGTGAGTTTTTATTTAAATCTTGCTTGATAAGCTGAAAAGGATAAACATTAGTTATAAGTGAATATTTTCTTTTCATGTGGAACCTTCACTTTGATTTTTGAGTTTTAGATTTTTCTCTTTTCTTTTCTTTTCTTCTCTTTTCCTTTCTTTTTCTTCTCTTTTCTTTTTCTTCTCTTTTCTTTTTCTTCTCTTTTCTTTTTCTTCTCTTTTCCTTCCTTTTAAGTCCTTTTTCTATTATTCAAAAGGTGAACTTAGGAGTATTATTTTTAGGTGTCACTTGACCAAAGGCTTACTCATGCCAAGCAGGAGCTTAGCCCAAAATTTGGCTCAAGTTGATTTTCCTATAATTTATTACAATTTTTCTTATCTTTTTGTCTAAAAGTCAAAATAAAATCCTACAAAAATAATTACAAAGTTTTTGTCCAAACCACTTGGCACAGTGGCTTAGGATGCCAAGAGTGACATCTCTGCAAGTTTGCAAGTGATTTTGATTTTTGGTTATTTTTGTGGAATTTCACCATATTTAAACTACCAAAAATCATTTATCCCTTTTCCAGTGTCTAAAATTATCAATTTCATTTTTCTAAGGTTTCTTATGCCTTGATTGAATTTCTGTATGAAGCAGATGATTTTTCACTGAGTACATTGTTTCCTATGATTTATTTGCCAAAACAGCAGGGTATATGTTTGGAAAATCATAACCCTAAATCCACTGGGAATTTTTGTGCACCCTTTGCGCATTAGGCTAATGACAAACATCCTAACAACATATCCCAAGCTCAGCTCTAGTGCATGTGTAGATTTTGAACTATGATGAAATGTGCTCAAACATAAATGAATTTATAATTCGAAATCTACTGCTCAACTGAGTGAGGTTCAAAAGAGGAAGTTGTTCTTCTAGATTCACTGGTCACTACAAAATTGGTTTGACATTTTTCTGATTTTTCTACGAATTTCTATGAATTTTTGAACATTTCAGTGAATTAAAGGAAAAGGGGAAGATTCTTTTTACCGCGGGGTCCCTGGATCTATCAGAGTCTTACAAAGAGGTCCCTGTATCTTTTTCTTAACCCCCTATAACTTATGAGGAAGACACAACCGGGTCCTCGGCCGCACCGGCGTGCACGGCCGGCCGGTTTCCGGCGAGACGGCCGCAAGGCCGGACTGGAGGAGTGGGGAAAAAGCTATGGGAGCTCACCACGGTTCTTTAGAGCCTAGAATCGCTGACGGGGATGGCCGGGAGGGGCGGTGGCGATGGCGGCGGCGGCCCTGCTCACGTCGGTGAGTGTAACACCCTGAAAATGCCTATTAAAAAAAATTAGTAATTAATTGGTTTTCCTTTTTGAGTGCTCATAAATAATGTAGGAAAATAAAATTTTTGAATAATTAAAATCAAATATAGGAAATAGAAACATTATTGTTGCATTCATGCTGGTGCATTTATTTTTGTTTGTTGAATTCAAATTTGAATTTGAATTCAAATGAGTGTTTGAATAAAAGAAAAACCTTTTCTTTTTCTCTCTTTTTCTCTTTCTCCTTTCAGCCCGCCAGCCCAGCAACCCTTTCTTTCTTTTTCCCCGCGAGGCCCAACTCCTTTCTCCTTTTTCCGCAGCCCACCAGCAGCAGCTCGGCCCATCAGTCGCGCAGCCCAGTTCATCCCGCAGCCCAGCTCGCGCCAGCCCACCGCCGCGCCTCCGCTGTGACTGACTAGCCGGTCCCACGCGTCAGTCGCGTCGCCTACGTCCAGCCGTGCGCCACCGGGACTCCACCGCGCGCCGCCGTGGACTCCCCTCCGCTCACGCCTCCTTCGCGACTTGGCGCGCACGCCAAGGAGCTCGAGGCCCCCTTAAATAGCGCCGCAGCCAACCCCCCCTCGGCCTTGAACCCGCAACCCTAGCCGCCGCCTTGACCTAGCTCCGAGCGCCGCCGAGCTTCCACCAACTCGCCGCCTCGCCGCCGCCTAGCCGCCAAGAGTTGGCCTCGGATCTTCGCAAGCCCGTAAGGAACATGCCGAGCCCCCTCTCTTCCTCTTTCCCCCTCTCCTCCGCGCGAACGAGCTCGCCGGAGTCTCTTTTCCGCCACCGAGCGTCGCTAGTCGCCTCCACCGGCCAATCTCCTCCCTCGACCCCCAAATCGAGATCCCCTCTTTCTCCTCTCTCTCTAGAGCTAATCACGGCGAGTTCTCGTGCACCGCAGCACCGAGCCGAGCCATCTCCGGCGAGGTCTCGGCCCAGCGCCGCCGCGCTCCGGCGACCAGAGCTTCCAACGCACCGTAGCCGTTCGATTAGATCTGTGCGGTCCAGATCTGACCCGTTGTAAACCCGGTCCGGTTCTCGTGAACCGCGGTTCACGGCGGTCCACGGTTCGGTCCACGGTCGGTCAACCATGACGTCAGCTGACGTCAGCAACTACCCGCTGCCATGGCGTTTTTGCAAAAGAGCCCCTCTGTTTTTCAAAAATCAACCCGCGGTCCACTTCTATTCAAAAGTATTTACAACTAAGTCCTTTTTCTTTCGTTTAAGCCCCTGCGCTTTTGAAAAATCATGCCCGCCGTCCTAGATGGCAGTTTTACACCGTAGACCTTCTGTTTTTATGCAAAATTATGTTTTAGGTCCCTGGTTTCTTTCAAAAACACCCCTGGAAGCCTAAAAACTTTACCAGCAAGCCCCTAGAGCCCGTTTTTAGCGTAGTTTCTCCGTTTTAACTCCGATTTGAGTGATTTTCGCGCTCATGTGTTCGTAGTGAAGCGTAGATTAGTTCTAAAACCTTCTTTTTATCTTTTGTTTATGTTTGGTGTACTGTTCTAATTATATAATCTTGTTTGCATGTATGTGTGGATGCTTGTATGGTGATTGATGTGAGTAGTTGCCGAGCCGTTCGAGTACGCCGACGACTCCGTTCCTGAAGATCAAGTGCAGCAGCAGTTCTCCGAGGAAGGCAAGTATAACACGGACCATCCTTGTTACCTATACACCGATTAATCACATCAATCATATGCATGTGTCTAATACTGTTAACCATTAAGGATGTTCCTAGTCTTTACCCTATTCCTTGTTACCCAGGGTTTTATGCATTATGGTTAGACTATGCTACGCGCTGCAACCAACATTTATTTTTAATGTCAATATTGAATTAATGGTTCACTTCAATGATGGTTAAAAGATGCTTTTTAGCAACATGGTTCGGGGAACTAGAGCATGTGCTGTGTGCTTTGTTCTAGTGTCTCTATAAGGTTTGATCTAGGGAATTAGAGCATGTGCTTCGTGCTTTGTTCTAATGTCTCTCCATAAGGTCCGGTTCTTAAAGCGGCAACCCAGGAACTTGTTCGCCGCCGTTGGAACTATAATGGCTCTGGTCTTGGATAATTAACTTGTACGTCTCTAGCTCGCCAGTGGTTACCGAAAGGCGTATGTGGGGTGCATGGGTGAGAGTATAGTTTGATCCATCGAGGACGGTTTTATCCGTTGGCTATGCCCCGTTAGGCAAAGTCCCGTGATGTAAGCGCCCGATGTACGGCAGCTTCACACGTTGCGATGATTGCGCTCTCGCTCTGGACGCCATTGACCCCCTCACGTAGCGCCCTGAGCGTACGTCAATCTCGATGCCTTGGGTTATGCTGCCTATGTTGAACCAAAACGGCTACTGTGCTTGTTAGGGTGTTTTGTGAAAGTCCTCGTAACATAAGTTCTTTTGGATTTATGTGACCGGCGGGTAAAGGGCGAAACCTCTGCAGAGTGTTGATCTATCATGATAGCCGTGCTCACGGATACGAGCGGCCTGGATCCTTTTTGATTAGAAGATGATATTAGTAGTTGATGTTGGTTTGTTCCGTAATCACTTATACCTTATTAATGGGTTTATACTTGGGATCTACTCATTTGTAGTAAGTTGGAAGTTAATAAAATGAATCAACTAAAAGTGCTAATGCAGTATAACCGTGTCAAGCCTTTTGTCCTTGCATAACCCGTGTTATACTTGTTAAGTAAGATGGTTTACTTACACTTGCAACTATTCAACAAAATCCCGGATGGGTAACAGATGGAGCAATGAATGGTCAGTCGCTTGCTGAGTTTCCGGAGGATCTGCCGTACTTCTAAGCTGTGCTCAACCAGTCGGTGGTCCCTGTGGATTTGAGGCTCTACTTAGTTAAGACGTTTATTAGTATTAAGTCTTCCGCTGTGTTAATTGTTTAAGACTATGTCTTGTATTAAACTCTGTATAAACTATTTTATTCGAGCATTGTGTTCTCTGAGATTCAATATTTGTAATCTATATGTGTTCTGTGGACATCCTGGGCACACATATGGAGGCATTCGGATTTCTTGGAAATCTGGGTGTTACAACGTTGGTATCAGAGCCGTGCTGACTGTAGGAACACAGCCTAGATAGAACGGTCGATTAGAACTTGCTTAACCCTTGCTCTAAAAATTATTTTACATCCTAGAGTTGAGTTCTATTGAAAAATGGGGTTCTATTCTACCTCTGTTCTTTTTAAAAAATTTCTAAGCTTTAAAACTAAGGCCCTCCTCTAGTTTTCACTTCCATAGATGGCTCGACAGAGATAGATAGTCCATAAGAGCACTGATGGTTACTTTCCACCCCGCATCGATGAGTACCCGTTGGAGGCACGCAACCTGGATGCCCACAAGGAGCTTCTTAGGCAGGAGGCCGAAGAAGAGAACCCCGAGGAGATGCAGCACCCTAGCTCACCGCACCCCCATCAACCTTTAATGCTAGTAGAGATCAAATAGAACGTTTTTGAGTCAAAACTGGTCTAAGAGTGCCGAGTCTTGTGTGAATCATGTCTTTGAATGCTTGAATGAATTGTCATTATGCTTATGTGTGATTTGGACCTTCGTAATGATTGTGATGAGCGCAGATGGAAGTCTGCAATCATCTAGTATTGGATTAAGGTATAAGGAATTTAGTGGATAGATAGATGGGTTCCTAATCTCTCCTTTGCATATCATCTATCCTCTTTCCTATCACCTGAGTACCTTATCTTGTCAATGGATTGCTTCTGTTCTTGACACTGGATCAGACATGACTGTGATTATGAATGTTGGGATTTTGATTTATGACAGATGGTTGGAACAAGAGGATCGACGGGTGGTGGCAATCACAACCAGAATCAGAATCAGAACCAGAACCAGCCGCCCACCATGGAGGATCTAGTCCGCTTACAGACACAGATGATGCAACAGTTGACTCAGGCCATAGCTTTGATGCAGCAGAACCTGCAGAATCCACCTGTTCAGCCACCTCCCCAGCCCATCCGGGACAGGAGGGGAGAGTTCTTGAAGGGGCGCCCGCCAAAGTTCTCCCGCGCCAAGGACCCGATGGAAGCTGAAGACTGGATCAAGGCAGTGGAGAGACAGCTCGACATTGCTCAGTGTGATGACAGGGAGAAGGTGCTCTACGCTTCTGGACAATTTGAAGGAGCCGCTCTCGACTGGTGGGTAGCATACCAATATGCGCAACCCGATCGCAACCAGCTCAGAATGGGAATCAGCAGCAGGCGCAGGGAAACCGTGGCCAACAGAACTATGCCAGGGGCAAGCTCAACCATGTGGGAGCAGAGACTGCAGAAGTAGCCACAGATGTGGTAGTCGGTACGTTCTCGGTCAACTCACAACCTGCTACAGTTTTGTTTGATTCTGGAGCTTCGCATGCTTTTATATCCGTGGCTTTCGTGAAAAAGAACTTGATGCTTATGCAACCTATGGGGAACACCATGCTAGTTAACTCACCGGGGGGAGAACTTCGGGCTACATTACGTTGTCCTAATGTAGCAATTAACATAAGGGGGGTAGACTTTGTAGCACACCCTATAGTCCTAAACTCTATTGGGATGGATCTGATTTTGGGAATGAGCTGGCTAGCAAAGTACGATGCCGTCATCCAGTGTTCCAAGCGTGCTGTTCAGTTAGTGACTCCATCAGGGGAGAAGATTGAGTATCAAGCAACCAAAACCACAGAGCCCGGTCAGGTCAATCATGCTGAAGGCACAGAATTGAAGGACATTCGAGTGGTGAACGAGTATCCAGATGTGTTCCCAGATGAATTGCCAGGTATGCCTCCGGACCGTGAAGTTGAATTTGTTATTGAACTTATGCCTGGCACAGCACCCATAGCTAAAAGACCATATAGAATGGGGGTAAAAGAATTAAAGAAACTTAAAGAAGAATTAAAGGCCCTACTAGCTAAGGGGTATATTCGTCCTAGTTGTTCGCCTTGGGGAGCTCCAGTGTTGTTTGTTGATAAGAAAGACGGGACACAGAGGATGTGCATAGACTACCGAGCCCTCAATGAGGTCACTATCAAGAATAAGTACCCACTGCCAAGGATCGATGATCTCTTTGACCAATTGAGAGGAGCTTGTGTGTTCTCGAAGATCGATCTCAGATCAGGCTATCATCAGATGAGAATCCGGGTGACAGATATCCCCAAGACAGCTTTCACTACCCGGTATGGTTTGTATGAGTTCACAGTTATGTCCTTTGGATTGACTAATGCACCGGCCTACTTCATGTATTTGATGAACAGCGTGTTCATGGATTATCTTGACAAGTTCGTCGTGGTGTTCATCGATGATATTCTGGTTTTCTCTAAAAATGAGGAAGAGCATGAGGAACATTTGAGGTTAGTGATGCAGAGACTCCGAGAACATCAGTTGTATGCTAAGTTGAGCAAATGTGAATTCTGGCTGAAGGAGGTATCATTCTTGGGCCATGTGTTGTCAAATGGAGGTGTCGCAGTTGATCCGAAGAAGGTTAGGGATGTTCTCAACTGGATTCCACCGCAGAATGTCAGTGAGATCAGGAGTTTTCTCGGAATGGCAGGCTACTATCGGCGTTTTATTGAGGGATTCTCCAAGATTGCCAAGCCCTTGACATCATTGCTAGAGAAGAATGCCAAGTTTTTGTGGACACCGCAGTGTCAAGCTAGCTTTGAGGAGTTGAAGAAAAGGCTGACCACTGCACCAGTATTGGTACTGCCAGACGTTACTAAGAGTTTCTCAGTATATTGTGATGCGTCTCGTCAAGGATTGGGATGTGTACTCATGCAGGAGGGTAGAGTGGTGGCATATGCATCCAGACAGTTGAGGAGACATGAGCTGAACTATCCGACACATGATTTGGAATTGGCAGCCGTAGTACACGCGTTGAAGATCTGGAGGCATTATTTGATTGGACACAAGTGCGACATCTATACCGACCACAAGAGCCTTAAGTATGTGTTCACGCAATCCGAGTTGAATATGAGGCAACGTCGTTGGCTTGAGAAGATCAATGACTTTGAACTAGAAATTCACTACCATCCAGGGAAGGCTAACTTAGTGGCCGATGCTTTGAGTAGAAAGAGTTATGCAAATGTGCTGACAAGACAGGATTTGCCGGAAGAGCTTAGCAGGGAATTTGAACGCTTGAACTTGGGCATGGTAGCTAACGTGGCTGAACTAGAAGTGGAGTCAACTCTTGAACAAGAAATCCGAAAAGGTCAATTGGAGGATGAGGAAATCAAGGAGTTGGTTAAGAAGATCGGGACAGACAAAGCGCCAGGATTCCGATTGGATGAGCAAGGAACAGTGTGGTATGGTAACAGAATAGTGGTGCCAGATCAGCAGCATATCAAGGATGTTATCTTACGGGAAGCGCATGAGTCAGCATATTCCATTCATCCGGGAAGTACCAAGATGTACTTGGACCTCAAGGAAAGATTTTGGTGGTATGGTTTGAAGCGCGATGTCGCAGCTCACGTAGCTCTTTGTGACGTATGCCAGAGAGTCAAGGCCGAACATCAGAGACCGGCAGGTTTGCTTCAGCCTATGAAGATACCAGAGTGGAAATGGGAAGAAGTTGGTATGGATTTTATAACAGGATTGCCCCGCACGCAGAAAGGCTATGACTCTATATGGGTGATAGTGGACCGATTGACGAAGGTGGCTTACTTTATTCCGGTAAAGACTACATATTCCGGTGCCAAACTAGCAGAGTTGTATATGGAGCGGATTGTATGTTTGCATGGTGTACCGAAGAAGATAGTGTCAGACCGAGGCAGTCAGTTTACGTCGCACTTTTGGCGCAAGTTACATGAGTCCATGGATACTAAGCTTCACTTCAGTTCCGCTTACCATCCGCAGACAGACGGACAGACTGAGAGGACAAATCAGATACTGGAGGACATGCTGAGGGCATGTGCATTGCAGTATGGGAGTAGCTGGGATAAGAGTTTGTGCTATGCAGAGTTCTCGTACAACAATAGCTACCAGCAGAGTCTCAGGATGTCACCATTTGAGGCATTGTACGGAAGAAAGTGCAGGACACCGTTGTTTTGGAATCAGACCGGAGAAGGTAAAGTATTTGGACCTGAGGTTTTGAAGCAGGCAGAAGAACAAGTACAGGTTATCAGGCAGAATTTGAGAACAGCTCAGTCGCGGCAGAAAAGTTATGCAGATGTAAGGCGACGAGACCTCAGCTTCGAGATTGGTGACTTTGCGTATCTTAAGGTGTCACCAATGAGAGGTGTGAAGAGATTCAATGTTAAAGGCAAGTTAGCACCTCGCTACATTGGACCATTCAAGATATTAGAACGGAGAGGTGAAGTGGCTTATCAGTTGGAGTTACCAGAGAAACTGGCAGGAGTGCATGATGTGTTCCATGTGTCTCAGCTAAAGAAGTGTTTACGGGTGCCAGAGGAACAGATTCCGTTAGAGGAGTTGAATGTGCAGGAAGACCTTACTTATGAGGAGTATCCGGTTAAGATCTTAGAGGAGTCCGAGAGAGTCACCAGGAACAAAGTGATACGTATGTGCAAGGTTCAGTGGAACCGTCATACAGAGGATGAGGCAACCTGGGAACGGGAGGATGATCTCAAGGCAGAATATCCACATCTCTTCCAATCCACGTCCGAATCTCGGGGACGAGATTCATCTTAAGGGGGGTAGGTTTGTAACACCCTGAAAATGCCTATTAAAAAAAATTAGTAATTAATTGGTTTTCCTTTTTGAGTGCTCATAAATAATGTAGGAAAATAAAATTTTTGAATAATTAAAATCAAATATAGGAAATAGAAACATTATTGTTGCATTCATGCTGGTGCATTTATTTTTGTTTGTTGAATTCAAATTTGAATTTGAATTCAAATGAGTGTTTGAATAAAAGAAAAACCTTTTCTTTTTCTCTCTTTTTCTCTTTCTCCTTTCAGCCCGCCAGCCCAGCAACCCTTTCTTTCTTTTTCCCCGCGAGGCCCAACTCCTTTCTCCTTTTTCCGCAGCCCACCAGCAGCAGCTCGGCCTATCAGTCGCGCAGCCCAGTTCATCCCGCAGCCCAGCTCGCGCCAGCCCACCGCCGCGCCTCCGCTGTGACTGACTAGCTGGTCCCACGCGTCAGTCGCGTCGCCTACCTCCAGCCGTGCGCCACCGGGACTCCACCGCGCGCCGCCGTGGACTCCCCTCCGCTCACGCCTCCTTCGCGACTTGGCGTGCACGCCAAGGAGCTCGAGGCCCCCTTAAATAGCGCCGCAGCCAACCCCCCCTCGGCCTTGAACCCGCAACCCTAGCCGCCGCCTTGACCTAGCTCCGAGCGCCGCCGAGCTTCCACCAACTCGCCGCCTCGTCGCCGCCTAGCCGCCAAGAGTTGGCCTCGGATCTTCGCAAGCCCGTAAGGAACATGCCGAGCCCCCTCTCTTCCTCTTTCCCCCTCTCCTCCGCGCGAACGAGCTCGCCGGAGTCTCTTTTCCGCCACCGAGCGTCGCTAGTCGCCTCCACCGGCCAATCTCCTCCCTCGACCCCCAAATCGAGATCCCCTCTTTCTCCTCTCTCTCTAGAGCTAATCACGGCGAGTTCTCGTGCACCGCAGCGCCGAGCCGAGCCATCTCCGGCGAGGTCTCGGCCCAGCACCGCCGCGCTCCGGCGACCAGAGCTTCCAACGCACCGTAGCCGTTCGATTAGATCTGTGCGGTCCAGATCTGACCCGTTGTAAACCCGGTCCGGTTCTCGTGAACTGCGGTTCACGGCGGTCCACGGTTCGGTCCACGGTCGGTCAACCATGACGTCAGCTGACGTCAGCAACTACCCGCTGCCATGGCGTTTTTGCAAAAGAGCCCCTCTGTTTTTCAAAAATCAACCCGCGGTCCACTTCTATTCAAAAGTATTTACAACTAAGTCCTTTTTCTTTCGTTTAAGCCCCTGCGCTTTTAAAAAATCATGCCCGCCGTCCTAGATGGCAGTTTTACACCGTAGACCTTCTGTTTTTATACAAAATTATGTTTTAGGTCCCTGGTTTCTTTCAAAAACACCCCTGGAAGCCTAAAAACTTTACCAGCAAGCCCCTAGAGCCCGTTTTTAGCGTAGTTTCTCCGTTTTAACTCCGATTTGAGTGATTTTCGCGCTCACGTGTTCGTAGTGAAGCGTAGATTAGTTCTAAAACCTTCTTTTTATCTTTTGTTTATGTTTGGTGTACTGTTCTAATTATATAATCTTGTTTGCATGTATGTGTGGATGCTTGTGTGGTGATCTATGTGAGTAGTTGCCGAGCCGTTCGAGTACGCCGACGACTCCGTTCCTGAAGATCAAGTGCAGCAGCAGTTCACTGAGGAAGGCAAGTATAACACGGACCATCCTTGTTACCTATTCACCGATTAATCACATAAATCATATGCATGTGTCTAATCTTGTTAGCCACTAAGGGTGTTCCTAGTCTTTACCTTATTCCTTGTTTACCCAGGGTTTTATGCATTATGGTTAGACTATGCTACGCGCTGCAACCAACAATTATTTTTAATGTCAATATTGAATTAATGGTTCACTTCAATGATGGTTAAAAGATGCTTTTTAGCAACATGGTTCGGGGAACTAGAGCATGTGCTGTGTGCTTTGTTCTAGTGTCTCTATAAGGTTTGATCTAGGGAATTAGAGCATGTGCTTCGTGCTTTGTTCTAATGTCTCTCCATAAGGTCCGGTTCTTAAAGCGGCAACCCAGGAACTTGTTCGCCGCCGTTGGAACTATAATGGCTCTGGTCTTGGATAATTAACTTGTACGTCTCTAGCTCGCCAGTGGTTACCGAAAGGCGTATGTGGGGTGCATGGGTGAGAGTATAGTTTGATCCATCGAGGACGGTTTTATCCGTTGGCTATGCCCCGTTAGGCAAAGTCCCGTGATGTAAGCGCCCGATGTACGGCAGCTTCACACGTTGCGATGATTGCGCTCTCGCTCTGGACGCCATTGACCCCCTCACGTAGCGCCCTGAGCGTACGTCAAACTCGATGCCTTGGGTTATGCTGCCTATGTTGAACCAAAACGGCTACTGTGCTTGTTAGGGTGTTTTGTGAAAGTCCTCGTAACATAAGTTCTTTTGGATTTATGTGACCGGCGGGTAAAGGGCGAAACCTCTGCAGAGTGTTGATCTATCATGATAGCCGTGCTCACGGATACGAGCGGCCTGGATCCTTTTTGATTAGAAGATGATATTAGTAGTTGATGTTGGTTTGTTCCGTAATCACTTATACCTTATTAATGGGTTTATACTTGGGATCTACTCATTTGTAGTAAGTTGGAAGTTAATAAAATGAATCAACTAAAAGTGCTAATGCAGTATAACCGTGTCAAGCCTTTTGTCCTTGCATAACCCGTGTTATACTTGTTAAGTAAGATGGTTTACTTACACTTGCAACTATTCAACAAAATCCCGGATGGGTAACAGATGGAGCAATGAATGGTCAGTCGCTTGCTGAGTTTCCGGAGGATCTGCCGTACTTCTAAGCTGTGCTCAACCAGTCGGTGGTCCCTGTGGATTTGAGGCTCTAC
Source organism: Digitaria exilis (assembly GCA_015342445.1). Classification (NCBI taxonomy): domain Eukaryota; kingdom Viridiplantae; phylum Streptophyta; class Magnoliopsida; order Poales; family Poaceae; genus Digitaria; species Digitaria exilis. The sequence continues at coordinate 171,837 of JACEFO010001638.1, forward strand.
TTAGTTAAGACGTTTATTAGTATTAAGTCTTCCGCTGTGTTAATTGTTTAAGACTATGTCTTGTATTAAACTCTGTATAAACTATATTATTCGAGCATTGTGTTCTCTGTGATTCAATATTTGTAATCTATATGTGTTCTGTGGACATCCTGGGCACACATATGGAGGCATTCGGATTTCTTGGAAATCTGGGTGTTACAGTGAGCGGCGCCGGCAGCTTGCAGTGGCGGATGAGGCGGGATAAGGGCCCGTAGAGAATCAACGGGTCTTGGGGAAGCTCCTGGTGGCGTGGGTTGGGGCTGGGGATGCGCGGTGGAGGCTGCCCACGGCGACCCGAGCGCGGCGGCGGAAGACCTCGAACTCCGGCGAGGCTTCTTGCGCGCACGAGAGGAAGGGAAAGCCACGAGCTTGGAGGGAGAAGGAAGTGGTAGAGGAGTGGCTCGGCACGCGCTGGAGGGGGATTGGGATGGCTCGTCACATGGTCGCGGCGGTGGGGCGATGGCGCAAGCCTCTGGCGGCCGTGCGGCATGGGCTCGCACTGAGCGGGAAGAGCAAGGCCGGACAGACGCGCGTGGTGGCCTGGCGAGCATCTACGGCTGCAGACGAGCGTGAGGTCAACGTGATGGGGACAAGGCGGCCGGCGGACCGTTGGTCCGAGCGCGACGGCACGGCGCGTCGGCGTGCGCTCGGGCGCAGGCGCGCGTGTAGGGTCGGTCAGCGAGCCAGAGCGGGTCGGACGCATGCGCGGTGATGGGGGACATGTCGGGCAGGGCACGGCCGGAGCTTGGTTGGCCGCTGGCGGCAGGGCGACATGGCCGGCGTTCGTGGGCGCGCGCGCGAGCTCCCGAGAGCGCGCTCCCGCGGCTCACAACCGAGTTTGAAGAGCGAGCTTCAAATTCAAAAATTTTGAATAGAACTCGAAAAAGTTTGAACATGAAAGTTGTAGAAGGGACTGTGGGACACATCTTTGCACCGGAGATTTGGAAAGAAAATTGAAAATTTGGCCGTGATTCAAAAGGGGGTAATTCCCTGTTTTGAACTGAAATTTGAATTTTTGAGGGGCTAGATAGTAAAATTGGCCAAAGTGCCCAAAGAGGCAAAGTTCAGAAATGTGAAGATGTACAACTTTGCTTTTTGGAGATTTTTAAGTTCTGTGGTAAAATCTTGAGATATGGCTAAGATTCCATTTTCAGCTTTGAATTTGAATTGAAAATTTCAAATTCCCGGTTAGGGTTTGAATTTTGAGAGGCTTCCAAAAGTTTTCAGGCTATGGTTTGAAAAGAAAGGGTTCTTGTTTTGGTCTCTTCTTCAAGGTTTGTATTGGCCGAATTTCAAGTTCTCATATAAAAATTGAAGTTTTTATTTTGCCTCTTTTTGGAGTGTTTTTGTCTCTTATTAGATTCTTTTGGTGTTTATTTGAATTCCTTTTTCCTAAATTGAGCTTTGTTAGACTTAAATGCTTGTTTAACTTCTTTTAAAAAAACCAGGGATGTTACATTCATCTTGATCTGATGGTAACCGGAATATGCATCAAGGAAACATAAAAGTTCGCATCCTGTCGTGGAATCCACAATTTGGTCGATACGTGGTAAGGGAAATGGGACTTTTGGGCATGCTTTATTCAAGCTGGTGTAATCTACACACATCCTCCACTTCCCACTTTTCTTTTTCACTAGCACAGGATTTGCTAACCACTCGGGATAAAACACTTCCTTGATGAATCCGGCCTCCAAAAGCTTGCGTACCTCCTCACCGATCGCCCGCCGTTTCACTTCGTCGAAACGGCGGAGACGCTGTTTAACCGGCTTGGAGTGGGGGCGGATATCAAGAGAGTGCTCGGCGACCTCCCTCGGGATGCCTGGCATGTTCGAGGGGCTCCACGCGAAGATGTCTGCGTGAGCGCGGAGGCAGTCGACGAGCACCACTTCCTATTTGTCGCTGAGGGAAGAGCCGATCCTCAACATCTTGCCGTCGGGGCTGTCGGGGTCGAGGGGAACAGTCTTGGTGTCCTCAGCGGGCACGAAGCTCCCCTGCTGCCGTTCGTTGGCATCAGGGAGAGTGTTGACGATCGCTTCGAGGTCCGCCACGAGGGTCTCATCGAGGGCGAGAGCTTCTGCGAGCTCGATGCTCTCGATATCGCACACGTAGGCGTGCTCGACCGTCGGGCCGACCGTGATGACTCCGTGAGGCCCTGGCATCTTCAGTTTGAGGTAGGTATAGTTTGGGATGGCCATGAACTTCGCGTAGCACGGCCTTCCCAAGATGGCGTGGTAGGCTCCTTTGAAGCCCACTACCTCAAAGGTGAGCACCTCCTTGCGGAAGTTCGCCGGGGTCCCGAAGCAGATGGGCAGGTCGATCTGCCCGAGGGTTTGGACGCGCTTTCCGGGCGCGACTCCATGGAAGGAGGACTTGTTGGGCCGCAGCTCGCTGGTGCTGATCCCCATAAGCTCCAAGGTTGGAGCGTACAGGATGTTGAGGCTGCTGCCGCCATCCATGAGTACTTTGGAGAAGCGCGTGTTGCCGATGACGGGGTCAACGACGAGAGGGTACTGCCCGGGGTTCGGGATATGGTCGGGATGGTCTTCGCGACCAAAAGAGATGGTCTCCGACGACCAATCAAGATACGAGGGGGTCGCTGGTTGAGCCAGCATGACCTCCCTACGCTCCCTCCTCCGCTGTCGAGGCTTCAAGTTAGCCGCGGGACCTCCCGTGATGAAGAACACGTGTTCCACCTCGGGGTATCCGTCGTCGTTCTTGGCGCCACCATCCTTGGGCGGACCGCCATCCTTTCGAGGGATGCGGTTGTAGAACTTCCGCAGCATCTCACACTGCTCGAGGGTGTGAGCGACTGCGGTCTTGTGGTAAGGGCACGGCTTCTTGAGGAGGTCGTCGAAGACACCCCCACCACGCGGGGGACCTCGAGGTCCCTTGTGGCTAGGGTCGACCGCGAGGGCCTCGTCCTCAACGTCGCCCGTCCCGCGAGGGGCTCGGGGCTTCTTCCCCTTCTTGCCGTGTTTTCGCTTCTTCGAGGGGCCTTTTGCCTTGTCGTCCTCCACGGACGCTTCCTCGGGGCGTTTCCCCTTTTTGTCGTTGAAGATGGCGTTGGCCGCCTCCTCCCCCGATGCGTACTTCGAGGCTATCTCGAACAGCCGGTTCGCGTCGGGGGGTGGGCTCCTCCCCAACTTGCACACCAGGCTATAGCAGGTGGTGCTCTCGAGGAAGGAGTGGATGATCTGGTGATCGGAGATGTTGGGGAGCTCGGTGCAGCGCTTGGAGAAGCGCCGGATGAAATCCCTCAACGATTCACCAGGTATTTGCCTGCACCCTCGAAGATCCCACGTGTTTCCAGGGCGCACGTAGGTGCCCTGGAAATTTCCCACGAAGGTCTCGACCAGATCGTCCCAGTCGCGGATCCGGTTCGGGGGCAGGTGCTCGAGCCAAGTCCGCGCGGAATCTGCCAGGTGGAGTGGCAGATTGCGGATGATCATGGCATCGTCTGTGGCGCCGCCGAGCTGACACGCTAGGCGGTAGTCATTGAGCCACACCTTGGGGTCCGTTTCCCCAGAGTACTTGTTGATGGTAGTTGGCTGTCGGAATCGAGGGGGAATCGGGGCGGTGCGGATGTTGTAACTGAAAACCCGCGTGCCTGCAGGCTCTGGGGCCACATCCCGGTTTCGCCCAACGTCGGTGCGCCCGAGTTGGTGGGTCCGGGCTTCCTCTCGCCTCCTGATTTCGTTCAGGGTGTTGCGAGCGTCGCCGTCATCCTCCGTGCCACGGGCGTCCTGGAGGCGTGACCTCGCGGGCTCCCTCGCTGGAAGCGTTCGTGCTTCGAGCGCACGTGGCTCGCTGGCGTGGCGTCGCGCCGTGTCGCGGCGGGAGTTGCCCCGGGACTGTGCTCGTGCCCTGCCGTTGGGCCGGGGCGAGCGTACCGAGGATTCTCCTCCCCGTTCGCCCTTCGAGGCTGAGGAGCGTCGAAGGCGGGAGGCCGAACTCTCGGCATGTTGTCGGGCGGCAGTTTCGACAAGCTTTTGAGCCTCGAGGTGCAGTTTCCGCCCTTCGGGGGTGGCTGCCTCTGGCATGGCTCGAAGCAGCGCTGCCGCTGCGATGAGCTTCTGGCTTGTCCTGGGAGCGAGCTCGTCATCTCTGCCCTCAGCAAGGATTCGGGCCTGAGCCACTCATCCTGCGTGTCGGGCGTCCGTGCCGTGCTCGTTGCCTTGTTTGGCCGGCTCGAGGTCGGAGCGTGCCGGTGGTGAAACGTCACCACTAGCCAGTGATCGGTGGCGCGGATCCCGCTCGTCTTCGGAAGGAGAGTGATCCGATGGGTCCGACGGCTGCGCGCCTATCGGACCTACGCCATCGTCGTCGCCCTGGTCGTCACCTCCGCCTCCGTCGCCGGACGTTGATCCCTCGCTGAGTTGTCCGTCGTTGATGACGAAACACTCCCTGGTCGGGTCATACTCATCGTCGGAATACCCGAAGCAGTAATCCGCCGCTGTTTGAAAGGCAATAAAGGCCTCTGGGTCGCGGAGACCCGAGTAGTCCCAACCAGGGTATCCACGCATAGATGCGTGTCCATCATCGCATTCTGTGCGGGGATCGCCGGGCGATGGATCGGCGAAATCTTGCTCGGAGACTTGGTGGCAACCAGGTTGGTTGCGATACGCACTCATAGCAGTGCGGATGGAGGAGGCGTACGCATCTGCGGAGTTGCGTAGCCCGTAGGGATAGGAACGCGCCGTCGTAGCGCGAGGTGCGGACATGGGCTCTGGGAGGAAAGGCGCAGCCCTCTCCCGTGACCCTGACCGCAAAGCGTCCCCTTCCCACGTGGGATGGGGGTTGCCGACGTCGGCGGCGCGCCTTGCGGCGCGCGTTCGCCGTGCGCGGGGTCCGGGACGACTCCGCCGTCGCGGTGCCGCCGGAGGCTGATGATGAGACTCCGGTTGGTCGCTGGGATCCTCCTGGAGGATGCGCATGTGATAATCATCGCCACGCGTCTGGAACCGCAGGCTCCCAAACCGGATCTCCAGCCCCGCTGGGAGCAGATTGGTCTCGCCCAGCGGGGGCCGTTCCTCGCCGGAGTTCGCCATCGGGAATGGGGGTAGCGCAGCGCTGGTCCCTACCTGGCGCGCCAACTGTCGGTGCCTGATTTGGTCGCACCGGTACCGACAAGTGATTGCGATGCTAACCACCCGTTTCCCTGATGGCGAGGGTGAGAGACAGAGGTTTATCCTGGTTCCGGCCACTGGGCCGTACGTCCAGCAGTGGTGCTACGCACCGGGTTTCGTGTTGCTCGTAGTAGGGGTTTACAAGCAATGTGGGAGAAGGAGAAGAGCTCCTAAGTCCCTGGCTATGGTGTACGTGTTCGTGAGACTTGTGTTCTCTGCGTCTATCTGTTGCCCTTTGCATGGGCTTCCCTCCCCCTTTTATAGGCCAAGGGGGAGGGAGTGCGAGTACATGTGTTTGTCGCTAGCGTGCACTGTTCGTCCATACCGCACAGTACGCGAGCAGGAATCGCGCCTTCCAACTCCGCTGACGACATGGCAGATGCTGACGTATCGTACTTCCTTCTCGTGAAAGTCCACGGCGTCGAGGGTGGTGTCCTGCGCACGGGTTTCCACAGTCTCCTTCGAGGCTGCCCTCGAGGGTGGCCGCGCGTCGTCGAGGGGGCGAAGTCAAAGGAGTGGTTGGCACAGTGCTGTTGGCAGGGTTAGGTCTGGCGTACAGCATGGCGCTCAGAGTTCACTGTGGTGATTGGATTTGACCGATGTCTTCTCCGGAGAGTTGACGATGGCGTGGAGCAGTGATCCTGCTTTTTGACCGCGTCATCATGGTTCTGCTGAGTCGCAGCGTGTTGGGCGTCGTTCCCGGTGGGGCGGGCTCGAGCTTGGATGGCAAGCTCGGGCTGGCCGACCCTCGATCGAGACGGAGAACCCCCCTTCGGAGGAGGGGGTCGCCCTCGAGGCCGGCAAGCCTTGAACGGGACGGAAACTGCCCGTTCGTGGCTTGCCTCGAGCCGGATGGACCCCGAGGACTTGTCGTGATGGTGGGCTTCTGCTGGCCCGTGGCGCCTGGTTGACGTTGTCGTAGGCCTTGATGCCAAGTGGTGTTGGGCCTAGATTGGGGTACCCCTTTTGTAGGTACCCGACACGGTCTATATCACCCCCTGAACTTCGCAAAACCGATCAAATTACCCCTTAAATCAATTTTCAAAAATTATAGTAAATCACAAAAAAATCATAAAATAAAAAATCAAATTTTGTTGGACTCCAAATGAGTAGATATATACCTGAACATATAATATCATATGCTTTAATACATTTTTTTACAACTATGAAGAAAATCATAAATCTAAAGCTATAGTGAAAAATATACTAAAGCCTATCATATTACATGTTCAATGTGTATATCTGCTCATTTGGAGTCCAACACAATTGGATTTTCAAATTTATGTTTTTTGTGATTTACTATGATTTTTTAAAACTGTTTTAGGGGGTAATTTGATCGGTTTGGAGAAGTTCAGGGGGTGATATAGACCGTTTCATAGGTTGGGGGGTTATATAGTCCAACTCCCATAGGTTGGGGGTGATATAGATTTTTTCCCTACTAATATTTCCACAAAGAACAGCTAATAAAAAAATGGCAGCATATAGGTAGCTGCAGATGTCAACACAAAAGGTTGTCTTTTTGGCATAACAATATTACAAGTTAGCAGCACATCCTTGCATGAAAAGGACAATCCGGAATAATAAAAAGTTCATCTAAATGAGCATGACATATTGACCAACACTCCAAATTATTATTATTTTAATATTATATATTGCCATTCATCAAATTGACATCTGAATGTCTCTGAATTTATCAAATCATGTTTACCTCTACACATCATCTGGTTTTCATAGTAGCATTGTTGAAAAACTCAAATTCACATCAAGCCAACACATAATCACATACTCATTCACATCACACACAAATCAAAATACCTCTCACATATGCCCACAAAAGTTTGAGGAAAATAAATACATAGTAGTATAAAAGCTCTACTGGCTATGAATCTGTCTCAACTCTGAATCACTCCAGAATAGTTGAACCTCAATTTCTTGTAACCTCAACTCTGCTTATCGGGATTTAACTTAAACTGAAAATGACATTATAGTGTCAAAAAGAAAGATAAATCAGACCAAACATTCAGAGGAGCACTAAAATGACACTTTATGCATGCCATATCACTTAACGATGAATGTGTATGGAGAAATGGAACAATAATAGTAAGGAAGATGAATGTACATGTAAAAAAGGAACGATAATAGTAAGGAAGCAGCGACAGAACTTTTTATTATCCAAAAATATTATTTTAGAAGACGAGGAACACATGGTCGTAAACCAAAATAAACATGTTGAGAAGGATACTAAATTCATCGTGAATTCACGATGAATTTAGTATCCTTCTCAACATGTTTATTTTGGTTTACGACCATGTGTTCCTCGTCTTCTAAAATAATATTTTTGGATAATAAAAAGTTCTGTCGCTGCTTCCTTACTATTATCGTTCCTTTTTTACATGTACATTCATCTTCCTTACTATTATTGTTCCATTTCTCCATACACATTCATCGTTAAGTGATATGGCATGCATAAAGTGTCATTTTAGTGCTCCTCTGAATGTTTGGTCTGATTTATCTTTCTTTTTGACACTATAATGTCATTTTCAGTTTAAGTTAAATCCCGATAAGCAGAGTTGAGGTTACAAGAAATTGAGGTTCAACTATTCTGGAGTGATTCAGAGTTGAGACAGATTCATAGCCAGTAGAGCTTTTATACTACTATGTATTTATTTTCCTCAAACTTTTGTGGGCATATGTGAGAGGTATTTTGATTTGTGTGTGATGTGAATGAGTATGTGATTATGTGTTGGCTTGATGTGAATTTGAGTTTTTCAACAATGCTACTATGAAAACCAGATGATGTGTAGAGGTAAACATGATTTGATAAATTCAGAGACATTCAGATGTCAATTTGATGAATGGCAATATATAATATTAAAATAATAATAATTTGGAGTGTTGGTCAATATGTCATGCTCATTTAGATGAACTTTTTATTATTCCGGATTGTCCTTTTCATGCAAGGATGTGCTGCTAACTTGTAATATTGTTATGCCAAAAAGACAACCTTTTGTGTTGACATCTGCAGCTACCTATATGCTGCCATTTTTTTATTAGCTGTTCTTTGTGGAAATATTAGTAGGGAAAAAATCTATATCACCCCCAACCTATGGGAGTTGGACTATATAACCCCCCAACCTATGAAACGGTCTATATCACCCCCTGAACTTCTCAAAACCGATCAAATTACCCTCTAAAACAGTTTTAAAAAATCATAGTAAATCACAAAAAACATAAATTTAAAAATCCAATTGTGTTGGACTCTAAATGAGCAGATATACACATTGAACATGTAATATGATAGGCTTTAGTATATTTTTCACTATAGCTTTAGATTTATGATTTTCTTCATAGTTGTAAAAAAATGTATTAAAGCATATGATATTATATGTTCAGGTATATATCTACTCATTTGGAGTCCAACAAAATTTGATTTTTCATTTTATGATTTTTTTGTGATTTACTATAATTTTTGAAAATTGATTTAAGGGGTAATTTGATCGGTTTTGCGAAGTTCAGGGGGTGATATAGACCGTTTCATAGGTTGGGGGTTATTTAGTCCACCCTCCATAGGGGGGTGATATAGACTTTTTTCTATTAGCAGGGCGTGCATTGCGCGCCCAGCCGTTGTAGTATTCTTAAAAATGTTACCATGCCGCGGCCTGCCCATGGCCTTTTGTGTGAACGTTCCATTAATATATCTATACAATAATACAAGCATGCATGACGCATATCTCTTCACATTTTGCTTTGTGCAGCAGATCTAACTAAAAGATATATTATCTATTTTTAAAATAAAATAATGAATATATATTTCTATTATCAGATTTAAAAATGTAAATAATAAACATTAAACCTATTACTTTATAGGAGGTAACATATCCTTAAACTTTCCTTGTATAGTCATTTGGGAGTACTTTAGCAAAACCCATCCTCCTCCTTTAGATAGATGCAATAAAGGGTACACAATTTCTGCATGGCTCGATTATTCTTATTTTTTTACTATTTTATTGAAGTTTTGACTGGTTAGAAACAAGGCTATCTGGATCGCGCTCTGGATTGTAGGATCGTTCGACCCTAAGATCCTCCTCGAGCTGAACGATACTAGTTGCTCTCAGGATAGTTTTCGGGTGGGATCGCTGTGGCATCGGGACATGAGTCATAGAACTGTTAGACACGACACGAATCATGATTCTTGAGGTTCGCCTTAGTGGCGGCATGGCGTGCAGAAAGGCCTCGCTGAGCGGGAGGAGCATGGCGATGTGGCGGTGCTGTGCCCATTGGAACATAACACCTCCGTGCATCTGAGCTTGGCACCAAAGGCAACCACCTTGCTTGCGCCATGGACAGACCAGCACTACACTACGGTGGTGGAGAACGACGCTGGCTTGGTAGAGATTGTGCTACAGACAAGTAGAGAGGATAGCAAAAAGAGAGGATGGGCTGTAAAGAGATAAGGACGACACATAGTGATGTAGCACGCTAAATTGGAGAAACAACTGTATTTGCACTAGCAAATGCTCGTGTCTTGTCGGCACGATGATGATCAGGTCGAACTACTGATCAGCAGCGGCGTCGGGCAGCAAGTGGGCGATTATCCTCGTGCCCGACGATCTCGAGGCCGTCCTTGACCAAAGCGGATATATCGAACTACTGGTCAGTGGCGGCGTCGATGCAACACGTCGGTGTCAGGGTGTCCGATCTACTACTGTTAAAAGAGGAAGTGAGTAATATTCCCTCCGTCCCAAAAAGCATGCAATTCTAGCCCTTCAGTAGATTCATAGCATCTTCAATGCATCTAGACAAGAGATTGTCCAGATTCACTGGAGATGCTATAAATCTAGACACCCAATAGCATAGCTAAAATTACATGCTTTTTAGGATGGAGAGAGTAGGTTCGATACACATGACGAGATCGTCTCGCCGCCAAAGTTTTTCGGCAAGCTGGCCAGTCTATCTTATTACATCAATCCTGACTCTCTTCTTCGCTTCCTTCTTATCTTCAATGTAGCTTGTCCGACAACACACGTTACCGCCCCCATTCTGGGCTGACATATTTTACATTGGGCTTCGTCTTTCTGGGCTGGTCTCTCTTGGCCCACTCTTTCCTCTTGTCGTTGATAGCCGCCGCCCTCCTGCCAATTGGGTCCATGACAACCACCCCCCTCCTTTAGACACGGCTTGTCCCCAAGCCGGAGCAGCATGAAACCTCTGCCTGAGTGTTAGTTCATCTTCACATGTAGAAAGAGATTATGGTCATGATGACCATCTCACCAGAACTTGAGCAACAGCTATGTTACCTTGGTGAACTACCCGACGGTCCAGAACCTCAGCTGGTACTTGAAATGCATCAGTCAAGACAGGTAACTCAGCACATACCTGGTTAGGTGGTCCAACCGCCTTTTTCAATAATGATACATGGAAAATAGGGTGAATAGATGTAGTAGATGGCAATTTCATCTTGTATGCAACGAACCAATCTTTTCCAGGATTGTATAAGGCCCGAAGTACTTGAATGAGAGTTTATGATTTGCTCTTTTGTGCAAGGATGACTGAATGTAAGGTTGTATTTTGAGGAACACTTGGTCTCCCACTTCAAAAAGTCCTTTCAGATTTGTCGTTGTCAGCTTGATGTTTCTGTCTTTGTTGCACTCTAACCAACTGTTGCTGTAACAATTGAGTCATCAATTTCCTCTGTGACAGCCATGTTTGCAGATCTGGAACTGAACAAGCTTCAACCACGGGTGTGTTCGGCTGCCATTTTTGCTGGCTGCGGCAGCCACAGCCGCAGCCTCTGGAGGGTTGGTGTAACACCCTAAAAATGCCCAATTTAAAATTTAGTAATTAATTGGCTTTTTATATTAAAGTGCTCATAAATAATATAGGGAAATAAAATTTTTGAATAATTAAAAGCAAATATAGGAAATAGAAACATTATTGTTGCATTCATGTTGGTGCATTTATTTTTGATTGTTGAATTCAAATTTGAATTTGAATTCAATGAGTGTTTGAATTAAAAGAAAAACCTTTTCTTTTTCTCTCTTTTTCTCTTTCTCCTTTCAGCCCAGTAGCCAGCTCCTTCTTTTTCCTGCGGCCCAAGCTTTCTTTTTCTCCCTGCGCGGCCCATCTCTTTCTCCCTCTCTTCTTTTTCCGCGGCCCAGCAGAGCAGCCCATCTTTCCCCGCCGCAGCCCAGCTTGCGCCCACGCCAGCCCGTGCTCTCTGCCACTGACCAGTGGGGCCCCCCTTGTCAGCCTCTCTCTTCCTCCGCAGCGCGCGCTCCTCTTTCCTCCGCAGCCACTGACACCCGGGCCCACCTGTCATCTTCACCCTCTTCCTCCAGCCGTACGCGGCTAGAGCTCCTCCACCGCGCGCCGCCGCGAGTCCCTGCTGCGCACGCCCCCTCCCGTTGCTTGGAGCGCACGCCGAGGCCCCTATAAAGGTCGCCGCCAGCCCCCTTGAGCCACATCGCAAACCCTAGCCGCCTCCTTAGCTCGCGGATCCCCCACATCGCAAACCCTAGCCCCGAGCTTCCCCTCGCCGCCTCGCCACCGCCTAGCCGCCAAAAGCTTGGTTAGGAGCTTCACCGCGGGGTAAGCAGCTCGCCAAGGCCTTTTTCCCCTCTTCTTTCGCTCTGCAACACCCGTGCGAGCTCACCGGAGCCATCACCGCGCCGCCGCTCGTCGCGAGCCGTCTCCACCGGCCAATCCCCACTCTAAACCCCCAAATCGAGTTCTCCTCTCTCTCCTCTCTCTCTAGAACCAAGCACGGCGAGTTTTCGTACACCGCAGCGCCGAGCCGAGCCATCTCCGGCGAGGTCTCGACCCAGCGCCGCCGCGCTCCGGCGACCCAGGGCTCTCAACGCATCGCAGCCGTCCGATCCGATCTGAACGCTCCAGATCTGAACCGAGCCGGTTCTCGTGAACCGCGGTTCAGGCCGGTCCACGGTTCGGTCCACGGTTCGGTCAACGATGACGTCAGCCCACATCAGCAACCACCCGCGGCCGTGGCGTTTTTGCAAAAGAGCCCCTCTGTTTTTCAAAAATCAACCCGCGGTCCACCTCTATTCAAAAGTATTTACAGTTTAGTCCTTTTTCTTTCGTTTTAGCCCCTGCGCTTTTGAAAAATCTTGCCCGCCGTCCTAGATGGCAGTTTTACACCGCAGACCTTGTGTTTTTATACAAAATTATGTTTTAGGTCCCTGGTTTCTTTCAAAAACACCCCTGGAAGTTTAAAATCTTTACCAGCAAGCCCCTAGAGCCCGTTTTTAGCGTAGTTTCTCCGTTTTAACTCCGATTTGAGTGATTTTCGCGCTCACGTGTTCGTAGTGAAGCGTAGATTAGTTCTAAAACCTTCTTTTCCTCTTTTGTTTATGTTTGGTGTACTGTTCTAATTATATAATCTTGTTTGCATGTATGTATGGATGCTTGTGTGGTGATCTATGTGAGTAGTTGCCGAGCCGTTCGAGTACGCCGACGACTCCGTTCCTGAAGATCAAGTGCAGCAGCAGTTCACTGAGGAAGGCAAGTATAACACGGACCATCCTTGTTACCTATTCACCGATTAATCACATAAATCATATGCATGTGTCTAATCTTGTTAGCCACTAAGGGTGTTCCTAGTCTTTACCTTATTCCTTGTTTACCCAGGGTTTTATGCATTATGGTTAGACTATGCTACGCGCTGCAACCAACAATTATTTTTAATGTCAATATTGAATTAATGGTTCACTTCAATGATGGTTAAAAGATGCTTTTTAGCAACATGGTTCGGGGAACTAGAGCATGTGCTGTGTGCTTTGTTCTAGTGTCTCTGTAAGGTTTGATCTAGGGAATTAGAGCATGTGCTTTGTGCTTTGTTCTAATGTCTCTCCATAAGGTCCGGTTCTTAAAGCGGCAACCCAGGAACTTGTTCGCCGCCGTTGGAACTATAATGGCTCTGGTCTTGGATAATTAACTTGTACGTCTCTAGCTCGCCAGTGGTTACCGAAAGGCGTATGTGGGGTGCATGGGTGAGAGTATAGTTTGATCCATCGAGGACGGTTTTATCCGTTGGCTATGCCCCGTTAGGCAAAGTCCCGTGATGTAAGCGCCCGATGTACGGCAGCTTCACACGTTGCGATGATTGCGCTCTCGCTCTGGACGCCATTGACCCCCTCACGTTGCGCCCTGAGCGTACGTCAATCTCGATGCCTTGGGTTATGCTGCCTATGTTGAACCAAAACGGCTACTGTGCTTGTTAGGGTGTTTTGTGAAAGTCCTCGTAACATAAGTTCTTTTGGATTTATGTGACTGGCGGGTAAAGGGCGAAACCTCTGCAGAGTGTTGATCTATCATGATAGCCGTGCTCACGGATACGAGCGGCCTGGATCCTTTTTGATTAGAAGATGATATTAGTGTTTGATATTGGTTTATTCTATAATCACTTACACCTTATTAATGGGTTTATACTTGGGATCTACTCATCTGTAGTAAGTTGGATGATAATAAAATGAATCAACTAAAAGTGCTATTGCAGTATAACCGTGTCAAGCCTTTGTCCTTGCATAACCCGTGTTATACTTGTTAAGTAAGATGGTTTACTTACACTTGCAACTATTCAACAAAATCCCGGATGGGTAACAGATGGAGCAATGAATGATCAGTCGCTTGCTGAGTTTCCGGAGGATCTGCCGTACTTCTAGCTGTGTTCAACCAGTCGGTGTCCCTGTGGATTTGAGGCTCTACTAGTTATGAAACGTTTAATAGTATTAAGACTTCCGCTGTGTTATTTGTTTAAGACTATGTCTTGTGTTAAACTCTGCTATAAACTATTTTATTCGAGCATTATGTTCTCTGTGATTCAATATTTATAACCTATATGTGTACTGTGGACATCCTGGGCACACATATGGAAGCATCCGGATTTCTTGGAAATCTGGGTGTTACAGTTGGAAATGGAGTGTTCTCTCTCACTGAAATTGGGCCCTAGACTAGAGGCTGCGGCTGCCGCAGCTAGCAAAAATGACAGCCGAACACACTGCACATCAATACCCAAGTGTCTAGGATGCTGCCATATAACACTTCAAATGGTGTCTTTTGCAGACTGGAATGGTAGCTAGTATTGTACCAAAATTCAGCTAGTGCTAACCAATCCTTCCACTTTGTTGGGCATGAGTGTACAGAACATCTGTGATATCCCTCTAAGCACTGGTTAACTCTTTTGGTTTCCCCATCGGTCTGAGGATAGTATCCAGAACTCATCTTCAATTTAGTGCCAGCCAACTTAAAAAGCTCTTGCCACAATGAACTTGTAAACACTTTGTCACGATATGAACCTATAGCTTTTGGGAGGCCATGTAGTTTGAAAATATGTTCCATAAATAGCATAACCACTTTAAAGGCTGTGAAAGGGTGAGCTAAGGGTACAAAATGTGCATATTTAGAAAATTTGTCCACCACTACCATGATGCAGTTGTAATTGTGGGATCTAGGCAAGTCTTCCACGAAATCCATTGTGATGACTTGCCAAGCAAATTTAGGTACAGGGAGAGGCTGGAGCAAACCTGTATATTTCACTCTTTCAGTCTTTGCCTGTTGGCAAACTTGACACTATTATACAAACTCCTTAACCATTTGCTTGAGTTTAATCCACTGAAAAATGTTTTTGATTCTGTTATATGTGACTTGATAGCCTGAATGTCCTCCCACTAGACTAGAGTGTAGAGATGAAATGATTCTGAGTTGGATCTCTTGAGGTGGTGGTACCAGAATTCTTCCTTTATATCTGATGATCCCCTCTTTCAGTGTATAATCACCAGAAGTATTGTTGATGGATAGATAAGCTAGAAGTTTAGCTGTCTCAGGGCAGTGGTGGTATCCATGTACAATTTCATCCAGCCAGATTGGTTGAGCAATTGATAGGGACAAGATTTGTAACCCATTGTAACACCCCAGGAGTTCATTAATCATTTAGGATTAATAAAGATATCAATATTTGGTTAAGGAAAAAATTAAGGAGAAGATTTTATAATTTGGAATTAAAGTGAAAATTTGAATGAAAATTCAAATTCGGTCAAATTTTGGTCAAATCTTGGAAATTTAAAAAAGTTTGAAAAATAAAGATTTTATCCTTAGACATGTTTAAGATATTTTTATTGGAGAAAAATAAAAGAAAAAGTTTGAATAAGAGAAAAAGGAGGAAATTTCTTAAGTGTTGAAATTGTGGTTTTTGGTAAACTTTGGAGGCATATTAAAGAAGATTTTGTGCAGCAACAATTGAGTATGACTAGCAAAATGGATCTTGGATGTTTGGTTAACATATTTGAGTAAAAGTAAAAGAAGGAATTTTGAATTTGGATGTTCAAATCGATTTTCAAAGGAGGCCAAATCAAACTGTGTTTGATCCTTTTTTCTTCAGTTCAGAACGCGCTCATTCAGAGTGAAGCAGGGCGCGCACACAAGCTCGCCGCTGCGGTTCGCCG
Organism: Digitaria exilis; assembly: GCA_015342445.1. Classification (NCBI taxonomy): domain Eukaryota; kingdom Viridiplantae; phylum Streptophyta; class Magnoliopsida; order Poales; family Poaceae; genus Digitaria; species Digitaria exilis. The sequence goes on from JACEFO010001638.1 coordinate 187,459, forward strand.
CCACCGCCGCCGGAGTCGCTGCCCTTTCTCGCCCATAGGACGACGGAGAACGAGGATAAGTTCAGCGTGATCTTGCTTCTGCACGAAGACACCTCGAGGATAAATAGAGCGCGAACCATATTCTTCCTCACCTCTCTTTTCTTCGTGGCCACCGGCTGATTTCGTCGTCGCACACCACCGTCCGTCCACCCCAATTCGATTCCCTCTGCTCACTACTTCGCCATGATCTCCTCTTTCTTTTGGGCTACCTCTTGTTGAGTTTAATCCACCACAGAAGCAGTTCAAGGTCTTCTTCCTCTTCACCGGCAAGGAGCCCTTGGGTAAGCGCCGCCGTCGTCGAGAGTGGTCCTGCGGTGGTGTTCGTGGAGTTTGGAGAGCACGGTGAGATAGAGCGTGGTCTGGGGCTCGTCTTGGTCTTGTTGGTGAATCGTTTGGGAGCTTTGGTCAACCGGTTGCGCTGCTCGCCGCCGCAGAGCGCTGCCGCCATGGCTGGCGCACGTCGCTAGGCCGTTTGGTAGCTTCTCCGTCCAAGATAGGGGTTGAGTTAGCTTTGCCTTGGCTCCCTGTGCTCGTGGGCTTGGGGCGATCCTCGCCGTCGTCTGGCCGACGGTCGGTGCGCCACCGCTCACCGTCGCCTGCGCCATCGCGGAGTCATGCCGGAGCTGCAATCGAGGTGGAGAGTTGGGGGAATGGGTGCGTGAGGTCGAGAGGATCACGATAGTAGTGTTCTCGTAAATGGAGAGCTAGCCGCCGGCGAGCTGGCCGCCGGTCAAGGCCGGCGGACCCGCGGTCAAACCGGCCGTTCTGATCAGAACGCGCGCGGGGATCTCGGGGGTAGACCTTAGCATTTGTCGCCCGTTCCGGCCGGGCCCACGGGCCCAGCTCAAGCCCGGTAGGTTTTGGCCCGCCCATGCCTTCTCATGGGATGGGACTGGGCAGCGAAAACCAATCCCAAAAAAAATTCGGGCCGGCCCGAGCCCGCCCAGATGATTAATTTCATTTCTTTTTCAACTAAAAAAGGACGGGAAGCCCGAGCCCGCCCATGGCCCGGTCCGAGCTTGGCCCGAAAACTCGGCCCGAACTTGCCCATGGGATGGGCGTGGGCACAAATTTTTGGCCCGAAATAAACCGAGCTTTTTCTAGGCCTGGCCCGAATTAGGCCTGGCCCGAATTAGGCCTGGCCGGCAAATGCTCAGGTCTACTCGGGGGAGAAGAAAGGGGACTTTGGGCCTTTTGGGGGTTTGTGCAAAAGTGTAGATTAGTTTTAGATTTAGATTTAAAATTCGGTTTTCACCATTTAATTCATAGATAGAAATGCCCAAAAATAGTGAAACCAATTTCGCTAGGTTTGTTTTATTCTCCTCTATGTATTAAAATTCTTAAACCCTAGGAAAAATAATAAAAGTTAAGTGTTTGTTTAATTGCCTTTCTCTTTTAGGAAATTAAATAAATGCATAATCATTTTTATAAAATGTATAAAATTTTGGATAATAATTTATTAATTAAAAATAAATAAGAAATAGGTTATCTTGTTTCTTTATTTTTTAGGTTATTAATAATTCTTTTACAACAAATTAAAAATATTTAAGGACATATTTAATTAAAGAAAAATTATGAGTAATCTTTTAAAAAGGGATAGATAGTGTTGGCTTGCAACTTTATCGAGAAGATGAGTTGTATGTCATGTTTTCCAATTCTTTTGCATATGTCATCTCTGACTTGCATCACCTGTGCGTCCTGAAGCTTCGGGAGTTGATCAACTTCATCGAGTTGAAGCGGAACGATGATACAAGGAGAAGACTGACGATAGAAGGAGATGATCGAGGATATTGCGGATGTTTGAAGAGTTCAAAAGAGGACTAACATTTTGCTAGTTAAGGCAAGCCCGGTGCATAATAACCTTTACTTTATAATATGCCTATGAGTCCAAATATTTTATTGTGTGTGTTTGTGCATTACGTCTTGGAATTGTTTGATAACTATTTATGCAATCTCACTTCCTTGGTTAGATTTACCTTTCCATTAATTAAAAGAAGATCAAATGGATTTAAGCTTAGCCATGCCTAGATCTCATATAGAATAAATAGGAATAATGTAATGCTTGGTTAATATAAGGATAAATAGCCTTCAAGCTATAAAGGCATTATGAGATCAACAAGATTTTTGAGAATCGGATGGTTGGATCGGATAAGAATGGAGTCCTGAGTTCGATCACCATTCGGGATAATTTGATTAAGGACCAGCCGTTGTTTAACCTTGGTCAAGCATTGAACGTACTAGTCACATACTGGTATATGGGCCCAATAAACTCAGCAACGTGGATCGCCTTAAGTTTGAAATGTGGTTCGCCCAGCTCGAAGTGGCGAGGTGGCAGGAGCGTAGCCAGGAAACTCGTATGGGGCTGTGCCCAGACGTGGGGCGCCATGTGGGGGTGCGAATCCCGGGCTTGGGTGACGACAGTTCAGGCTTATCGTGGTTTCTCACGAAAGGTTGCCACGTGTGGTTCGAAGTACGGGACTCGCATGTGTCGTGTGGCTAGGTTTTCCCTGCAGGATGTAAATTCGATTCGGATCGCTGCACTTCTCGGTTATGAATACCGCTTGGCCGCTGTTACTTCATCGTAGTAATTGGATGAATGAAATGTTGATTATAATGAATATTGCTATATGAATGGCTTGGAACTTAGTAAAAATTGATTTTCTCCACTATAGTAACCTAGGATCACTAAAAGTTAATAAAAACTTGCTTATAAGGTTCCACTTTTAGTAAGCTTTTATGAAAAATCTCCTGATAATTAGTCCACATAAAGTCTTGCATATCCCTTGAGGTGTTTTATTTTTGTTGACGGATAAATCTTGCTGAGTACCTTCGTACTCAACCGGCTTAATTCTGTGCGGTAAAGATCCTGAATTCAAGAGGAGGTTGACTAGAAGAGAAAGAATGTGTCCTAGAGTCAGATGCATTCTTGATACTGATTCTCCTTGGTAATAACTTTTATGGCCAAGACCAAATACCCAGGCCTGTTTTGTTTTAAAGATATTTCTTAGACGGCTTAACTTGCATCTAAGTTGTAACCTCTTGCCTGTATAAATCCTTGATGCTGTAAAATTATTTGTGTATTGTGATGTTAAGTCGATTTACCTCTTCGTTGAGATCCTGAACGAATGGTCAAGATAACAGTTCTTCAGTGATGATCCGGGATGTCCAAAGGACACCCGACGGACTACCGGATTTAGCCCGATTCACATATGTTTATTATAATAATTCTTAATTGGGTGATTAGGCGCATGTGGGCTGGGTTAAGTTGGGTGGTTCCGTCACACCCATCCTGTGGACTAACCCTAGATAGTGCATCAGCTGCAATATTCTCAACACCCTTTTTGTAGCAGAGTTTATATTGCAATCTCATAAGCTGTGTCAATGCTTCTTGTTGCCAAGGAGTAGACAACCTTTGATCATCAAGGTGTGTGAGACTTTTCTGATCAGTTTTGATAATGAATTCTCTCTGCAATAGATATGGCCGCTAATAATCTACTGCTAGCAGTATTGCCAAACACTCTTTTTTATAAGTTGATATCATCTGGTTTTTAGGACCAAGGGCTCTACTTATGTAAGATATTGGGTGTCCTTCCTACTACAGAACAGCTCCAACTCCCTTGTCAGATGCATCTGCCTCAATTACAAACGGTTTTGAGAAGTTGGGCAGGGCCAAGACAGGTGCTGTGCTTAGAGCATGTTTCAAAGTCTGAAATGCAGCCTCATGATCTTCTGTCCAGGTGAATATTGTTCCCTTCTTGAGTATGATGGTGAGTGGTTTGCTAATGACTCCAAAGTTTCTAACAAACCTTGTGTAATATCTAGCCAACCCTAAGAAACTCCTGACTTCTTTTACACATCCAAGTGTAGGCCAATTTTGTATAATTGCCACTTTTGCAGGGTCAGTTGTGACTCCTTCTCTGCTGATAACATGTCCCAAATAAGGAATTTGTTGCTTGGCAAAAGAGCATTTTGACAACTTGACTTTGAATTGATGTTGACTCAGAAGTTCAAAGACTTCTTGTAAATGTTTTAGATGATCTTCCCATGTTTTACTATAGACAAGTATATCATCTATAAACACAACAACACATTTCCTGAGCAACGGTATCAGTACTGAGTTCATGACATGTTAAAATGTTGCTGGTCCACCAGTGACACAATATGGCATGACTGTATATTCATAGTGACCACTATGTGTTTGAAAAGCAGTTTTAAACTGATCTGCCTCTTCTACCAGTATTTGATGGAATCCAGACATCAGATCCAGTGAGGAGAACCAAACTGCTCCATATAGTTCGTGATAGTCAGAGAGTTCAATTTTCTATAGTCCAAACACAATCTCTATTCACCACTGTTCTTCTTGACTAGCAGGACAGGCGAAGCTAAAGGGCTAGAACTCTCTTGAATCATGCCATTTTTGAGTCATTCTAAGACTTGCTTCTCAATCTTATCCTTTTGTGCAGGATTATATTGATAAGGCCTGATTCTGAATGGTCGAGCACTGGGGATGAATGGAATTGAATGAGCATGAGACCTTCTAGGTGGTAGTCCCTATGGCTTGTCAAAAATATCCTCAAATTGGCCAATCAGTGTAACAATTTCCTTTGGCCATTCCTATTTCATATCCTCAGGTTTCAGCAAAAATAGCTCCAACATGCTCAATTTGATGTAGGGAATATTTTTCCAATTGTGGGCTCTATGGTTTGAGTCCTTATATCTTGATCTTCTGTCCTTGATAAACAAAAGACATCCACTTATGACTCCAATGCACCTCCATAGGGCTATGAAGCTCCAGCCAATCCATACCAATAATGATGTCATAACACTTCAATGGTAGGATTTTCAGGTCCAGAAGAAAGCGATTCCCTGAATATAGACTTCACAATTGCTGAGTTGGTGTGTGCACATTAAAGAGGATCCATTAGATACCTTTACTACCACAGGTTTGGTCAGACATGTCCACCCTTCAAAATATATAGCTATACTTTCACTGATGAAATTACTAGAGCTGCCAGAATCAAATAGTATCAATGGCTTATGTCCATATAAGTTTCCCATCACCCTCATTGTTTTTGGTGCCTCTGTGCCATTCATTGCATGTACTGAAAGATACATTAAGTCATCCTCTGAATCTGAATCATTTTCTATGGTTGGTTGGTGATTGCCTTCGGCATCTTGGAGTAGCTGCCAGAGTTCCTCAACAACATGTATAGCTACTGTTGGAGCACACTTGTGATTGGGTGCCCATTTCATTCCACATTTATAGCACAAACCTTTAGCTCTTCGAAATGTTTTGACATCATGCATTTTGTCTTCTAAAGGTTGCACTTTGAGAGCTTCGACATGTTGTTTTTCTTCAGGTGTGGCATAAGTAGGTGCCCTTGCACTGGAAGATGTAGGAGTAGATATCCTTTGTGGAATCCTGTAATTGTGCTGCTGAGTTTCAAATCTTCTGGCTTCTTTCTTTGGATATTCTAGACTCATCTCCTCCTATAACAAAGCAAGAGAGCTAGCAATATACAAGTCCATTGGTTTATGCATCAAAACTATGGACTTAATATCAGGTCTCAGGCCATCAATAAACTTGTTGTTGATAATAGCAGCATCAAAGGAAGGGTCATGAGCTCTAATTTGGTGGACAAGCTCGTCAAAAAGTTCAATATACTCAGAGACAATGCCAGACTGTTTTATATGGAGGAATTGCCTAATCAAGTAGTTATGTTGGTCTTTTTCAAATCTAGTGCAAACTGCCTTACAAATTTCTAACTAGGATGTATCTTTGATCATAGATTCAACAGATTGTAACCAAAAAGTAGCAGTGCCAGTGAATTTCATGACAGCTAATTTCACCCACATGTAGGATGGCACACTAAACAAATCAAAGTAGGTTTCACAATTGCATTGCCACATTTTGGGATTTCTGCCATCAAATTCAGGAAATTCCATTGGATGTAAAGCAGCATTCCAATTAGGAACCACATCAGTAGTAGTATGGGGGTGGGGGTCAGAGGTGTTTTTCGCAGCTTTGATCGGAGGCGGCTGTAGGGTGAAGACCACCCCACTACCAGACCTCTGGTTATGCAAATCCTTGCAGTGACCAAATTTCCCAGAAGCCGCCTTGTGAGAGGATTGTACCAGATGGACGGTACCGGTCTTCTTGTTCCCTTCAGACAATGTGTCGAACACCCTGTCAGCATGTTCTCCCTCATAGTGATGAAGCAGGATCTGGTCGATTTTGGAACGAAGATCATCGACTGATGAGTGTAGCCCCACGACGGTCTTGTTCACAACATCCACCTTGTAGTCGACCTCGTTGACTTTGGTGTCGACCTCCTTCTTCCACCCCATGAGTTCGTCGAGCGTGGCCTAGATGCTAGCCAGGGCCTTCGCGATCTCTGCGACGTGCTTCTCGGTCTCCATAGCCTGCTTCTGAAGGCGTGTTTGGTACTGTGGTCGATCAGCCAGTTTGGCGGATCCAAGGATCGGTGATGGAAATTGGTGGTGGTATTTGGGGGAGAGACTGAATCTGATACCATATTGTCAGGGTGTCCGATCTACTACTATGAATTTAATGAGGAAATGAGTAATAGGTTCGATACACACGACGAGATCGTCTCGCCGCCAAAGTTTTTCGGCAAGCCGGCCAATCTATCCTATTACATCAATCCAGATCTCTTCTCTCTTCTTCGCTTCATTCTTATCTTCAGTGTAGCTCGTCTGACAACACATGTTACCGTCCCCATTCTGGGCTGATGTATTTTGCATTGGGCTTCGTATTTCTAGGCTGGTCTCTCTTGGCCCATTCTTGCCTCTGGTCATTGATAGCCGCCGGACTCCTGTCAAGTGGGTCCATGATAGTCGGTGATGATCGTCGTGCCATAGCGCACGACGATCTCGAGGCCGTCCTTGACCAACGCCACCACGATGTCTGCGTTGATCCCGTGCAGCGCGTCGCGTGTCCAGAGGGATCAACAGCTGAAGAGGCCGACGAGGCGATGGGGAGCATCTCCACGCGAAAGATGGTGCCTGTGGGGAGGCGTAGTAATGGGAGAATTGTGAGGGGATGCGGGAGCGGGGCGATACAGAGCGGCCAGGGCTAGGAAAATACAGAATGGGGATGCTAGTTTGCCTATCCACATACCTAGGCGATGGAGATGAAGAGGCTGTTGGAAGTCAATTTTAGGAGAGTTTCTATACTTTTACCTATTCAAAGCCTTTTACATAGTCTGTTGGAGTTGCTCCAGGATAGAATCTCGGACTGCCATATGTATCCATGGAGGTTCCTTGCTCTCCAAGACTCTATACTCCTATATATTTGCCCTAGAGGCTCAATGCAATACATTGACCATATTATACACATCCTACACAATCTTATATGGTATCACGAGTCTCAGTTCTAACCCTAGGCCGCCAGTTTCCGTTGCCCTCGCGCTGCACCCAGGGAGATCGATCTCCGTCGGGGGCAGTGCCCTTGTAGGATTCACGGTTGATTAGATTGATCTGCCACATCTCGTCGTGCAGCAAGAGCAGATCAGAGATCACATTGGGTCGACGGCTGTGCCTGCACAGCTAGGGGTTGTGTTCACCGTTCGTGTTGCTACCGCTATGACTACGGGGGAATATTAGAGTATAGATGGTAGGTTAGGATATAATCCCCGACTGTCATATATATCCACGGAGGCGCCTTGCTCTCCAAGACTCTGTACTCCTATATATTCGCTCTAGAGGCTCGATGTAATGCGCCGACCACATTATGCGCATCCTACATAATCTTACAGCCTCTAAGGCCTTACACAACTCATATACACCTAAGGTGACAACTAATAGCCAACTAGATAACCTATTGGACAGCCAGGATACACCTCATAAGATACTTCTAGCAATATAATGACATATTTAGTGGCATTAGTATTTTACTATGGTAACTTCATGAACCATGTATTAGAGATAAAATTCAGATTGACTTCTTCATAGAAGCAAGATCCAAGTTTTCTTGTACTAGGTTGTTCTTTCATGAGCTATGTAGATGTTTCATGAATTATCCAAATGATGTCCCCCATCACATAGGAGGTGTATTTGATGGTATATGGATTATTCTTTGGGCGTATCCGTCATCCATCTTAAATAAATTTTATCTAGTGCTTCCATGCTTATTCAAGAGTCTATATTTTTAAATTGTTAGCTTTAGTACGTTGCTCTCTTTTTTTTAACTGCTCGGAGAAAAATGGTACTAGGATCATGATCCTAACAACCTTGGTTAGGCATGGACTCAGCTATTTAAAACAGTGTTACCGTCTTTCATATTTGCTTAATCTGTCAATCTTGTAAGTTGGACATGGTAAATGGGTGTTCTCATGCATTATCGTGACTTTATCACCAAATTCCTAAGCATTTGTTTGGATCAGGCAAAATTTGAGTGACCAAATAGATACAATATTTGATAATTGCAAAATAATATGGTAAACAATGTGACCATGTAAGTTGTAACTGTAGTCAGGTTGTGCTAACCCATCTGAATGGTCTAGTTTAAAACTCAAAACCAAGTAATGTTGAACTTGAAATGACATATGATTATCTTATATTATATTGTGAAGTTGTTTTCACCTAGCGTGTTCTTTTTCTGGTTTAGGGGAACGAGTGACTTAAACAGTAATTCAACAGAATTATCGAATGGGCAGTTTCATTTGAAAAATATATAATTGGATGAGTCCTCAAGTAATGTCTGCACATATATTGCATTTACTTTTTGAGAATTGCTCCAGTAATCCTTTTTTACTTTTTGCACGAATCTTAAAGCAATCTAAACAATTAATTAAGAAATTTATTATATTTTTCTCTTGGGTAGTTGGTTCTCGTCTGGGCCTGCCTAGCCCATCCTCTCCTTCCCGATCCGTTTTCTTCGCTGGCTCCGTGGAGCTCTTGCACGAAAACCAGGACCATGGCGAGGAACCCTCCTGCACCTGTGTCGTCGATTCAGCTCCGTTCTATCTACTGCCTACCGAGCTAGGGCGTCAGCGTCACAGCACCAACGAGGTTTTCCGATCCTTCATCTTGGCGCTACAGCAGCCGCATCATATCATGCCCTTGCGTTAGGACTTAGGACTTCATGTTGAAAAACAACCCGTGGTCATTCAAGTTCGGAAATCTGCTCTTGAACGTCAGAATGTAGTCGAGAAATTAGAGTATTTGATGCCTATCGGAATGTCAGTGCCCCTGGCTGTTGGTCCTCATCACCGTTGTTTAGTGTCGCCGCCGCCGGAGAGTTGTGGAAAAATGAAACGCGAGAACAGATAGAGAATGAGATAGATCGGGAGAGCTTAATGGGTGTGGGCCGGACATGGGATGGGCGTGGGCAGGGCCAAGCCCAGAAGAAAACCAGGAAAAATAATTAATACAATGTTAAGTAATTACTTGTCTGTTTTAAGATTTGTGCAATATTTAAAAGAAGGTGTATTGGAGCAGTTCTCTTACTTTTTAGTTCTAAATCTAGCAGTGTTGTGGTACCTCATTTGGTCCCACACTCTTCTTGTAGCTGTTTTATAGTCTGTATAACTATTTAGGTTGTGTTCAGATTGGGGTAAAAACACTGTAGCTGAAGAAAAATATTGTAGCACTTGCTAGGAAGTGTATTTTGTGAGGGAGGTGAATAGTCAAAAGTTTGAATGAATAGTGTTTTCTTAGGGAATTTGAACAGGGCCAATGTGGTCATCTAGGGCAATACAGATCTGAAATTGAAGGACATGCATTTTGTTGAAAGCTACCATGCATATCACATACTACTGCAATAAAAATGTCTGAAAACAAGTGCCATGGTCGTGTAAAACTAAAGGAGCATAAATCATTGATGAAGGAAGGAGCAAAAGATGTACAAGGATCAGTCGAATAAACTGAAATTCCAGATGTCAGATGAGGCGCTTCAACAGATGCCAGAGTTTCAAGGCAGAGTGAGACTTTCATCTATTCTTTCCTCTTGTCCCCTTGATATTTTCATTTGTTCAATCTCTATGGTGTATAAATGGTAGGTTTTGGGTCCCACTCTTACCGTCCAGGAACAAGAGTTTGGATATTGATTCTAAATGCTGGGCTTATTAATATTAGCGATTCACGCTGACCAATCAATACAGGATCACAAAGCTGCATGCAAACTATAAAGGCTTATGTGAATGCACATTGGCATTTTGTTGTGAAGCTATCTTTGTTAGCTTAGTTCACATAGACTACTTATATGGCTATTATGAGCCTTTTCAAGAATGAAATATTATCCAGCTAACCACATCTGACTTCATTTCTATTTTTTATACTTTTGAAGATATTTTCTAACACTTCATTTTTCCACCGTTACAGATTGATGTACTGAAGGAAATCAACTACATTGATTCTGATCTAGTTGTTCAGCTTAAGGGACGAGTAGCCTGTGAAGTGAATTCTGGCAAAGAGTTAATAACAACAGAATGTCTGTTTGAGAATCAATTGGATGACCTATAACCTGAAGAAGCAGTGGCCATAATGTCTGCTTTCGTATTTCAACAGAGGAATGCATCAGAACCATCTCTTACTCCAAAATTGGCTGAAGCCAAAAAGAGGTTACATTTAGTTTTTTGCTCCCCTGTTTTTGTTTCTGTCATGATCCATCTTAAGGATCTCAGTTGTATTTCCTCAGAAGACATGTTTCAACAATGTTGCTCATGTGTTTTTATCATTACTAGCTTCTTGCTCATGCGTTGCTACGGGTGACAAAAAAAAATATTATAGGCTAATACACATAGCATTCAACAAGACAATAGTAGTGTGAAAGTAAGAACAAACATATCAAATGAAAATAGTCAATACAACAATGTACTTACTGTTGTGTGATGAAATGGTCCAAGATCTTTTAATAATCTCATAAATAAGTGGCATTGCACTCAGTGATACTTTTACAAGATGAAAACACAATAATATATACAAACATATTCATTACTTACATGACCAGGACAATGACATTGGGTTAAAATAATCGACAAACATATAGGGATAATTTTCATCTCCACACAAAATGAGAGATGCAAACGCCCAGCAGTGTTTAACCACAATACAGATCCTATACACATCTTGAGGGCATATTTTGACATACCCATGGTTGAAACCGACACTTACACACAATTCAGTCGTTCTCCTACCAATTGTAGCAGCACTGCCTATCCAAGCTACCATTGTAGCAGCACTCACATGATCTGAAGCTCGAGTATCTTTTTGTCGGAAGAAAAAAAAACAGAAATCAAGCCCGTGAAAACAAAATTAAGGACATCAAGAGCTCCCATGGTGTCAGCAGTACCATGACACGGATTAGAGCCGTCTGAATAGAGCAGCACCCAGCTAGGGCTACAGATCAAGCAGGGGAATCTACACTCCCCCAAACCCCAGCGCTGGATCCGAGTTCGAACAACAGCGGTGCTGGACCCGCGACACAGACATGTTTCAAAAATCTACTAAAAACATTAATATATTAATTTATTTAAAACAACGCTCATTCAAAGCCATACCCGATGAATAAGAGATTAACATCACTACATGAAGTTACCACTCCCAATTTCATAACCTTGCATGAACAGTTTATTTTCTGAAGCAGGAGTATGATCAATCCTTAATGCAATCTGCATCATGACACCACATTTTAGGACTGAACATATTGGCAAATGCATAACTTCATAGAAGCAAGATAGGTCAGGATTCCAATACTCCATTGATTGATACTGAAGTTCAGTATAATGACAATTAGAAATGAACAGGCACGCCCCATTCAGGATTGAAAGGTGACATACCTCAAAAAAACTGACAAACTTGCTTGTCGTGACTTTGCACTCTCATTGCTAGCTTATTGGTTCTTTTAATATATATTTCGTGTGTTCCATTTAGCACCAACGAATAGTAAGGAATAACATGTATATCTTCAACAGGGTTAACCAAACCGTCGGGAACCGGTCCGGTTTGACCGGTTCCCGACCAAACCGCCTCGGACCGGTTCCGGTTTGGGGCGGTTTGAACCGTTCAAAATTTGAAATTTTTAAATTTGAATTAAAAAATGGAAAAATGTCGTACAAATTCCTAAAAAATACTTAAAGATGTGTGTAAACTGGTGGTGTAAAAGTTTTTTTAAATATTTGCTCATTTGGTATTTTTTCGGTAAATACAAATTAAATAAAAAAAAGAAAAAAAATAGGCTTGGCCCATTTAAGGCCCGTCAAGGCCCAACGCCGCCCTAACCCTAACCCCCCTCCCCCAACGGCCAGTCGGCCATTCCCCCCACCCCCCCACAGCGCCACTCACTGGCGAAAAAAGAGCTCCAGCGCCGCCACCGCCGCGCGACGCCGGCTAGCCGCCCCGGCGGGCCTGGGAACCGCTCCGGTTGGTCGGTAAGCCGAAGGGGTGGCAGATCTACGATCGCCGCCCCGGTTCCCGGCTCCCGACGCCGGCTAGCCGGCCCGGTGCGGCATTAAGCCGCCCGACCGCGGCTGAGGTATGGATTTGACGCGGGTTTCAATGATTTAGGCTATTGTGATTTAGGAAATTATGAAATAGATGTAGTGATGGAGATATTTATGTATATTTTGATTCCATCCAAGTGATTTTAGAATATATGAAGTGGATCTAGTGATTTGTAGTCATGTATGTATATTTTGATGTAGGGTATTGTGATTTTGGAAATTAGGAAATGGATGTAGGATTTAAGTATTGTGATATAGTTATGTGTTGTCAAGTTGACATTGATATGTTTATGTTCGTTCCATGTTTGTAGATACGCAATGTTTGGCAGAGAGAAAGATGTTGTATGGGAACACGGTGAAAATCTTTACCCCGGTTGGAGATGCAACTATTGTCATACGTCCAAGGGAGGAGGTGGTGCCACTAGATTGAAACAACATTTGGCAGGGCGCGGGACAGAGGTCGTCCATTGTATGAAGGTTTCAAAGGAGGTGTGTGAGTACTTTCAGTGTAAACTTGAAAGGGCTAAGAAGGTAACTGCTCAACGGGCTCAAGAGAAGTTGAGAAAGGAGAAGGTTGCAGCGGAAGGTAACTATCCTGGTGGAGATGAAGCGTATGATAAGGAGGCTGAGCTGGAGCGTGCCCTGAACCAATCAAGAGCGGAAGAGGAGTTCCGTCGCGGGGTGCAACAGAGAGGAGGTGCATACGAGCATGGAGGGGGTAGTGGTACGAGGGGAGAGGGTACGTTGCAAAGGATGCTTCGAAGGGCAACTTCATCGAGGCAGACTCCTGGGGTGACGGACTATAACTTGGGTTCGGCGAGAGGACTAACGCAGCCAATGATTGACACAGGCTCGTGAACGCAGAAGGGTAAGAATGCAAAGGAAGCTATTGGGAAAGCTTGGTCAAAGTTTTTCATACTGCGGGAGTACCTGGAAGACAAGCTGACAGTCCATACTTTGTCAGTGCGGTCAGAGAGACACCAAAGTGGGGTACGTTTTGTTTGCATGCGAAATAATATCTACGCAACTACATGTTTGGATCTAATCTCATGAGTGCCATATGTTTGCAGGTGAAGGTATCGCGTCACCCACTGGACGGGATATTGATGGCAAGTACCTGGATCAAAACGAGCGAGACTTGCAGGTTCAGTACGCAAAGTTTCAGCAAGACTGGCTTATGTTTGGCGTCACGTTGATGTGTGATTCGTGGACTGGGCCGACGACGATGAGTGTCATTAACTTTTTGATATATTGCAATGGGATCATGTGGTTCCACAAGTCTATTAATGTGACTGGAAAATCTCAAGATTCTGCATATTTGCGGAAGGTAACCCTTTACCTAGTTTATTTCAATCAGAATATGATTTCGATGTTGCTAAAGAATCTGTGTATTTACCAGGAGATTCTAAGATGGTGGACGATATTGGACCAGAGCATGTCGTTCATGTTATCATGGACAACGGCTCAAACTACAAGAAAGCCTGTAAGGGGCTTCAAGATACATATGAACACATTATTTGGACACCTTGTCTATCACACACTGTCAATTTGATGTTAAAGGATATCGGTGAAAGGTACGAACATCAAGGTTTGATCGATCAATGCAAGAAAATATCAACGTGGTTACACAATCATGGTCAGTTGAATGCAATGATGAGGCAAGCGATTGGTGGTGAGTTGGTCAAGTGGTGTGCAACTCGCTTTGGGACCAACTACATGTTCCTAGACAGCATGTATCGGAAACGTGATCGTTTCATGCAGTGGATGGGATCTCCTGAATTTTTGCAGAGCAAATGGGCCAATTCAAATATGGGTAGATTTACTCATGCCAGATTTTCAAGTCTAGATTGGTGGGAGGGAATGAAATTTGTCATTGACTCAGTCCAACCAATATATAGCTTACTTCGCTTTGCTGATCAGGACAAGCGGCCGAACATGTGCGAGGTATGTATGACCGTACAGAGTGTGAGAAATGAAATACAATCTTTCTTTGGCCGAAATATTTCCACGTTCAAAGAGTATGAAAAGATTCTGAACAAAAGGTTGCACGACGTCTTGATAGACACCTATGTGGTTCCAGGTAAGACGGCACTTTCCATTTTGCAGCTTATGCTCATTGTGAACAAAAGTTTCTACTTTCATGTTCCATACACCTTATGCTCATTGGCGCCTTGGCGGTACTTTCTGTTTTGCAGCTTGTGTCCTTAATCCGAGGTATGCCTATACGTATATTCCAACTCCAGAAATGTGGAGTACACTGAAGGATGCATTTCAGCGCATGACGGATATCTCGAGCGCCGTCCGGGCATGAGGTTGAGCTGTTTCGACAACGGCATGGTGAGTTTGCCACACAATTGGCACAACAAATGGCGCTTGACCCAAAGACAACTGCATCTTCATGGTGGATGGTAAACGGCAACAGAACTCCCAAGCTGCAGAGCCTTGCTGTGCGGCTTGTTTCTCAATGTTGTTCGTCAAGTGGATGCGAGTGGAACTGGAGTACTTTTGCCTTGCTGCATACAAAGGTTCGCAATCCGTTGTCATCACAAAACTGAACAAGCTTGTCTATGTCAACTACAACCTACGCCTGCGACTTGCGGATGTTGCCGATCCTCCGCGTGATCAAGGTGATTTCATTGAGCAGCTAGCCCATCTTTCATTCTATGATCCTAAAAATCCGGTGCGGGAATGGATTGAATATGGAAGGTCAAACCAAGCTCCAGTTCTAGACGAGGACGATGATGAAGGTGACACACCGCTCCCTTCTCATATTGTCACGGATAAAATAAATCCAGCAGACCTCCGTACTTCTATAGGGGATAATTGCATCAGTGATTGGGCACGGCGACATGTGGGTAACACTCATGTAGGGAAGAGGAAGTACCACGTCGGGCCTAGCCAGATTAACCCGAAGCGCCAACGAGGCCAGGCCACGGGAAAAAGCAAAGAGAAAGTAGTAGAAGTCCTGAGGGATGAAGAGACTGATGATGGTGGCGGTGTTAAAAGTCCAGAGTATCAGGAGTCTCAGGATAGCAGCTCCGCTGATGATGGTGATGATAGTAGCGATGGTGATGATAGTTAATGATGGTGGTGGTGGTGGTGCAGTGGTGGTGCCTGGTGGCGGTGGCGGGGGCGGAGGCGCGTCACCTTCAAACCCACATGCTGGTCTTCATTTCACAGGTACCAAGTGTACGTACATATGCACATGTGTTTATCATTGTGACTTGTGAGTATTAATTATACTATATGGTTGATTGCTGGGGAGACTGAGTCCACGCATGCAACCCAGGACATTAACCATGGAGCACCGATATCGCAGAGGAAGAATGGTTGGACCGACGGATTACGGCTCTCCACAATTCTCTTCTAGCTCCTCCTACAGGGAATCCTCACAGTCTAGTTATCACTATCCTATACCTGAGTTGAGCATGCAGCCACCGATGAGATGGGTGTACGAATGGCAAGATCCCTATTGGTACAATATGTTACTTCAGGAATGGCAGACGACATCGGCCTGGACGGGCCAAACTTGGCAAGACTTCAAAGCTGAGTTGCTTCAAAGGCAGGGTTTGAATGTGATGTCCACCGCGGAGTATGAAATGGCCTCACAATTCTACCGTTGATCTATTTCTATCCACTATTATGTGTATGGAATTTGTATGAACATTATTTGTATCAGAGGACTACTATACTATTTGTATGCACAATTATATATATGGATATTTGTATGCATTTGTGGTCAATTTTTCCATTAATTTGCGTATAGGTCATGCCTATTTTTTTTTAAGCTAACCGACCCAACCGGTCGGCTAACCGGTCTAACTGGTCGGCTTACCGGACCAAACCGATGTCACGGGGAATTTGAATTCAAAATTTGAATTTGTTCGGTTTCCCGCGGTAACCGGTCAAACCGGACCTGCTAACCGCTACCGCTGGCCGGCGGTTCGAGGTCCCGGTTCGAAAAATAAAACCCTGATCTTCAATAACTAACATGATCAGTAGAAAAAAAAAGAGAGATGTGTTCAGTTGAGGTCATTGGCACATAAAAAAAAGAGAGAGATGTGCATTCTATGAGTCTCTATCTGCCAGCCATTCTTTTTAGCTACCAGTCCCCTGTGCAGCAAACTTTTTAATACGAGTTCAGCAAAATACGAGCAAGACAAAGTGAGAATTGAATGGAAACATCTCCACCAAATTATCACACAGCAATAGGTTCATATTGCCTTTCAAAATGTGCTAATGAATCTAATCGTTCATGTTGCCCTGCCTAACGACTTTGTTTTCTTTTGAGTATGGGCTAAGATCTGAATCAGTAGTACAACTGATGATAAAAGTTAAATTTTTTAATCGCCGAACTTTATATTAGTAAAGTAGGTCAAGCAATTTGGTTCGGTCATTTTTTTCCAACAAATAGCAGGTAGCAAGTAGGCATGCAGCAATAAGATCCGCACCTTTAGTTTCTGAGTTCTGACTTCCCAACCAATGCAAAGGATAAACCAATTATAACGGATGGTTACCCAGATGTGAAACGGCACATGTACACTTCTGCAACTTACAGACAGGCGCAGGATTCAACGACGCCATATATGTTTCCCTCACAAAAGAGCAAGTAGGAAAACTCCAATATGATGCATACTTTATCACTTTTTTTTGAGCGGACATACTTTGTCACTTTACACATGACAATAGTAACTTGATAATATATGGTACTCTGGAAAAAAACTGCAGATAGGTTGACAAGCATACAACAAACCATAGACCAACAAAGACCCTAAACTTGTTAAGTTGTCTCACTTAGGTCTACGGACTCATAAAATTGACATCTAACACCCTAAACCTGTAAAGTTGTGCCACTTAGGTCTATACCCCTTCGAAATCTGATGTGACATAATGACGTGGTGCCATATGGGATGAATATATGCAAAAGAGAGACTCCAAATATGCAAAACAAACCTCGTTGATGGTGGAATTTCATCACTCAAATTATCACCAACCATGTTTGACTTGAGAAGGAGGATGTCAACGTAGAAGATGACAAATTTAAAGGTCTTTTTTTTTTGCATATATTCATCTCTTGTGGCGCCACGTCAGCATACCACAACAATTCTGAAGGGTATATACCTAAGTGACACAACTTAACAACTTTAGGGTGCCGGCTGTCGATTTTGAAAGTTTGTGAACCTAAGTGGTACATCAAGACAAGTTTAAGGTGTCATATGTCGATTTTGAGAGTTTGTGAACCTAAATAGTACATCGAGACAAGTTTAAGGACCGCCGCCGATGTATTTAACTTTTTTTTTAAGAACAACAAGAGCCTCACAATGTCACACATCAGTGGGAGACGACGAGGAGGCGAAAGGGAGGTCTGAAAGTCGCGTTGCTGGCCTACTGGGCCTTTCCGTCCCAACTGGGCCGCGCGAAGAAACGCCGAAGCCCAAACGTCGCCGCCCAACCATATTGCCTGCGTGTAGCAACCCCACCCAATCCCCACCAGATCGTAAACCTAGATCCGCTCGGCCGCTCCCGCACGCCTCTTCCGCCTCCGTCGTCTCTTCCCTACTCGCCGGCCGCCGCCTCCGTCAGTCCTTCTTCGTTGGCGAGGTACGTCCGTCCCCTTATCAACCCCCCGATCTCTCCTTACAGAGATTCCCCAGCCGTCCCTAATTTTCCTAATCCGTCTCAAGGTCGTCATGTCCGCCGCCGCGTTCCCCAACTGGGCGATTCTGGAGCCCTTCGTCTTCCGGCGGGACGACCCCTCGTCCTTCCCGGACAAGACCAAGGCTCCCATCAGGGCGTCCGCCACCACCTCCTTGGGCGCCCCCTTCCGCATCGCCTTCTCCTTCGCCGAGCCTCCGCACGTCTCCCGCCTCTACGCGCAGCTGCCGGGCTTTCCAGGTCCAGACCAAGAGACGCCCTTGGCCATCCTGTCGACTCACCGCCATCTCGTCTTGCTTCGCGTTGCTACCCAGACCTCTACCTGGAACACGGTGCAGGACTTCTTCATCTACAGCGCTGACGACCCGTCCGAGCTCCTACTGCTCCCACCCTGCACCGAACCGTACATGGAGTACACACGCCGCCTCGTTTGCCGGCTGCCTCGTTGCCTTCGTCGTCGCCCTTTATCTACTCCCCGAGAGGAGGAGGGCCCCCCTGCCCGGCCGCGCCGACTGGGGGTCACGTCCATGGGCCTCGTCAGCCGAGGCGAAGGCGAGCAGGACTTCGCGGTGGTGGAGCTCAAGGTCTACAAGCACACAAGCACGGAGGTCTATGCTGACATCTGCTTGTTCAGATCGTCATCAGACCTCCCGCCGGCGCCGGGAGGTCAAATTGCCGGCGAGTGGGACTCCATGCGTGTGCCCATTGTCCACAGCTCCGACCCCGACGACGTCTGGCAGCTCTGCCTATGGCAGACCAACGCCGTCGTCCCTGTCGGCCGCTGGCTCTGCTGGATCGATTACTTCCGAGGCATCCTCTTCTGCGACGTCTTCGGCCAGGGGCCCACCCCTACCGTCTGCTTCCTCCGGTTCCCTCTAGACAAGTTCCCTTCCAAGCCCCACCGCAGCAATGCTTGCAGCTGGCTGCACCGTAACGTCACCCCCATCGACGACGGCCGAGCACTCAAGTTCATCGATGTCGCCCGCAATGACAGGGTCGGTTACGGGGCACTCAGGTTTGGTGGTGCCTTCACCATCACCTGCCACACCCTCCAGTTGGGCAGTGTGGCCATCCTCAAGAAGAGCACGTTGTGCAGCTTGGTGTGGCACAAGGACACCAAGCTCACCTCCAGTGAGCTCTGGGCTGCCAAACCCCCCTCGGTGCCTGCCACGTGGCATTCTCATGACCCCCTTGGTGGACGTGGACAAGCCACACATCGTGTACTTCCTGTACTTCCTTTCAGCGACTACAAATATGTGCTGAAGAAGGTGTGGTTGGTCGCCATTGACATGAACACCAAGATCGTGGAGTCATTTTCTAAGTATGTCAATGGGAGGGACGACGCTGGAACTGTGGATGCTGACTTGACCATGGAAAGGTCCACCTGTCCCACGCCCTTCCTTCCCTTTGACTTTCCCAAGTACCTCAACTTGTCAAGGTAATGTTACCAATTGCTGGCTTTTGTCCCTATATCACCTCCTTTAACAGATTTTGCTAGTTGCATATCTATCTCTGCACATATATGCAAGTTGTGACACTTCAATCTTGTTGGCATTAATTTCTCTATTGGGGGGATCAGCCTATATATTTGCCCAACCAGAACACTAGAACAGTAATGCAGCCTGCGGGCAAGTTGTGAAAGATACGAAATAGGCTTATGAATGATACAATTGTCAATACCTTAAGTCATATGTTGTTGGAAATTTTTAGCAGTTGGTAGCAGTTGGAAGTGAAGAATACTAATTATTATCTTGCTTGTATCTTTTTTGCCAATTCGTTCCTATAGCACTACTACTAGCACCTCAGCATGCATTCTAGCCTTCTCTTGCTAACAGCATTGAATCAATTTTAATATGAGCATTGTCCTTTTACATCATTTTTGTTACTGTATTTTTGTATTGCAGGAAAAAGGGAGGATATGGATGACTCGCGTCAGTACCAGATGGTTGTCATCCTCACACCCAACAGGACTGAAGGAGCTATTTCATGTTGTGGACTAGGAATGATCTTATCGTCTAATTTATGTCTGTATGAAGTCTATTTTTATGTCTATGAGGTCTATTTTTATGTCTGTATGAAGTCTATTTTTATGTCTATGAAGTCTATTTTTATGTTTGTGGTGTGTGGAGATTTTAAGTAGAATCTTTAAATCGTGCTATTGTTTGCTTGTGTCACTTGTCTGTTATACCAAGTTTGCATGTGAAATTTAATCTTGTGCGTGTTACCGGTGCACTTTCTGTCGTTGGGTTGGATTGTTGACAGCACGAATCCGCCTCATATCATGCCCTTCATCCCAGCTGTTAGTTGACTGCAGGCGCACTGCAATAATCGATCAACAAGAGATGTGTGGCTTTACGTTCGCGCGCTCCTTCACCAAGTCAGCTGAATTAACTATCTTAAGATAAAATGGAACATCGAGAATCATGTAGCGCGCACCTGGCAGATTTGTTTGCCCGCACCTGGCCCAATTAGATCCCCGTTTCCAAATGGGCCGGGGGAGGGGGGGGGGGGGGTGGTATCCATCTTATAGAAGAAGATGCACAAGTCATCCATCTTTAGAACCCAATTTGGCCTAATTAACTTAGAATACAGTGGAAACAGCCCAAATGGAAAAATTATTTCCTCAACATCATAGAGTACCGATTCATCATTTCTTTGCAAACGTTCAACAATGGGGACTCAGAATGTTGAAATTATTGAGACTGCACACAAAATATTGAAAATGATATGTTAACATGTTCAAACCAAAGAATAGAAATGTTGAACGGAGGAATCAAGATGTTGAATCAGGCAGGCTAGAGTGGTTGAGGGCCATGGGTGGCGGTGCATGCCACTAAGCCGCGTGCACGGAGGCGGCCGCGGATGGTAGCCTCGGTTTGGTCAGCCCGGCAGTTGCGGCCGGCGGCACGATAGGGCCCCGTCTGGCCAGAGGTGACGGGGGTGTCCGACCAACAAGCATCGCAACCTAGGTTAGGTGGCCACCGAAGCAGAGTTAGCAAGCGTCGGTGAGGGCCCGGGTGTGGGTGTGCGGCGGCAATTGCACGAGCCGCGGGAGCGTGGCGGCGGCGCCCGTTGGTGGCTGTTAGCGCGGCCAACGGGGAGCAACGACACCGAGCAGGTAGGCAACGACCAAGATGGAGAGAGAGATGAGCATTGGAGAGACAAGCTAGGGTTTGTGTATTTGGGATCCAAGGGTAGTGGTGGTTTTGCACGGACTCTCGAACACTAAGAGGTGGAGAAGCTAAGTATCTCGTGGAAGATGGATAGAAATCGTGGCTGGAGATTTGTGGCGTCTGAATTCATGTGGTTGGTTGCATTGGAGCTGTTTGCACGCACATCATATCCATCTTCCAAAAAAGTTTTTTTTATCCATTTTTTCTTCTATTCATCACGTAGTATGTGCGCGAAATTTGATTGACGGAGGTGTAGATATACAACTTTGGTCATCGTTGAAAGAATCTAGGTCTGTAGTTTAGTGTTTTGGTAATTAATGACAGGCTTTGGTAATGAGAGGCTTAGAGATTTTCGCAATCTAAGGAACTTCAAAATTAGGGATGTAAACACTACATTGTTCACTAAGTCTATTGGAGATGATATGATTATTTGTCAAATTTATATTGATGATATCATCTTTGGTTCTACTAACCAAGACTTTTGTGAGGAATTTGGTGGAAATGATGTCAAAGGAATTTGAAATGTCAATAATTGGTGAATTAGATTCTTTCTTAGACTTCAAATCAAGCAACTTAAGAAAGGACATTTATATCCCAATCAAAAATATTTGAAGGACCTTATTGAAAAAGTTTGGTTTGATGGAAGCAAAACTAATGAAAACTTCTATGGCATATCTAAATCTTGATAAGGGAGGTAAATCGATTGATCTAAAGCTTTATAGGTCTATGATTAGTATTTTGTTTTATCTTACCGCATCTAGGCCTGATATCATGTTTAGTGTATGCATGTGTGTAAGGCTTCAAGCTGATCTAAAAGAGTGTCATTTAATTGCTGTCAAAAGAATTTTTAGATATTTGAAAAACACACTCAATATTGGTATTTGGTTTCCTAAAGGTGTACAAATTGTGTTGATTGGTTATTCGGATGCCGATTATATAGGTTGCAAAATTGATAGAAAAAACACTTCCGGTGGATGTCAATTTCTTGGAAGGTCACTAGTTTTGTTGGAGCTCTAAGAAATAAATCAGTGGCCCTATCAACCACCAAAGTGGAGTATATTGCAGCCGCTAGTTGTTGTGTTCAATTATTATGGATGAAGCAAACACTTCTAGATTATGGTATGAAATCACCGGAGTTCCTCTATTTTGTGATAATGAAATGTCGTGAAGCTTTCTAGTAATCCGGTTCAACATTCAAGAACAAAGCATATTGATATTATGCATCACTTCACAAAGGGATGATGTGAGCAAAGGAGATGTTGATATTATTGGTATTAGGACTAATGTTCAATTGGCGGATATTTTCAGCAAGCCATTGGATGAAGAGGTTTTGTGAATTAAAGAATGAGCTAAATGGTCATTGAAATCTCAAACGTGGCTTGAAACTGAGTACATGTGCATAACTACTCTAGTCTCCCTCTTGTTGCGTGTCTTTGTACTATTTATGGAATTGTTTTAGCTATTTTTTATTCTAATGCTAAACATGTTAATTTGCTCAAACTGTCTGTGTATCATCATACAAACTTGTCTCATATGTCATGCATGCATATCATCATACAAACTTGTCTCAAATATACCATTGCATGCATACAAAGTCTTGGTGAGCAATGATCCCAATCAAATCTCATTTTTCACTCAAAGTCACTATTCTCTCGGGCTAAAAATTGAAGTGAAGTACGGACTGTCCGCACTGGACATCTCAGACTGTCCGCGGTACCAAGTACCAAAATTGGGAAGTTCTGGACAGTTTCTGGACAAATTCGAAGCGGACACAAAATTGACCGGCGGACTGTCCGTGATATTCTTCCGGACTGTCCGCCGTAGTAAGTACTTTTCTGGACAGAAAAGTTCTCGGTTCTGCTGGGCGTCAAAGTTTGCCGGTGGACTATCCGCGCCTGAAGGGCGGACTGTCCGCGCCTGGCGTGCGGGTGTGGGCCTGGACCGCTGGAATAACTTAAGATCGCAGGTCTTCTTTTCTTCCTCCCACCGACGCCTACATGAGCAAACTCCCTCTTCTCCTCTCTCTTTCATCTTTTTCTCCACAAAACACTCCACCCCTTCGATCTATTGCTTGGAGTGGTTCACGGACTGTTTGAGCACATCCCCGGACACTCTGCGTGATTCTCCACCATTTCATCCCGGTATTTTATCAAATCCCTTCTCAGTTTGTTTGGATTTCGAATTTGAATAAATTTTAGGGATTTGTGTCTAATATGAAAAGTAGCCATGGATTGAATGGTTTGGTTGGTGGAATATGTTTGTGATGATGTCAATGTGATATGCCTCAAGTTTGGTTAGACGATTTTGAATATTTATTGAGAAATCGAAGATTCAAGGTTGGATGAGCAGTGTTGTTTGCACGGCCGCACAGTGAACGGCGGACTGTCCGCGCTCCCCGTACGGACTGTCCGCCGGTCACTTTTTGTGCTGGCCGAGCTTAGGGTATTATGCAATGAGAAATTGTGTTCTTATATAAATCAGTGCTTATAATTGTGATTATTAATTGACAATGGAGGTGGTCGTCGTGGTGGTCGTAGAATTATCAAGAACTTGGCTAGCAAAATACCTCTTGTCGGCTCTTCAAAGAGGGCTAGAAGGCATGATCCCAATCGTGATTACAATCCAGACACTAACAGTGAAGCTGAAGCTGATTCTTCTGCCACTGAGTATGAGGTTGATGAGATGGAGGATGTTCAGGGGCCTATGATGAAGAAATTGACATATCCATCTATCATGCACCTAGAAGGCAATGGACTCAGCCTGCATATGCCCATGAAAGGAGTCCATATCAGTATGTGAGTGATCGTACATCAAATATTCTTCACTTTCACTCAAAGGTACAAGAAGATGCTTTCTTTGGTCATTTGCATCACACTCAGTTTCATAAGCAATAATCTATAGATTTTGGATATATGTCTATTCAACCATGCATGACTGAGCTTGTTTCCAAATTTGAGGCCATGGGCTTAAGACCTTTTCTAGAGCATAGATGTGATTGGAATGACAATATTATACATCAATTCTATGCAACCTCTGATGTAAACATGGAAGAAAAGACCATTGAGTGGATGACTAGGCAAAGAAGATATCAAGCTACATTACGAGAATTTGCTGAAGTTAATATGCTTGATTATGATTTACTCACTACACCTGATAGTCACAACATACTCATGGAGGATGATCTCAGTATGGCTAAAGAGGCTAGATTTTATGAACTGGCTCGTAGTGGGATTAGAATAGTCCCATGACACACCACTGGTCGTAGGCACCATCCTGCAGTGATCAATAAAATTCCCAGAGTCACCATCATGCCTAAAAGTGGAAATAGAGATGTAATCTGGTCCAAGTTTTGGACTTTTATACATCAAGCCATGCTTAGTGAGAAAGTAAATGTGATCCCTTTGATGCATGATCAAATGGCTGATATGAAGGTTACCTTGGATGCCAATATTCCTTTTACTCCATATGTCATGTCTCTCATCAAGGTTAAGACAAGATTTCCTAGCTCCACACCATCTAAGAATACAACCTTCAGACCTTTTATCAATGACAAAGTTTTCCTCCGAAGGGATGTCACTCCTTTTTCTAACTTGGAAGCAGATGAGCCTCATATTGATCCAGCTGTTGATCTTATACCTCCACCACCAGTGCCAGAGATGCCACCTCCTCCTATGCAGGGCCATTGGGTACCTCCTGCTGGATACTTTGATCCATATTTTGCAAATGTGCAGCAGAATCTCAGTGATCAGTTTGGGCAACTTATGAGCAGTGTTTTTGAGAACATGCAGCAAAGGCTCAGCCAACACTTTGAGTAGCAAGTGTCAAGTGGCTTCAACACTATGCAGCAGAATCTCTACAATCAGATGAATGCTAGATTTCAAGTCTTTGGGCAACAAATGCAGAACACAGTCTATCAGCCTATCATGACTAGGTTGGATGGTTTGCATCTGACATGGCTTATTTGAGTAACAGATTTTAGGGATTATAAGCACTACTCAATAGGAGATCTCTGACAGGTAGGATAGGCTTGAGTCTGAATTTAGGGGCTTCTCAGATCATTTATTTTCTATCTATCTATCCTGCTCCTGTGCCTCCTCCACATTAGTACCCTTATCCACCTGACTATCCTCCTCCACCATCACCTCAGGATGATTAAATCCTCCTTTTTGGTCATTGATGACAAAGTGGGAGAAGGATTTCTTGAAGATCTTGATGAATGGGATTCATGGAAGTAGGGGGAGCTCGTGTTTTAAGTTACATTTGCATCATGAACTTATGCATGTTTACTTTTTATGCATGAACTTTAGTGAATTATGGCTTGTAATATCTATTATGCACTCCTTTTTTGTGGGTAAAAGAGAACTTTATTAATTAACAGAGAAGTTACAATCATTAGCGATTAGGGAACCACGCACGCAGACGCTGCCCCTAACCAAACTTCAGAATGAGCATTTCTTCTTGCTAAATGTGCTAACTCATTTGCAACTAAATTACGCTCTCTCTTTACCTGAACTATCTTCCACTCACTAAGCGCCTATGTTTCCTCGATTGCCTCGGCTACAAGGAAGCTGAGTTCAGATTTGTCCATCCTGCTATGAATTGCACGCACCACTCTAGCACAATCGGATTCAAGAATTACTGGAGCCTGAAAGTGCTGCGCTGCAAGACGGAACCCTTCCACGCACACCCAAGCTTCCGTTTCTGCAGCATCCGAGCACCGCTGAAGTGCCTTCCACGCTGATAGCATCACCTTCCCTTCATTGTCTCTGACCACCACCCCAATACCTGCATCACCAGTTTGATATATGTAACACCCAGATTTCTAAGAAATCCGAATGCTTCCATATGTGTGCCCAGGATGTCCACAGAACACATATAGATTACAAATATTGAATCACAGAGAACACAATGCTCGAATAAAATAGTTTATATCAGAGTTTAACACAAGACATAGTCTTAAACAAATAACACAGCGGAAGTCTTAATGCTATTAAACGTCTTAACTACGTAGAGCCTCAAATCCACAGGGACCACCGTCTGGTTGAACACAGCTTAGAAGTACGGCAAATCCTCCAGAAACTCAGCAAGCGACTGATCATTCATTGCTCCATCTGTTACCCATCCGGGATTTTGTTGAATATTTGCAAGTGTAAGTAAACCATCTTACTTAACAAGTATAACACGGGTTATGCAAGGACAAAGGGCTTGACACGGTTATACTGCATTAGCACTTTTAGTTGTTTCATTTTATTATCATCCAAACTTACTACAAATGAGTAGACCCCAAGTATAAACCCATTAATAAGGTATAAGTGATTATAGAACAAACCAACATCAACCACTAATATCAACTTCTAATCAAAAAGGATCCAGGCCGCTCGTATCCGTGAGCACGGCTATCATGATAGATCAACACTCTGCAGAGGTTCCGCCCTTTACCCGCCGGTCACATAAATCCAAAAGAACTTATGTTACGAGGACTTTCACAAAACACTCTAACAAGCACAGTAGCCGTTTTGGTTCAACATAGGCAGCATAACCCAAGGCATCGAGATTGACGTACGCTCAGGGCGCAACGTGAGGGGGTCAATGGCGTCCAGAGCGAGAGCGCAATCATCGCAACGTGTGAAGCTGCCGTACATCGGGCGCTTACATCACGGGACTTTGCCTAACGGGGCATAGCCAACGGATAAAACCGTCCTCGATGGATCAAACTATACTCTCACCCATGCACCCCACATACGCCTTTCGGTAACCACTGGCGAGCTAGAGACGTACAAGCTAGTTATCCAAGACCAGAGCCATTATAGTTCCAACGGCGGCGAACAAGTTCCTGGGTTGCCGCTTTAAGAACCGGACCTTATGGAGAGACATTAGAACAAAGCACAAAGCACATGCTCTAATTCCCTAGATCAAACCTTACAGAGTCACTAGAACAAAGCACACAGCACATGCTCTAGTTCCCCGAACCATGTTGCTAAAAAGCATCTTTTAACCATCATTGAAGTGAACCGTTAGTTCAGTATTAACATAAAAATAAATGTTGGTTGCAGCGCGTAGCATAGACTAACCATAATGCATAAAACCCTGGGTAACAAGGAATATGGTAAAGACTAGGAACATCCTTAATGGTTAACAGTATTAGACACATGCACATGAGTTTGGGTGATTAAATGGTGTATAGGTAACAAGGATGGTCCGTGTTATACTTGCCTTCCTCAGTGAACTGCTGCTGCACTTGATCTTCAGGAACGGGATCGTCAACGTACTCGAACGGCTCAGCAACTACTCACATCGATCACCACACAAGCATCCACACATACATGCAAACAAGATTATTTAATTAGAACAATACACCAAACATGAACAAAAGGTGAAAAGAGGGCTTTAGAACTAATCTACGCTTCACTACGAAACACGTGAGCGCGAAAATCACTCAAATCGGAGTTAAAACGGAGAAACTACGCTAAAAACGGGCTCTAGGGGCTTGCTGATAAAGATTTTAGGCTTCCAGGGGTGTTTTTGAAAGAAACCAGGGACCTAAAACGTAATTTTGTATAAAAACAGAAGGTCTGCGGTGTAAAACTGCCATCTAGGATGGCGGGCATTATTCAAAAGCGCAGGGGCTAAAACGAAAGAAAAAGGACTTAGTTGTAAATACTTTTGAATAGAGGTGGACCGCGGGTTGATTTTTGAAAAACAGAGGGGCTCTTTTGCAAAAACGCCACGGCAGCGGCTGTTTGCTGACGTCAGCTGACGTCATGGTCAACTGTGCCGTGGACCGGCCGTAGACCGCGGTCCACGGGTCCACGGTGGACCGGGTTCGGGTCAAATCTGGAGCGTCCAGATCGGATCGGACGGCTGCGATGCGTTGGGAGCCCTGGGTCGCCGGAGCGCGGCGGCGCTGGGTCGAGACCTCGCCGGAGATGGCTCGGCTCGGCGCTGCGGTGCACGAAAACTCGCCGTGCTTGGTTCTAGAGAGAGAGGAGAGAGAGGGAAACTCAATTAGGGGGTTTAGAGTGGGGATTGGCCGGTGGTGACGGCTCGCGACGAGCGGCGGCGCAACGGGAACCACGGCGAGCTCGCGCGCGTGCTGCAAGGCGAGAAAAGAAGGGGGTTTTGGGCTCAGCAAGATCCGAGGCTTACCCGAAGCTCCTGACGAGATCTCGGCGACAGAGGCGCGGCGAGCACGCGGGTTGGCGGCGGCGGATTGAAGACGGCGGCTAGGGTTTGGGCGCAAGCTCAAGGGAAGGGTTTGGGGGTTCTCGAGCAAGGACGGCAGCTTATAAAGGGCTTCAAGCTCCTTGGCGTGCGCGCCAAGTCGCGAGGGAGGCGGCGTGGGCAAGGCGGACTCCGCGGCGGCGCGGGGAAGAGTCCCGGTTCGGCGCGGCGCGAGGTAGGAGAAGGGACTTACAGGTGGGTCCCACCTGTCGGTCAGTGGAGCGAGGAGAGAGCGCGGGCTGGCGGGCTGGTGCTGCGCGACTGCTGGGCTGGGCTGCTGCGCAACGGGCCGCGGAAAAAGAAGAGGGAAGGAGAAAGAGTTAGGCCGCGCGAAAAGGAGTTGGGTTGGGCTGCGGAAAAAAAAAGAAGGAGGTGGCTACTGGGCTGAAAGGAGAAAGAGAAAAAGAGAGAAAAAGAAAAGGTTTTTCTTTTAATCAAACACTCACTTGAATTCAAATTCAAATTTGAATTCAACAATCAAAAAATAAATGCACCAGCATGAATGCAAAAATAATGTTTCTATTTCCTACATTTGCTTTTAATTATTCAAAAATTTTATTTCGCTATATTAATTATGAGCATTTTAATATAAAAAACCAATTAATTACTAATTTTAAATTGGGCATTTTTTAGGCGTTACAAACCTACCCCCCTTAAGATGAATCTCGTCCCCGAGATTCGGACGTGGATTGGAAGAGATGTGGATATTCTGCCTTGAGATCATCCTCCCGTTCCCATGTTGCCTCATCCTCTGTATGACGATTCCACTGAACCTTGCACATACGTATTACTTTGTTCCTGGTGACTCTCTCGGACTCCTCTAAGATCTTGACCGGATACTCCTCATAGGTAAGGTCCTCCTGCACATTCAATTCCTCTAACGGAATCTGTTCCTCTGGCACCCGTAAACACTTCTTTAGCTGAGACACATGGAACACATCATGCACTCCTGCCAGTTTCTCTGGTAACTCTAACTGATAAGCCACTTCACCTCTTCGTTCCAATATCTTGAATGGTCCAATGTAGCGAGGTGCTAACTTGCCTTTAACATTGAATCTCTTCACACCTCTCATTGGTGACACCTTGAGGTACACAAAGTCACCAATCTCGAAGCTGAGGTCTCGTCGCCTTACATCTGCATAACTTTTCTGCCACGACTGAGCTGTTCTCAAATTCTGCCTGATAACCTGTACTTGTTCTTCTGCCTGCTTCAAGACCTCAGGTCCAAATACCTTACCCTCTCCGGTCTGATTCCAAAACAACGGTGTCCTGCACTTTCTTCCGTACAACGCCTCAAATGGTGACATCTTGAGACTCTGCTGATAGCTGTTGTTGTACGAGAACTCTGCATAGCACAAACTCTTATCCCAACTACTCCCATACTGTAATGCACATGCCCTCAACATGTCCTCTAGTATTTGATTCGTCCTCTCTGTTTGACCGTCTGTCTGCGGATGGTAAGCGGAACTGAAATGAAGCTTAGTATCCATGGACTCATGTAACTTACGCCAAAAGTGCGACGTAAACTGACTGCCTCGATCTGACACTATCTTCTTCGGTACACCATGTAAACATACAATCCGCATATACAATTCTGCTAGTTTGGCACCAGAATATGTAGTCTTCACCGGAATAAAGTGAGCCACCTTCGTCAATCGGTCCACTATCACCCATATAGAGTCATAACCTTTCTGCGTGCGGGGCAATCCTGTTATAAAATCCATACCCACTTCTTCCCATTTCCACTCTGGTATCTTCATAGGCTGAAGCAAACCTGCCGGTCTCTGATGTTCGGCCTTAACTCTCTGGCATACGTCACAGAGAGCTACATGTGCTGCAACATCGCGCTTCAAACCATACCACCAAAATCTTTCCTTCAGGTCCAAGTACATCTTGGTACTTCCCGGATGAATGGAATACGCTGACTCGTGCGCTTCCCGTAAGATAACATCCTTGATATGCTGCTGATCTGGCACCACTATTCTGTTACCATACCACACTGTTCCTTGATCATCCAATCGGAATCCTGGCGCTTTATCTGTCCCAACCTTCTTAATCAACTCCTTGATTTCCTCATCCTCCAATTGACCTTTTCGGATCTCCTGTTCGAGAGTTGACTCCACTTCTAGCTCAGTCACGTTGGCTACCATGCCCAAGTTCAAGCGTTCAAATTCCCTGCTAAACTCTTCCGGCAAATCCTGTCTCGTCAGCACATTTGCATAACTCTTCCTACTCAAGGCATCGGCCACTAAGTTAGCCTTCCCTGGATGGTAGTGAATCTCTAGTTCAAAATCATTGATCTTCTCAAGCCAACGACGTTGCCTCATATTCAACTCGGATTGCGTGAACACATACTTAAGGCTCTTGTGATCGGTATAGATATCACATTTGTGTCCAATCAAATAATGCCTCCAGATCTTCAACGCGTGTACTACGGCTGCCAATTCCAGATCATGTGTCGGATAATTCAGCTCATGTCTCTCCTCAACTGTCTGGATGCATATGCCACAACTTTACCCTCCTGCATGAGTACACATCCCAATCCTTGGCGAGACGCATCACAATACACTGAGAAACTCTTAGTAACATCTGGCAGTACCAATACTGGTGCAGTGGTCAGCCTTTTCTTCAACTCCTCGAAACTAGCTTGGCACTGTGGTGTCCACACGAACTTGGCATTCTTCTTTAGCAATGATGTCAAGGGCTTGGCAATCTTGGAGAATCCCTCAATAAAACGCCGATAGTAGCCTGCCATTCCAAGAAAACTCCTGATCTCACTAACATTCTGCGGTGGAATCCAGTTGAGAACATCCCTAACCTTCTTCGGATCAACTGCGACACCTCCATTTGATAACACATGGCCCAAGAACGATATCTCCTTCAGCCATAATTCACATTTGCTCAGCTTAGCATACAACTGATGTTCTCGGAGTCTTTGCATCACTAACCTCAAATGTTCCTCATGCTCTTCCTCATTCTTGGAGAAAACCAGAATATCATCGATGAACACCACGACGAACTTGTCAAGATAATCCATGAACACGCTGTTCATCAAGTACATGAAGTAGGTAGCCGGTGCATTAGTCAAACCAAAGGACATAACTGTGAACTCATACAAACCATACCGGGTAGTGAAAGCCGTCTTAGGGATGTCTGTCACCCGAATTCTCATCTGATGATAGCCTGATCTAAGATCGATCTTCGAGAACACACAAGCTCCTCTCAATTGGTCAAAGAGATCATCGATCCTTGGCAGTGGGTACTTATTCTTGATGGTGACTTCATTGAGGGCTCGGTAATCTATGCACATCCTCTGTGTCCCGTCTTTCTTATCAACAAACAATACTGGAGCTCCCCAAGGCGAACAACTAGGACGAATATACCCCTTAGCTAGTAGGGCCTTTAATTCTTCTTTAAGTTTCTTTAATTCTTTTACCCCCATTCTATATGGTCTTTTAGCTATGGGTGCTGTGCCAGGCATAAGTTCAATAACAAATTCAACTTCACGGTCCGGAGGCATACCTGGCAATTCATCTGGGAACACATCTGGATACTCGCTCACCACTCGAATGTCCTTCAACTCTGTGCCTTCAGCATGATTGACCTGACCAGGCTCTGTGGATTTGGTTGCTTGATACTCAATCTTCTCCCTGATGGAGCCACTAACTGAACTGCACGCTTGGAGCACTGTATGACGGCATCGTACTTTGCTAACCAGCTCATTCCCAAAATCAGATCCATCCCGATAGAGTTTAGGACTATAGGGTGTGCTAAAAAGATCTACCCCCCTTATGTTAACTGCTACATTAGGACAACGTAATGTGGCCCGAAGTTCTCCCCCTGGTGAGTTAACTAACATGGTGTTCCCCATAGGTTGCATAAGCATCAAGTTCTTTTTCACGAAAGCCACGGATATAAAAGCATGCGAAGCTCCAGAATCAAACAAAACTGTAGCAGGTTGTGAGTTGACCGAGAACGTACCGACTACCACATCTGTGGCTACTTCTGCAGTCTCTGCTCCCACATGGTTGAGCTTGCCCCTGGCGTAGTTCTGCTGGCCACGGTTTCCCTGCGCCTGCTGCTGATTTCCATTCTGAGTTTGTTGTGGCCGTGCCTTCTGGTTGTTGTTCTGACCGGTGGAGTTCTGGGTCCTCCGGGGACAAAAGTTAGCGTAGTGTCCCTGTTCACCACAGTGATAGCATACCCTTGGGCCGACAGGAGTGGTGTTGGCCTGGGTAGTGCGTGAAGCCTGAGTGTTCTGCTGCACGTTCTGGTAGCGCTGCTGCTGCTGCTGGGATGGTGCATACTGGGGACGTTGCTGGTTCTGACCGCGGTTCTGAAGGCTTGATTGTCCCTGAGTGCGCTGCTGATTCACCTGCTGGGGGTTGTAGCGGGGGCGGACGTTGCTGCCAGATTGCTGGTTCATGAACTTTCTCTTCTTGTCCTCAATCTCACGACGCTTGTGCTCCACCATCAGGGCACCATCAACCAATGCACCGAAGGTTGGGAAGGTGATGCACATCAACTGTAGCTGCAAAACATCCTGAAGTGCATTCCGGAAGCGAGTTTGCCTCTTCTCATCTGTCGACACCTCATCTGGTGCGTAGCGGGCCAGCTCAA
This sequence comes from Digitaria exilis, assembly GCA_015342445.1. Classification (NCBI taxonomy): domain Eukaryota; kingdom Viridiplantae; phylum Streptophyta; class Magnoliopsida; order Poales; family Poaceae; genus Digitaria; species Digitaria exilis. Next base: position 220,631 of record JACEFO010001638.1, read on the forward strand.
GGAACTTGTCACGGTAGGCAGTGACACTCATTCCTTCTTGCGTCAGGGCTAGGAACTCCTCTTCTTCAGGACCGTCAGTCCCTCAGGCACATGGTGAGCACGGAAGGCATCACTGAACTGCTGCTAGGTGATCTGGTTGCGATCGGGTTGCGCATATTGGTATGCTACCCACCAGTCGAGAGCGGCTCCTTCAAATTGTCCAGAGGCGTAAAGCACCTTCTCCCTATCATCACACTGAGCAATGTCGAGCTGTCTCTCCACTGCCTTGATCCAGTCTTCAGCTTCCATCGGGTCCTTGGCGCGGGAGAACTTTGGCGGACGCCCCTTCAAGAACTCTCCCCTCCTGTCCCGGATGGGCTGGGGGGTGGCTGAACAGGTGGATTCTGCAGGTTCTGCTGCATCAAAGCTATGGCCTGAGTCAACTGTTGCATCGTCTGTGTCTGCAAGCGGACTAGATCCTCCATGGTGGGCGGCTGGTTCTGGTTCTGATTCGGGTTCTGGTTCTGGTTCTGGTTGCCACCACCCATCGATCCTCTTGTCCCAACCATCTGTCATAAATCAAAAATCCAACATTCATAATCACAGTCATGTCCGATCCAGTGTTAAGAACAGAAAGCAATCCATTGACAAGATAAGGTACTCAGGCGATAGAAAGATGATAGATGGCAAAATGTGCAAAGGAGAGATTAGGAACCCATCTATCTATCCACTAAATACCCTTATACCTTAATCCAATACTAGATGATGCAGACTTCATCTGCGCTCATCACAATCATTACAAAGATCCAAATCACACATAAGCATTATGACAATTCATTCAAGCATTCAAAGGCAAGGTTCCACAAGACTCGGCACTCTTAGACTAGTTTTGACTCAAAAACGTCTATTTGATATCTACTAGCATTTGGGGTCGATAGTGGTGCAGCTCCTCGGGGTTCCCTTCTTCGGCCTCCTGCCTAAGAAGCTCCTTGTAAGGCGTACAGGTTGCGTGCTCTAATGGGTAAACTCATTGATGCGGGGTAGAAGGTAGACATCAGTGCCTTACAAACTATCTATCTCTGTCGAGCCATCTATGGAAGTGATAAAACTAGAGGAGGGCTAGAAAATTTTCACAAAGGACAGAGGTAGAACAAGAAGCACCATCTTTTTCATAGACCTCCACTCACCCAAGGATGTAAAATAATTTTTAGAGCCGAATGAGAAGACTGGAAGTTCTAATGAGGCCGTTCTATTCTAGGCTTGTGATCCTACAGTCAGCACGGCTCTGATCAGCCAACTTTGTAACCCCAGATTTCTAAGAAATTCAATGCTTCCATATGTGTGCCCAGGATGTCCACAGACACATATAGATTACAAATATTGAATACAGAGAACACCATGCTCGAATAAATATAATTGTTATATCAGAGTGTTAAACAGACATAGTCTTAAACAAATAACAACAGCGGAAGTCTTAATGCTATTAAACGTCTTAACTACGTAGAGCCTCAAATCCACAGGGACCACCCTCTGGTTGAACACAGCTTAGAAGTACGGCAGATCCTCCGGAAACTCAGCAAGCGACTGATCATTCATTGCTCCATCTGTTACCCATCCGGGATTTTGTTGAATATTTGCAAGTGTAAGTAACCATCTTACTTAACAAGTATAACACGGGTTATGCAAGGACAAAGGGCTTGA
>JACEFO010001639.1:0-54855 GCA_015342445.1 Digitaria exilis
AGGTTGACTAGAAGAGAAAGAAGTTCTGAGTCAGATGCATGTCCTGATACGGAGTTCTCCTTTGGTAACTTTTATAGGCCAGACCAAATACCCAGCTGTGGTGGTTTAAAGATATTCTTAACGGCTTAACTTGCACTAAGTTGTATACCTCTTGCCTGTATAAATCCTTGATGGCTGTAAATTATTGTGTATGTGGCATGTTAAGTCGATTTACCTCTTCGTTGAGCAATCCTGAACGAATGGTCAAGATAACAGTTCTTCAGTGATGATCCGGGATGTCCAAAGGACACCCGACGGACTACCGATTTAGCCCGATTCACATATGTTTATTATAATAATTTCTTAATTGGGTGATTAGGCGATTGTGGGCTGGGTTAAGTTGGGTCGTGGTTCCGTCACACCCATCCTGATGGACTAACCCTAGATAGTGCATCAGCTGCAATATTCTCTCACACCCTTTTTTGTAGCAGAGTTTATATTGCAATCTCATAAGCTGTGTCAGTTCTTCTTGTGTTGCCAAGGAGTAGACAACCTTGATCATCAAGGTGTGTGAGACTTTTCCTGATCAGTGCTGATAATGAATTCCTCTGCTGCAATAGATATGGCCGCTAATAATCTACTGCTATAGCAGTATTGCCAAACACTCTTTTTTAAGTTTGATATCATCTGGTTTTTAGGACCAAGGGCTCTACTTATGTATAGATATTGGGTGTCCTTTCCTACTACAGAACAGCTCCAAACTCCCTTGTCAGATGCATCTGCACTCAATTAACAAACGGTTTTGAGAAGTTCAGGCAGGGCCAAGACAGGTGCTGTGCTTAGAGCATGTGCATTTCAAAGTCTGAAATGCAGCCGTCATTGATCTTCTGTCCAGGTGAATATTGTTCCCTTCTTGAGTATGATGGTGAGCTGGTTTGCTAATGGACTCCAAAGTTTCTAACAAACCTTGTGTAATATCTAGCCACCCTAAGAAACTCCTGACTTCTTTTACACATCCAAGTGTAGGCCAATTTTGTATAATTGCCACTTCTGCAGGGTCAGTTGTGACGGCCTTCTCTGCTGATAACATGTGCCCAAATAAGGAATTTGTTGCTTGGGCAAAAGAGCATTTTGACAACTTTGACCTTTGAATTGATGTCTGACTCAGAGTTCAAAGACTTCTTGTAAATGTTTTAGATGATCTTCCCATGTTTTACTATAGACAAGTATATCATCTATAAACACAACAACACAATTTCCTGAGCAGGAACGGTATCAGTACTGAGTTCATGGACATGTTAAAAATGTTGCTGGCGTCCACCAGTTGTGACACAATATGGCATGACTGTATATTCATAGTGACCACATGTGTTTGAAAAGCAGTTTTAAACTGATCTGCCTCTTCTACCAGTATTTGATGGAATCCAGACATCAGATCCAGTAGGAGAGAACCAAACTGCTCCATATAGTTCGTGATAGTCAGAGAGTTCAATTTTCTATAGTCCAAACACAATCTCTATTCACCCACTGTTCTTCTTGACTAGCAGGACAGGCGAAGCTAAAGGGCTAGAACTCTCTTGAATCATGCCATTTTTGAGTCATTCTAAGACTTGCTTCTCAATCTTATCCTTTTGTGCAGGATTATATTGATAAGGCCTGATTCTGAATGGTCGAGCACTGGGGATGAATGGAATTGAATGAGCATGAGACCTTCTAGGTGGTAGTCCCTATGGCTTGTCAAAAAATATCCTCCAAATTGCCAATCAGTGTGTAACAATTTCCTTTGGCCATTCCTATTTCATATCCTCAGGTTTCAGCAAAAATAGCTCCAACATGCTCAATTTGATGTAGGGAATATTTTTCCAATTGTGGGCTCTATGGTTTGAGTCCTATATATCTTGATCTTCTGTCCTTGATAAACAAAAGACATCCACTTATGACTCCAATGCACCTCCATAGGGCTATGAAGCTCCAGCCAATCCATACCAATAATGATGTCATAACACTTCAATGGTAGGATTTTCAGGTCCAGAAGAAAGCGATTCCCTGAATATAGACTTCACAATTGCTGAGTTGGTGTGTGCACATTAAAGAGGATCCATTAGATACCTTTACTACCACAGGTTTGGTCAGACATGTCCACCCTTCAAAATATATAGCTATACTTTCACTGATGAAATTACTAGAGCTGCCAGAATCAAATAGTATCAATGGCTTATGTCCATATAAGTTTCCCATCACCCTCATTGTTTTTGGTGCCTCTGTGCCATTCATTGCATGTACTGAAAGATACATTAAGTCATCCTCTGAATCTGAATCATTTTCTATGGTTGGTTGGTGATTGCCTTCGGCATCTTGGAGTAGCTGCCAGAGTTCCTCAACAACATGTATAGCTACTGTTGGAGCACACTTGTGATTGGGTGCCCATTTCATTCCACATTTATAGCACAAACCTTTAGCTCTTCGAAATGTTTTGACATCATGCATTTTGTCTTCTAACAGGTTGCACTTTGAGAGCTTCGACATGTTGTTTTTCTTCAGGTGTGGCATAAGTAGGTGCCCTTGCACTGGAAGATGTAGGAGTAGATATCCTTTGTGGAATCCTGTAATTGTGCTGCTGAGTTTCAAATCTTCTGGCTTCTTTCTTTGGATATTCTAGACTCATCTCCTCCTATAACAAAGCAAGAGAGCTAGCAATATACAAGTCCATTGGTTTATGCATCAAAACTATGGACTTAATATCAGGTCTCAGGCCATCAATAAACTTGTTGTTGATAATAGCAGCATCAAAGGAAGGGTCATGAGCTCTAATTTGGTGGACAAGCTCGTCAAAAAGTTCAATATACTCAGAGACAATGCCAGACTGTTTTATATGGAGGAATTGCCTAATCAAGTAGTTATGTTGGTCTTTTTCAAATCTAGTGCAAACTGCCTTACAAATTTCTAACTAGGATGTATCTTTGATCATAGATTCAACAGATTGTAACCAAAAAGTAGCAGTGCCAGTGAATTTCATGACAGCTAATTTCACCCACATGTAGGATGGCACACTAAAACAAATCAAAGTAGGTTTCACAATTGCATTGCCACATTTTGGGATTTCTGCCATCAAATTCAGGAAATTCCATTGGATGTAAAGCAGCATTCCAATTAGGAACCACATCAGTAGTAGTATGGGGGTGGGGGTCAGAGGTGTTTTTCGCAGCTTTGATCGGAGGCGGCTGTAGGGTGAAGACCACCCCACTACCAGACCTCTGGTTATGCAAATCCTTGCAGTGACCAAATTTCCCAGAAGCCGCCTTGTGAGAGGATTGTACCAGATGGACGGTACCGGTCTTCTTGTTCCCTTCAGACAATGTGTCGAACACCCTGTCAGCATGTTCTCCCTCATAGTGATGAAGCAGGATCTGGTCGATTTTGGAACGAAGATCATCGACTGATGAGTGTAGCCCCACGACGGTCTTGTTCACAACATCCACCTTGTAGTCGACCTCGTTGACTTTTGGTGTCGACCTCCTTCTTCCACCCCATGAGTTCGTCGAGCGTGGCCTAGATGCTAGCCAGGGCCTTCGCGATCTCTGCGACGTGCTTCTCGGTCTCCATAGCCTGCTTCTGAAGGCGTGTTTGGTACTGTGGTCGATCAGCCAGTTTGGCGGATCCAAGGATCGGTGATGGAAATTGGTGGTGGTATTTGTGGGAGAGACTGAATCTGATACCATATTGTCAGGGTGTCCGATCTACTACTATGAATTTAATGAGGAAATGAGTAATAGGTTCGATACACACGACGAGATCGTCTCGCCGCCAAAGTTTTTCGGCAAGCCGGCCAATCTATCCTATTACATCAATCCAGATCTCTTCTCTCTTCTTCGCTTCATTCTTATCTTCAGTGTAGCTCGTCTGACAACACATGTTACCGTCCCCATTCTGGGCTGATGTATTTTGCATTGGGCTTCGTATTTCTAGGCTGGTCTCTCTTGGCCCATTCTTGCCTCTGGTCATTGATAGCCGCCGGACTCCTGTCAAGTGGGTCCATGATAGTCGGTGATGATCGTCGTGCCATAGCGCACGACGATCTCGAGGCCGTCCTTGACCAACGCCACCACGATGTCTGCGTTGATCCCGTGCAGCGCGTCGCGTGTCCAGAGGGATCAACAGCTGAAGAGGCCGACGAGGCGATGGGGAGCATCTCCACGCGAAAGATGGTGCCTGTGGGGAGGCGTAGTAATGGGAGAATTGTGAGGGGATGCGGGAGCGGGGCGATACAGAGCGGCCAGGGCTAGGAAAAATACAGAATGGGGATGCTAGTTTGCCTATCCACATACCTAGGCGATGGAGATGAAGAGGCTGTTGGAAGTCAATTTTAGGAGAGTTTCTATACTTTTACCTATTCAAAGCCTTTTACATAGTCTGTTGGAGTTGCTCCAGGATAGAATCTCGGACTGCCATATGTATCCATGGAGGTTCCTTGCTCTCCAAGACTCTATACTCCTATATATTTTGCCTAGAGGCTCAATGCAATACATTGACCATATTATACACATCCTACACAATCTTATATGGTATCACGAGTCTCAGTTCTAACCCTAGGCCGCCAGTTTCCGTTGCCCTCGCGCTGCACCCAGGGAGATCGATCTCCGTCGGGGGCAGTGCCCTTGTAGGATTCACGGTTGATTAGATTGATCTGCCACATCTCGTCGTGCAGCAAGAGCAGATCAGAGATCACATTGGGTCGACGGCTGTGCCTGCACAGCTAGGGGTTGTGTTCACCGTTCGTGTTGCTACCGCTATGACTACGGGGGAATATTAGAGTATAGATGGTAGGTTAGGATATAATCCCCGACTGTCATATATATCCACGGAGGCGCCTTGCTCTCCAAGACTCTGTACTCCTATATATTCGCTCTAGAGGCTCGATGTAATGCGCCGACCACATTATGCGCATCCTACATAATCTTACAGCCTCTAAGGCCTTACACAACTCATATACACCTAAGGTGACAACTAATAGCCAACTAGATAACCTATTGGACAGCCAGGATACACCTCATAAGATACTTCTAGCAATATAATGACATATTTAGTGGCATTAGTATTTTACTATGGTAACTTCATGAACCATGTATTAGAGATAAAATTCAGATTGACTTCTTCATAGAAGCAAGATCCAAGTTTTCTTGTACTAGGTTGTTCTTTCATGAGCTATGTAGATGTTTCATGAATTATCCAAATGATGTCCCCCATCACATAGGAGGTGTATTTGATGGTATATGGATTATTCTTTGGGCGTATCCGTCATCCATCTTAAATAAATTTTATCTAGTGCTTCCATGCTTATTCAAGAGTCTATATTTTTAAATTGTTAGCTTTAGTACGTTGCTCTCTTTTTTTTAACTGCTCGGAGAAAAATGGTACTAGGATCATGATCCTAACAACCTTGGTTAGGCATGGACTCAGCTATTTAAAACAGTGTTACCGTCTTTCATATTTGCTTAATCTGTCAATCTTGTAAGTTGGACATGGTAAATGGGTGTTCTCATGCATTATCGTGACTTTATCACCAAATTCCTAAGCATTTGTTTGGATCAGGCAAAATTTGAGTGACCAAATAGATACAATATTTGATAATTGCAAAATAATATGGTAAACAATGTGACCATGTAAGTTGTAACTGTAGTCAGGTTGTGCTAACCCATCTGAATGGTCTAGTTTAAAACTCAAAACCAAGTAATGTTGAACTTGAAATGACATATGATTATCTTATATTATATTGTGAAGTTGTTTTCACCTAGCGTGTTCTTTTTCTGGTTTAGGGGAACGAGTGACTTAAACAGTAATTCAACAGAATTATCGAATGGGCAGTTTCATTTGAAAAATATATAATTGGATGAGTCCTCAAGTAATGTCTGCACATATATTGCATTTACTTTTTGAGAATTGCTCCAGTAATCCTTTTTTACTTTTTGCACGAATCTTAAAGCAATCTAAACAATTAATTAAGAAATTTATTATATTTTTCTCTTGGGTAGTTGGTTCTCGTCTGGGCCTGCCTAGCCCATCCTCTCCTTCCCGATCCGTTTTCTTCGCTGGCTCCGTGGAGCTCTTGCACGAAAACCAGGACCATGGCGAGGAACCCTCCTGCACCTGTGTCGTCGATTCAGCTCCGTTCTATCTACTGCCTACCGAGCTAGGGCGTCAGCGTCACAGCACCAACGAGGTTTTCCGATCCTTCATCTTGGCGCTACAGCAGCCGCATCATATCATGCCCTTGCGTTAGGACTTAGGACTTCATGTTGAAAAACAACCCGTGGTCATTCAAGTTCGGAAATCTGCTCTTGAACGTCAGAATGTAGTCGAGAAATTAGAGTATTTGATGCCTATCGGAATGTCAGTGCCCCTGGCTGTTGGTCCTCATCACCGTTGTTTAGTGTCGCCGCCGCCGGAGAGTTGTGGAAAAATGAAACGCGAGAACAGATAGAGAATGAGATAGATCGGGAGAGCTTAATGGGTGTGGGCCGGACATGGGATGGGCGTGGGCAGGGCCAAGCCCAGAAGAAAACCAGGAAAAATAATTAATACAATGTTAAGTAATTACTTGTCTGTTTTAAGATTTGTGCAATATTTAAAAGAAGGTGTATTGGAGCAGTTCTCTTACTTTTTAGTTCTAAATCTAGCAGTGTTGTGGTACCTCATTTGGTCCCACACTCTTCTTGTAGCTGTTTTATAGTCTGTATAACTATTTAGGTTGTGTTCAGATTGGGGTAAAAAACACTGTAGCTGAAGAAAAATATTGTAGCACTTGCTAGGAAGTGTATTTTGTGAGGGAGGTGAATAGTCAAAAGTTTGAATGAATAGTGTTTTCTTAGGGAATTTGAACAGGGCCAATGTGGTCATCTAGGGCAATACAGATCTGAAATTGAAGGACATGCATTTTGTTGAAAGCTACCATGCATATCACATACTACTGCAATAAAAATGTCTGAAAACAAGTGCCATGGTCGTGTAAAACTAAAGGAGAGCATAAATCATTGATGAAGGAAGGAGCAAAAGATGTACAAGGATCAGTCGAATAAACTGAAATTCCAGATGTCAGATGAGGCGCTTCAACAGATGCCAGAGTTTCAAGGCAGAGTGAGACTTTCATCTATTCTTTCCTCTTGTCCCCTTGATATTTTCATTTGTTCAATCTCTATGGTGTATAAATGGTAGGTTTTGGGTCCCACTTTACCGTCCAGGAACAAGAGTTTGGATATTTGATTCTAAATGCTGGGCTTATTAATATTAGCGATTCACGCTGACCAATCAATACAGGATCACAAAGCTGCATGCAAACTATAAAGGCTTATGTGAATGCACCATTGGCATTTTGTTGTGAAGCTATCTTTGTTAGCTTAGTTCACATAGACTACTTATATGGCTATTATGAGCCTTTTCAAGAATGAATATTATCCAGCTAACCACATCTGACTTCATTTCTATTTTTTATACTTTTGAAGATATTTTCTAACACTCATTTTTCCACCGTTACAGATTGATGTACTGAAGGAAATCAACTACATTGATTCTGATCTAGTTTGTTCAGCTTAAGGGACGAGTAGCCTGTGAAGTGAATTCTGGCAAAGAGTTAATAACAACAGAAATGTCTGTTTGAGAATCAATTGGATGACCTATAACCTGAAGAAGCAGTGGCCATAATGTCTGCTTTCGTATTTCAACAGAGGAATGCATCAGAACCATCTCTTACTCCAAAATTGGCTGAAGCCAAAAAGAGGTTACATTTAGTTTTTGCTCCCCTGTTTTTGTTTCTGTCATGATCCATCTTAAGGATCTCAGTTGTATTTCCTCAGAAGACATGTTTCAACAATGTTGCTCATGTGTTTTTATCATTACTAGCTTCTTGCTCATGCGTTGCTACGGGTGACAAAAAAAAATATTATAGGCTAATACACATAGCATTCAACAAGACAATAGTAGTGTGAAAGTAAGAACAAACATATCAAATGAAAATAGTCAATACAACAATGTACTTACTGTTGTGTGATGAAATGGTCCAAGATCTTTTAATAATCTCATAAATAAGTGGCATTGCACTCAGTGATACTTTTACAAGATGAAAACACAATAATATATACAAACATATTCATTACTTACATGACCAGGACAATGACATTGGTTAAAATAATCGACAAACATATAAGGGATAATTTTCATCTCCACACAAAATGAGAGATGCAAACGCCAGCAGTGTTTAACCACAATACAGATCCCTATACACATCTTGAGGGCATATTTTGACATACCCATGGTTGAAACCGACACTTACACACAATTCAGTCGTTCTTCCTACCAATTGTAGCAGCACTGCCTATCCAAGCTACCATTGTAGCAGCACTCACATGATCTGAAGCTCGAGTATCTTTTTGTCGGAAGAAAAAAAAACAGAAATCAAGCCCGTGAAAACAAAATTAAGGACATCAAGAGCTCCCATGGTGTCAGCAGTACCATGACACGGATTAGAGCCGTCTGAATAGAGCAGCACCCAGCTAGGGCTACAGATCAAGCAGGGGAATCTACACTCCCCCAAACCCCAGCGCTGGATCCGAGTTCGAACAACAGCGGTGGCTGGACCGCGACACAGACATGTTTCAAAAATCTACTAAAACATTAATATATTAATTTATTTAAAACAACGCTCATTCAAAGCCATACCGATGAATAAGAGATTAACATCACTACATGAAGTTACCACTCCCAATTTCATAACCTTGCATGAAACAGTTTATTTTCTGAAGCAGGAGTATGATCAATCCTTAATGCAATCTGCATCATGACACCACATTTTAGGACTGAACATATTGGCAAATGCATAACTTCATAGAAGCAAGATAGGTCAGGATTCCAATACTCCATTGATTGATACTGAAGTTCAGTATAATGACAATTAGAAATGAACAGGCACGCCCCATTCAGGATTGAAAGGTGACATACCTCAAAAAAACTGACAAACTTGCTTGTCGTGACTTTGCACTCTCATTGCTAGCTTATTGGTTCTTTTAAATATATATTTCGTGTGTTCCATTTAGCACCAAACGAATAGTAAGGAATAACATGTATATCTTCAACAGGGTTAACCAAACCGTCGGAACCGGTCCGGTTTTGACCGGTTCCCGACCAAACCGCCTCGGACCGGTTCCGGTTTGGGGCGGTTTGAACCGTTCAAAATTTGAAATTTTTAAATTTGAATTAAAAAATGGAAAATGTCGTACAAATTCCTAAAAAATACTTAAAGATGTGTGTAAAACTGGTGGTGTAAAAGTTTTTTTAAATATTTGCTCATTTTGGTATTTTTTCGGTAAATACAAATTAAATAAAAAAGAAAAAAAATAGGCTTGGCCCATTTAAGGCCCGTCAAGGCCCAACGCCGCCCTAAACCCTAACCCCCCTCCCCAACGGCCAGTCGGCCATTCCCCCACCCCCCCCACAGCGCCACTCACTGGCGAAAAAAGAGCTCCAGCGCCGCCACCGCCGCGCGACGCCGGCTAGCCGCCCCGGCGGGCCTGGGAACCGCTCCGGTTGGTCGGTAAGCCGAAGGGGTGGCAGATCTACGATCGCCGCCCCGGTTCCCGGCTCCCGACGCCGGCTAGCCGGCCCGGTGCGGCATTAAGCCGCCCGACCGCGGCTGAGGTATGGATTTGACGCGGGTTTCAATGATTTAGGCTATTGTGATTTAGGAAATTATGAAATAGATGTAGTGATGGAGATATTTATGTATATTTTGATTCCATCCAAGTGATTTTAGAATATATGAAGTGGATCTAGTGATTTGTAGTCATGTATGTATATTTTGATGTAGGGTATTGTGATTTTGGAAATTAGGAAATGGATGTAGGATTTAAGTATTGTGATATAGTTATGTGTTGTCAAGTTGACATTGATATGTTTATGTTCGTTCCATGTTTGTAGATACGCAATGTTTGGCAGAGAGAAAGATGTTGTATGGGAACACGGTGAAAATCTTTACCCCGGTTGGAGATGCAACTATTGTCATACGTCCAAGGGAGGAGGTGGTGCCACTAGATTGAAACAACATTTGGCAGGGCGCGGGACAGAGGTCGTCCATTGTATGAAGGTTTCAAAGGAGGTGTGTGAGTACTTTCAGTGTAAACTTGAAAGGGCTAAGAAGGTAACTGCTCAACGGGCTCAAGAGAAGTTGAGAAAGGAGAAGGTTGCAGCGGAAGGTAACTATCCTGGTGGAGATGAAGCGTATGATAAGGAGGCTGAGCTGGAGCGTGCCCTGAAACCAATCAAGAGCGGAAGAGGAGTTCCGTCGCGGGGTGCAACAGAGAGGAGGTGCATACGAGCATGGAGGGGGTAGTGGTACGAGGGGAGAGGGTACGTTGCAAAGGATGCTTCGAAGGGCAACTTCATCGAGGCAGGACTCCTGGGGTGACGGACTATAACTTGGGTTCGGCGAGAGGACTAACGCAGCCAATGATTGACACAGGCTCGTGAACGCAGAAGGGTAAGAATGCAAAGGAAGCTATTGGGAAAGCTTGGTCAAAGTTTTTCATACTGCGGGAGTACCTGGAAGACAAGCTGACAGTCCATACTTTGTCAGTGCGGTCAGAGAGACACCAAAGTGGGGTACGTTTTGTTTGCATGCGAAATAATATCTACGCAACTACATGTTTGGATCTAATCTCATGAGTGCCATATGTTTGCAGGTGAAGGTATCGCGTCACCCACTGGACGGGATATTGATGGCAAGTACCTGGATCAAAACGAGCGAGACTTGCAGGTTCAGTACGCAAAGTTTCAGCAAGACTGGCTTATGTTTGGCGTCACGTTGATGTGTGATTCGTGGACTGGGCCGACGACGATGAGTGTCATTAACTTTTTGATATATTGCAATGGGATCATGTGGTTCCACAAGTCTATTAATGTGACTGGAAAATCTCAAGATTCTGCATATTTGCGGAAGGTAACCCTTTACCTAGTTTATTTCAATCAGAATATGATTTCGATGTTGCTAAAGAATCTGTGTACTTACCAGGAGATTCTAAGATGGTGGACGATATTGACCAGAGCATGTCGTTCATGTTATCATGGACAACGGCTCAAACTACAAGAAAGCCTGTAAGGGGCTTTCAAGATACATATGAACACATTATTTGGACACCTTGTCTATCACACACTGTCAATTTGATGTTAAAGGATATCGGTGAAAGGTCACGAACATCAAGGTTTGATCGATCAATGCAAGAAAATATCAACGTGGTTACACAATCATGGTCAGTTGAATGCAATGATGAGGCAAGCGATTGGTGGTGAGTTGGTCAAGTGGTGTGCAACTCGCTTTGGGACCAACTACATGTTCCTAGACAGCATGTATCGGAAACGTGATCGTTTCATGCAGTGGATGGGATCTCCTGAATTTTTGCAGAGCAAATGGGCCAATTCAAATATGGGTAGATTTACTCATGCCAGATTTTCAAGTCTAGATTGGTGGGAGGAATGAAATTTGTCATTGACTCAGTCCAACCAATATATAGCTTACTTCGCTTTGCGATCAGGACAAGCGGCCGCCGAACATGTGCGAGGTATGTATGACCGTACAGAGTGTGAGAAATGAAATACAATCTTTCTTTGGCCGAAATATTTCCACGTTCAAAGAGTATGAAAAGATTCTGAACAAAAGGTTGCACGACGTCTTGATAGACACCTATGTGGTTCCAGGTAAGACGGCACTTTCCATTTTGCAGCTTATGCTCATTGTGGAACAAAAGTTTCTTACTTTCATGTTCCATACACCTTATGCTCATTGGCGCCTTGGGCGGACTTTCTGTTTTTGCAGCTTTGTGTCCTTATCCGCAGGTATGCCTATACGTATATTCCGAACTCCAGAAATGGTGGAGTACACTGAAGGATGCATTTCAGCGCGATGACGCGATATCTCGAGCGCCGTCCCGGGGCATGAGGTTGAGCTGTTTCGGACAACGGCATGGTGAGTTTGCCACCACCAATTGGCACAACAAATGGCGCTTGACCCAAAGACAACTGCATCTTCATGGTGGATGGTAAACCGGCAACAGAACTCCCAAGCTGCAGAGCCTTGCTGTGCGGCTTGTTTCTCAATGTTGTTCGTCAAGTGGATGCGAGTGGAACTGGAGTACTTTTGCCTTGCTGCATACAAAGGTTCGCAATCCGTTGTCATCACAAAACTGAACAAGCTTGTCTATGTCAACTACAACCTACGCCTGCGACTTGCGGATGTTGCCGATCCTCCGCGTGATCAAGGTGATTTCATTGAGCAGCTAGCCCATCTTTCATTCTATGATCCTAAAAATCCGGTGCGGGAATGGATTGAATATGGAAGGTCAAACCAAGCTCCAGTTCTAGACGAGGACGATGATGAAGGTGACACACCGCTCCTTCTCATATTGTCACGGATAAAATAAATCCAGCAGACCTCCGTACTTCTATAGGGGATAATTGCATCAGTGATTGGCACGGCGACATGTGGGTAACACTCATGTAGGGAAGAGGAAGTACCACGTCGGCCTAGCCAGATACCGAAGCGCCAACGAGGCCAGGCCACGGAAAAAGCAAAGAGAAAGTAGTAGAAGTCCTGAGGGATGAAGAGACTGATGATGGTGGCGGTGTTAAAAGTCCAGAGTATCAGGAGTCTCAGGATAGCAGCTCCGCTGATGATGGTGATGATAGTAGCGATGGTGATGATAGTAATGATGGTGGTGGTGGTGGCAGTGGTGGTGCTGGTGGCGGTGGCGGGGCGGAGGCGCGTCACTTCAAACCCACATGCTGGTCTTCATTTCACAGGTACCAAGTGTACGTACATATGCACATGTGTTTATCATTGTGACTGTGAGTATTAATTATACTATATGGTTGATTGCTGGGGAGACTGAGTCCACGCATGCAACCCAGGACATTTAACCATGGAGCACCGATATCGCAGAGGAGAATGGTTGGACCGACGGATTACGGCTCTCCACAATTCTCTTCTAGCTCCTCCTACAGGGAATCCTCACAGTCTAGTTATCACTATCCTATACCTGAGTTGAGCATGCAGCCACCGATGAGATGGGTGTACGAATGGCAAGATCCCTATTGGTACAATATGTTACTTCAGGAATGGCAGACGACATCGGCCTGGACGGGCCAAACTTGGCAAGACTTCAAAGCTGAGTTGCTTCAAAGGCAGGGTTTGAATGTGATGTCCACCGCGGAGTATGAAATGGCCTCACAATTCTACCGTTGATCTATTTCTATCCACTATTATGTGTATGGATATTTGTATGAACATTTATTTGTATCAGAGGACTACTATACTATTTGTATGCACAATTATATATATGGATATTTGTATGCATTTGTGGTCAATTTTTCCATTAATTTGCGTATAGGTCATGCCTATTTTTTTTTAAGCTAACCGACCCAACCGGTCGGCTAACCGGTCTAACTGGTCGGCTTACCGGACCAAACCGATGTCACGGGGAATTTGAATTCAAAATTTGAATTTGTTCGGTTTCCCGCGGTAACCGGTCAAACCGGACCTGCTAACCGCTACCGCTGGCCGGCGGTTCGAGGTCCCGGTTCGAAAAATAAAACCCTGATCTTCAATAACTAACATGATCAGTAGAAAAAAAAAGAGAGATGTGTTCAGTTGAGGTCATTGGCACATAAAAAAAAGAGAGAGATGTGCATTCTATGAGTCTCTATCTGCCAGCCATTCTTTTTAGCTACCAGTCCCCTGTGCAGCAAACTTTTTAATACGAGTTCAGCAAAATACGAGCAAGACAAAGTGAGAATTGAATGGAAACATCTCCACCAAATTATCACACAGCAATAGGTTCATATTGCCTTTCAAAATGTGCTAATGAATCTAATCGTTCATGTTGCCCTGCCTAACGACTTTGTTTTCTTTTGAGTATGGGCTAAGATCTGAATCAGTAGTACAACTGATGATAAAAGTTAAATTTTTTAATCGCCGAACTTTATATTAGTAAAGTAGGTCAAGCAATTTGGTTCGGTCATTTTTTTCCAACAAATAGCAGGTAGCAAGTAGGCATGCAGCAATAAGATCCGCACCTTTAGTTTCTGAGTTCTGACTTCCCAACCAATGCAAAGGATAAACCAATTATAACGGATGGTTACCCAGATGTGAAACGGCACATGTACACTTCTGCAACTTACAGACAGGCGCAGGATTCAACGACGCCATATATGTTTCCCTCACAAAAGAGCAAGTAGGAAAACTCCAATATGATGCATACTTTATCACTTTTTTTTGAGCGGACATACTTTGTCACTTTACACATGACAATAGTAACTTGATAATATATGGTACTCTGGAAAAAAACTGCAGATAGGTTGACAAGCATACAACAAACCATAGACCAACAAAGACCCTAAACTTGTTAAGTTGTCTCACTTAGGTCTACGGACTCATAAAATTGACATCTAACACCCTAAACCTGTAAAGTTGTGCCACTTAGGTCTATACCCCTTCGAAATCTGATGTGACATAATGACGTGGTGCCATATGGGATGAATATATGCAAAAGAGAGACTCCAAATATGCAAAACAAACCTCGTTGATGGTGGAATTTCATCACTCAAATTATCACCAACCATGTTTGACTTGAGAAGGAGGATGTCAACGTAGAAGATGACAAATTTAAAGGTCTTTTTTTTTTGCATATATTCATCTCTTGTGGCGCCACGTCAGCATACCACAACAAATTCTGAAGGGGTATATACCTAAGTGACACAACTTAACAACTTTAGGGTGCCGGCTGTCGATTTTGAAAGTTTGTGAACCTAAGTGGTACATCAAGACAAGTTTAAGGTGTCATATGTCGATTTTGAGAGTTTGTGAACCTAAATGGTACATCGAGACAAGTTTAAGGACCGCCGCCGATGTATTTAACTTTTTTTTTTAAGAACAACAAGAGCCTCACAATGTCACACATCAGTGGGGAGACGACGAGGAGGCGAAAGGGAGGTCTGAAAGTCGCGTTGCTGGCCTACTGGGCCTTTCCGTCCCAACTGGGCCGCGCGAAGAAACGCCGAAGCCCAAACGTCGCCGCCCAACCATATTGCCTGCGTGTAGCAACCCCACCCAATCCCCACCAGATCGTAAACCTAGATCCGCTCGGCCGCTCCCGCACGCCTCTTCCGCCTCCGTCGTCTCTTCCCTACTCGCCGGCCGCCGCCTCCGTCAGTCCTTCTTCGTTGGCGAGGTACGTCCGTCCCCTTATCAACCCCCCGATCTCTCCTTACAGAGATTCCCCAGCCGTCCCTAATTTTCCTAATCCGTCTCAAGGTCGTCATGTCCGCCGCCGCGTTCCCCAACTGGGCGATTCTGGAGCCCTTCGTCTTCCGGCGGGACGACCCCTCGTCCTTCCCGGACAAGACCAAGGCTCCCATCAGGGCGTCCGCCACCACCTCCTTGGGCGCCCCCTTCCGCATCGCCTTCTCCTTCGCCGAGCCTCCGCACGTCTCCCGCCTCTACGCGCAGCTGCCGGGCTTTCCAGGTCCAGACCAAGAGACGCCCTTGGCCATCATCCTGTCGACTCACCGCCATCTCGTCTTGCTTCGCGTTGCTACCCAGACCTCTACCTGGAACACGGTGCAGGACTTCTTCATCTACAGCGCTGACGACCCGTCCGAGCTCCTACTGCTCCCACCCTGCACCGAACCGTACATGGAGTACACACGCCGCCTCGTTTGCCGGCTGCCTCGTTGCCTTCGTCGTCGCCCTTTATCTACTCCCCGAGAGGAGGAGGGCCCCCCTGCCCGGCCGCGCCGACTGGGGGTCACGTCCATGGGCCTCGTCAGCCGAGGCGAAGGCGAGCAGGACTTCGCGGTGGTGGAGCTCAAGGTCTTACAAGCCACAAGCACGGAGGTCTATGCTGACATCTGCTTGTTCAGATCGGTCATCAGACCTCCCGCCGGCGCCGGGAGGGTCAAATTGCCGGCGAGTGGGACTCCATGCGTGTGCCCATTGTCCCACAGCTCCGACCCCGACGACGTCTGGCAGCTCTGCCTATGGCAAGACAACGCCGTCGTCCCTGTCGGCCGCTGCTCTGCTGGATCGATTACTTCCGAGGCATCCTCTTCTGCGACGTCTTCGGCCAGGGGCCCACCCCTACCGTCTGCTTCCTGCCGGTTCCCTCTAGACAAGTTCCCTCCAAGCCCCACCGCCAGCAATGCTTGCAGCTGGCTGCACCCGTAACGTCACCCCCATCGACGACGGCCGAGCACTCAAGTTCATCGATGTCGCCCGCAATGACAGGGTCGGTTACGGGGCACTCAGGTTTGGTGGTGCCTTCACCATCACCTGCCACACCCTCCAGTTTGGGCAGTGTGGCCATCCTCAAGAAG
This sequence comes from Digitaria exilis, assembly GCA_015342445.1. NCBI lineage: Eukaryota > Viridiplantae > Streptophyta > Magnoliopsida > Poales > Poaceae > Digitaria > Digitaria exilis. The sequence goes on from JACEFO010001639.1 coordinate 16,387, forward strand.
AGCACGTTGTGCAGCTTGGTGTGGCACAAGGACACCCAAGCTCACCTCCAAGTGAGCTCTGGGCTGCCAACCCCCCTCGGGCCTGCCACGTGGCATTCTCATGACCCCCTTTGGTGGACGTGGACAAGCCACACATCGTGTACTTCCTGTACTTCCTTTTCAGCGACTACAAATATGTGCTGAAGAAGGTGTGGTTGGTCGCCATTGACATGAACACCAAGATCGTGGAGTCATTTTCTAAGTATGTCAATGGGAGGGACGACGCTGGAACTGTGGATGCTGACTTGACCATGGAAAGGTCCACCTGTCCCACGCCCTTCCTTCCCTTTGACTTTCCCAAGTACCTCAACTTGTCAAGGTAATGTTACCAATTGCTGGCTTTTGTCCCTATATCACCTCCTTTAACAGATTTTGCTAGTTGCATATCTATCTCTGCTGCACATATATGCAAGTTGTGACACTTCAATCTTGTTGGCATTAATTTCTCTATTGGGGGATCAGCCTATATATTTGCCCAACCAGAACACTAGAACAGTAATGCAGCCTGCGGGCAAGTTGTGAAAGATACGAAATAGGCTTATGAATGATACAATTGTCAATACCTTAAGTCATATGTTGTTGGAAATTTTTAGCAGTTGTAGCAGTTGGAAGTGAAGAATACTAATTATTATCTTGCTTGTATCTTTTTGCCAATTCGTTCCTATAGCACTACTACTAGCACCTCAGCATGCATTCTAGCCTTCTCTTGCTAACAGCATTGAATCAATTTTAATATGAGCATTGTCCTTTTACATCATTTTTGTTACTGTATTTTTGTATTGCAGGAAAAAGGGAGGATATGGAATGACTCGCGTCAGTACCAGATGGTTGTCATCCTCACACCCAACAGGACTGAAGGAGCTATTTCATGTTGTGGACTAGGAATGATCTTATCGTCTAATTTTATGTCTGTATGAAGTCTATTTTTATGTCTATGAGGTCTATTTTTATGTCTGTATGAAGTCTATTTTTATGTCTATGAAGTCTATTTTTATGTTTGTGGTGTGTGGAGATTTTAAGTAGAATCTTTAAATCGTGCTATTGTTTGCTTGTGTCACTTGTCTGTTATACCAAGTTTGCATGTGAAATTTAATCTTGTGCGTGTTACCGGTGCACTTTCTGTCGTTGGGTTGGATTGTTGACAGCACGAATCCGCCTCATATCATGCCCTTCATCCCAGCTGTTAGTTGACTGCAGGCGCACTGCAATAATCGATCAACAAGAGATGTGTGGCTTTACGTTCGCGCGCTCCTTCACCAAGTCAGCTGAATTAACTATCTTAAGATAAAAATGGAACATCGAAGATCATGTAGCGCGCACCTGGCAGATTTGTTTGCCCGCACCTGGCCCAATTAGATTCCCCGTTTCCAAAATGGGCCGGGGGAGGGGGGGGGGGGGGGGTGGTATCCATCTTATAGAAGAAGAATGCACAAGTCATCCATCTTTAGAACCCAATTTGGCCTAATTAACTTAGAATACAGTGGAACAGCCCCAAATGGAAAAATTATTTCCTCAACATCATAGAGTACCGATTCATCATTTTCTTTGCAAACGTTCAACAATGGGGACTCAGAATGTTGAAATTATGAGACTGCACACAAAATATTGAAATGATATGTTAACATGTTCAAAACCAAAGAATAGAAATGTTGAACGGAGGAATCAAGAATGTTGAACAGGCAGGCTAGAGTGGTTGAGGGCCATGGGTGGCGGTGCAGCCACTAAAGCCGCGTGCACGGAGGCGGCCGCGGATGGTAGCTCGGTTTGGTCAAGCCCGGCCAGTTGCGGCCGGCGGCACGATAGGGCCCCGTCTGGCCAGAGGTGACGGGGGTGTCCCGACCAACAAGCATCGCAACCTAGGTTAGGTGGCCACCGAAGCAGAGTTAGCAAGCGTCGGTGAGGGCCCGGGTGTGGGTGTGCGGCGGCAATGCACGAGCGCGGGAGCGTGGCGGCGGCGCCCGTTGGTGGCTTGTTAGCGGCGGCCAACGGGGAGCAACGACACCCGAGCAGGTAGGCAACGACCAAGATGGAGAGAGAGATGAGCATTGGAGAGACAAGCTAGGGTTTGTGTATTTGGGATCCAAGGGTAGTGGTGGTTTTGCACGGATCTCGAACACTAAGAGGTGGAGAAGCTAAGATCTCGTGGAAGATGGATAGAAATCGTGGCTGGAGATTTGTGCGTCTGAATTCATGTGGTTGGTTGCATTGGAGCTGTTTGCACGCACATCATATCCATCTTCCAAAAAAGTTTTTTTTATCCATTTTTTCTTCTATTCATCACGTAGTATGTGCGCGAAATTTGATTGACGGAGGTGTAGATATACAACTTGGTCATCGTTGAAAGAATCTAGGTCTGTAGTTAGTGTTTTGGTAATTAATGACAGGCTTGGTATGAGAGGCTTAGAGATTTTCGCAATTCTAAGGACTTCAAAATTAGGGATGTAAACACTACATTGTTCACTAAGTCTATTGGAGATGATATGATTATTTGTCAAATTTATATTGATGATATCATCTTTGGTTCTACTAACCAAGACTTTTGTGAGGAATTTGGTGGAAATGATGTCAAAGGAATTTGAAATGTCAATAATTGGTGAATTGAGATTCTTTCTTAGACTTCAAATCAAGCTAACTTAAGAAAGGACATTTATATCCAATCAAAATATTTGAAGGACTTATTGAAAAAGTTTGGTTTGATGGAAGCAAAACTAATGAAAACTTCTATGGCATATCTAAATCTTGATAAGGGAGGTAAATCGATTGATCTAAAGCTTTATAGGTCTATGATTAGTATTTTGTTTATCTTACCGCATCTAGGCCTGATATCATGTTTAGTGTATGCATGTGTGTAAGGCTTCAAGCTGATCTAAAAGAGTGTCATTTAATTGCTGTCAAAGAATTTTAGATATTTGAAAAACACACTCAATATTGGTATTTGGTTTCCTAAAGGTGTACAAATTGTGTTGATTGGTTATTCGGATGCCGATTATATAGGTTGCAAAATTGATAGAAAAAAACACTTCCGGTGGATGTCAATTTCTTGGAAGGTCACTAGTTTGTTGGAGCTCTAAGAAATAAATTCAGTGGCCCTATCAACCACCAAAGTGGAGTATATTGCAGCCGCTAGTTGTTGTGTTTCAATTATTATGGATGAAGCAAACACTTCTAGATTATGGTATGAAATTCACCGGAGTTCCTCTATTTTGTGATAATGAAAAGTGTCGTGAAGCTTTCTAGTAATCCGGTTCAACATTCAAGAACAAAGCATATTGATATTATGCATCACTTCACAAGGGATGATGTGAGCAAAGGAGATGTTGATATTATTGGTATTAGGACTAATGTTCAATTGGCGGATATTTTCAGCAAGCCATTGGATGAGAAGAGGTTTTGTGAATTAAAGAATGAGCTAAATGTCATTGAAATCTCAAACGTGGCTTGAAACTGAGTACATGTGCATAACTACTTAGTCTCCCTCTTGTTGCGTGTCTTTGTACTATTTATGGAATTGTTTTAGCTATTTTTTATTCTAATGCTAAAACATGTTATATTTGCTCAAACTGTCTGTGGTATCATCATACAAACTTGTCTCAATATGTCATTGCATGCATATCATCATACAACTTGTCTCAATATACCATTGCATGCATACAAGTCTTGGTGAGCAATGATCCCAATCAAATCTCATTTTTCAACTCAAAGTCACTATTCTCGGGCTAAAAATTGAAGTGAAGTACGGACTGTCCGCACTGGACATCTCAGACTGTCCGCGGTACCAAGTACCCAAAATTGGGAAGTTCTGGACAGTTTCTGGACAAATTCGAAGCGGACACAAAATTGACCGGCGGACTGTCCGTGATATTCTTCCGGACTGTCCGCCGTAGTAAGTACTTTTCTGGACAGAAAAGTTCTCGGTTCTGCTGGGCGTCAAGTTTTGCCGGTGGACTATCCGCGCCTGAAGGGCGGACTGTCCGCGCCTGGCGTGCGGGTGTGGGCCTGGACCGCTGGAATAACTTAAGATCGCAGGTCTTCTTTTCTTCCTCCCACCGACGCCTACATGAGCAAACTCCCTCTTCTCCTCTCTCTTTCATCTTTTTCTCCACAAAACACTCCACCCCTTCGATCTATTGCTTGGAGTGGTTCACGGACTGTTTGAGCACATCCCCGGACACTCTGCGTGATTCTCCACCATTTCATCCCGGTATTTTATCAAATCCCTTCTCAGTTTGTTTGGATTTCGAATTTGAATAAATTTTAGGGATTTGTGTCTAATATGAAAAGTAGCCATGGATTGAATGGTTTGGTTGGTGGAATATGTTTGTGATGATGTCAATGTGATATGCCTCAAGTTTGGTTAGACGATTTTGAATATTTATTGAGAAATCGAAGATTCAAGGTTGGATGAGCAGTGTTGTTTGCACGGCCGCACAGTGAACGGCGGACTGTCCGCGCTCCCCGTACGGACTGTCCGCCGGTCACTTTTTGTGCTGGCCGAGCTTAGGGTATTATGCAATGAGAAATTGTGTTCTTATATAAATCAGTGCTTATAATTGTGATTATTAATTGACAATGGAGGTGGTCGTCGTGGTGGTCGTAGAATTATCAAGAACTTGGCTAGCAAAATACCTCTTGTCGGCTCTTCAAAGAGGGCTAGAAGGCATGATCCCAATCGTGATTACAATCCAGACACTAACAGTGAAGCTGAAGCTGATTCTTCTGCCACTGAGTATGAGGTTGATGAGATGGAGGATGTTCAGGGGCCTATGATGAAGAAATTGACATATCCATCTATCATGCACCTAGAAGGCAATGGACTCAGCCTGCATATGCCCATGAAAGGAGTCCATATCAGTATGTGAGTGATCGTACATCAAATATTCTTCACTTTCACTCAAAGGTACAAGAAGATGCTTTCTTTGGTCATTTGCATCACACTCAGTTTCATAAGCAATAATCTATAGATTTTGGATATATGTCTATTCAACCATGCATGACTGAGCTTGTTTCCAAATTTGAGGCCATGGGCTTAAGACCTTTTCTAGAGCATAGATGTGATTGGAATGACAATATTATACATCAATTCTATGCAACCTCTGATGTAAACATGGAAGAAAAGACCATTGAGTGGATGACTAGGCAAAGAAGATATCAAGCTACATTACGAGAATTTGCTGAAGTTAATATGCTTGATTATGATTTACTCACTACACCTGATAGTCACAACATACTCATGGAGGATGATCTCAGTATGGCTAAAGAGGCTAGATTTTATGAACTGGCTCGTAGTGGGATTAGAATAGTCCCATGACACACCACTGGTCGTAGGCACCATCCTGCAGTGATCAATAAAATTCCCAGAGTCACCATCATGCCTAAAAGTGGAAATAGAGATGTAATCTGGTCCAAGTTTTGGACTTTTATACATCAAGCCATGCTTAGTGAGAAAGTAAATGTGATCCCTTTGATGCATGATCAAATGGCTGATATGAAGGTTACCTTGGATGCCAATATTCCTTTTACTCCATATGTCATGTCTCTCATCAAGGTTAAGACAAGATTTCCTAGCTCCACACCATCTAAGAATACAACCTTCAGACCTTTTATCAATGACAAAGTTTTCCTCCGAAGGGATGTCACTCCTTTTTCTAACTTGGAAGCAGATGAGCCTCATATTGATCCAGCTGTTGATCTTATACCTCCACCACCAGTGCCAGAGATGCCACCTCCTCCTATGCAGGGCCATTGGGTACCTCCTGCTGGATACTTTGATCCATATTTTGCAAATGTGCAGCAGAATCTCAGTGATCAGTTTGGGCAACTTATGAGCAGTGGTTTTGAGAACATGCAGCAAAGGCTCAGCCAACACTTTGAGTAGCAAGTGTCAAGTGGCTTCAACACTATGCAGCAGAATCTCTACAATCAGATGAATGCTAGATTTCAAGTCTTTGGGCAACAAATGCAGAACACAGTCTATCAGCCTATCATGACTAGGTTGGATGGTTTGCATCTGACATGGCTTATTTGAGTAACAGATTTTAGGGATTATAAGCACTACTCAATAGGAGATCTCTGACAGGTAGGATAGGCTTGAGTCTGAATTTAGGGGCTTCTCAGATCATTTATTTTCTATCTATCTATCCTGCTCCTGTGCCTCCTCCACATTAGTACCCTTATCCACCTGACTATCCTCCTCCACCATCACCTCAGGATGATTAAATCCTCCTTTTTGGTCATTGATGACAAGTGGGAGAAGGATTTCTTGAAGATCTTGATGAATGGGATTCATGGAAGTAGGGGGAGCTCGTGTTTTAAGTTACATTTGCATCATGAACTTATGCATGTTTACTTTTTATGCATGAACTTTAGTGAATTATGGCTTGTAATATCTATTATGCACTCCTTTTTTGTGGGTAAAAGAGAACTTTATTAATTAACAGAGAAGTTACAATCATTAGCGATTAGGGGAACCACGCACGCAGACGCTGCCCCTAACCAAACTTCAGAATGAGCATTTCTTCTTGCTAAATGTGCTAACTCATTTGCAACTAAATTACGCTCTCTCTTTACCTGAACTATCTTCCACTCACTAAGCGCCTATGTTTCCTCGATTGCCTCGGCTACAAGGAAGCTGAGTTCAGATTTGTCCATCCTGCTATGAATTGCACGCACCACTCTAGCACAATCGGATTCAAGAATTACTGGAGCCTGAAAGTGCTGCGCTGCAAGACGGAACCCTTCCACGCACACCCAAGCTTCCGTTTCTGCAGCATCCGAGCACCGCTGAAGTGCCTTCCACGCTGATAGCATCACCTTCCCTTCATTGTCTCTGACCACCACCCCAATACCTGCATCACCAGTTTGATATATGTAACACCCAGATTTCTAAGAAATCCGAATGCTTCCATATGTGTGCCCAGGATGTCCACAGAACACATATAGATTACAAATATTGAATCACAGAGAACACAATGCTCGAATAAAATAGTTTATATCAGAGTTTAACACAAGACATAGTCTTAAACAAATAACACAGCGGAAGTCTTAATGCTATTAAACGTCTTAACTACGTAGAGCCTCAAATCCACAGGGACCACCGTCTGGTTGAACACAGCTTAGAAGTACGGCAAATCCTCCAGAAACTCAGCAAGCGACTGATCATTCATTGCTCCATCTGTTACCCATCCGGGATTTTGTTGAATATTTGCAAGTGTAAGTAAACCATCTTACTTAACAAGTATAACACGGGTTATGCAAGGACAAAGGGCTTGACACGGTTATACTGCATTAGCACTTTTAGTTGTTTCATTTTATTATCATCCAAACTTACTACAAATGAGTAGACCCCAAGTATAAACCCATTAATAAGGTATAAGTGATTATAGAACAAACCAACATCAACCACTAATATCAACTTCTAATCAAAAAGGATCCAGGCCGCTCGTATCCGTGAGCACGGCTATCATGATAGATCAACACTCTGCAGAGGTTCCGCCCTTTACCCGCCGGTCACATAAATCCAAAAGAACTTATGTTACGAGGACTTTCACAAAACACTCTAACAAGCACAGTAGCCGTTTTGGTTCAACATAGGCAGCATAACCCAAGGCATCGAGATTGACGTACGCTCAGGGCGCAACGTGAGGGGGTCAATGGCGTCCAGAGCGAGAGCGCAATCATCGCAACGTGTGAAGCTGCCGTACATCGGGCGCTTACATCACGGGACTTTGCCTAACGGGGCATAGCCAACGGATAAAACCGTCCTCGATGGATCAAACTATACTCTCACCCATGCACCCCACATACGCCTTTCGGTAACCACTGGCGAGCTAGAGACGTACAAGCTAGTTATCCAAGACCAGAGCCATTATAGTTCCAACGGCGGCGAACAAGTTCCTGGGTTGCCGCTTTAAGAACCGGACCTTATGGAGAGACATTAGAACAAAGCACAAAGCACATGCTCTAATTCCCTAGATCAAACCTTACAGAGTCACTAGAACAAAGCACACAGCACATGCTCTAGTTCCCCGAACCATGTTGCTAAAAAGCATCTTTTAACCATCATTGAAGTGAACCGTTAGTTCAGTATTAACATAAAAATAAATGTTGGTTGCAGCGCGTAGCATAGACTAACCATAATGCATAAAACCCTGGGTAACAAGGAATATGGTAAAGACTAGGAACATCCTTAATGGTTAACAGTATTAGACACATGCACATGAGTTTGGGTGATTAAATGGTGTATAGGTAACAAGGATGGTCCGTGTTATACTTGCCTTCCTCAGTGAACTGCTGCTGCACTTGATCTTCAGGAACGGGATCGTCAACGTACTCGAACGGCTCAGCAACTACTCACATCGATCACCACACAAGCATCCACACATACATGCAAACAAGATTATTTAATTAGAACAATACACCAAACATGAACAAAAGGTGAAAAGAGGGCTTTAGAACTAATCTACGCTTCACTACGAACACGTGAGCGCGAAAATCACTCAAATCGGAGTTAAAACGGAGAAACTACGCTAAAAACGGGCTCTAGGGGCTTGCTGATAAAGATTTTAGGCTTCCAGGGGTGTTTTTGAAAGAAACCAGGGACCTAAAACGTAATTTTGTATAAAAACAGAAGGTCTGCGGTGTAAAACTGCCATCTAGGATGGCGGGCATTATTCAAAAGCGCAGGGGCTAAAACGAAAGAAAAAGGACTTAGTTGTAAATACTTTTGAATAGAGGTGGACCGCGGGTTGATTTTTGAAAAACAGAGGGGCTCTTTTGCAAAAACGCCACGGCAGCGGCTGTTTGCTGACGTCAGCTGACGTCATGGTCAACTGTGCCGTGGACCGGCCGTAGACCGCGGTCCACGGGTCCACGGTGGACCGGGTTCGGGTCAAATCTGGAGCGTCCAGATCGGATCGGACGGCTGCGATGCGTTGGGAGCCCTGGGTCGCCGGAGCGCGGCGGCGCTGGGTCGAGACCTCGCCGGAGATGGCTCGGCTCGGCGCTGCGGTGCACGAAAACTCGCCGTGCTTGGTTCTAGAGAGAGAGGAGAGAGAGGGAAACTCAATTAGGGGGTTTAGAGTGGGGATTGGCCGGTGGTGACGGCTCGCGACGAGCGGCGGCGCAACGGGAACCACGGCGAGCTCGCGCGCGTGCTGCAAGGCGAGAAAAGAAGGGGGTTTTGGGCTCAGCAAGATCCGAGGCTTACCCCGAAGCTCCTGACGAGATCTCGGCGACAGAGGCGCGGCGAGCACGCGGGTTGGCGGCGGCGGATTGAAGACGGCGGCTAGGGTTTGGGCGCAAGCTCAAGGGAAGGGTTTGGGGGTTCTCGAGCAAGGACGGCAGCTTATAAAGGGCTTCAAGCTCCTTGGCGTGCGCGCCAAGTCGCGAGGGAGGCGGCGTGGGCAAGGCGGACTCCGCGGCGGCGCGGGGAAGAGTCCCGGTTCGGCGCGGCGCGAGGTAGGAGAAGGGACTTACAGGTGGGTCCCACCTGTCGGTCAGTGGAGCGAGGAGAGAGCGCGGGCTGGCGGGCTGGTGCTGCGCGACTGCTGGGCTGGGCTGCTGCGCAACGGGCCGCGGAAAAAGAAGAGGGAAGGAGAAAGAGTTAGGCCGCGCGAAAAGGAGTTGGGTTGGGCTGCGGAAAAAAAAAGAAGGAGGTGGCTACTGGGCTGAAAGGAGAAAGAGAAAAAGAGAGAAAAAGAAAAGGTTTTTCTTTTAATCAAACACTCACTTGAATTCAAATTCAAATTTGAATTCAACAATCAAAAATAAATGCACCAGCATGAATGCAAAAATAATGTTTCTATTTCCTACATTTGCTTTTAATTATTCAAAAATTTTATTTCGCTATATTAATTATGAGCATTTTAATATAAAAAACCAATTAATTACTAAATTTTAAATTGGGCATTTTTAGGGCGTTACAAACCTACCCCCCTTAAGATGAATCTCGTCCCCGAGATTCGGACGTGGATTGGAAGAGATGTGGATATTCTGCCTTGAGATCATCCTCCCGTTCCCATGTTGCCTCATCCTCTGTATGACGATTCCACTGAACCTTGCACATACGTATTACTTTGTTCCTGGTGACTCTCTCGGACTCCTCTAAGATCTTGACCGGATACTCCTCATAGGTAAGGTCCTCCTGCACATTCAATTCCTCTAACGGAATCTGTTCCTCTGGCACCCGTAAACACTTCTTTAGCTGAGACACATGGAACACATCATGCACTCCTGCCAGTTTCTCTGGTAACTCTAACTGATAAGCCACTTCACCTCTTCGTTCCAATATCTTGAATGGTCCAATGTAGCGAGGTGCTAACTTGCCTTTAACATTGAATCTCTTCACACCTCTCATTGGTGACACCTTGAGGTACACAAAGTCACCAATCTCGAAGCTGAGGTCTCGTCGCCTTACATCTGCATAACTTTTCTGCCACGACTGAGCTGTTCTCAAATTCTGCCTGATAACCTGTACTTGTTCTTCTGCCTGCTTCAAGACCTCAGGTCCAAATACCTTACCCTCTCCGGTCTGATTCCAAAACAACGGTGTCCTGCACTTTCTTCCGTACAACGCCTCAAATGGTGACATCTTGAGACTCTGCTGATAGCTGTTGTTGTACGAGAACTCTGCATAGCACAAACTCTTATCCCAACTACTCCCATACTGTAATGCACATGCCCTCAACATGTCCTCTAGTATTTGATTCGTCCTCTCTGTTTGACCGTCTGTCTGCGGATGGTAAGCGGAACTGAAATGAAGCTTAGTATCCATGGACTCATGTAACTTACGCCAAAAGTGCGACGTAAACTGACTGCCTCGATCTGACACTATCTTCTTCGGTACACCATGTAAACATACAATCCGCATATACAATTCTGCTAGTTTGGCACCAGAATATGTAGTCTTCACCGGAATAAAGTGAGCCACCTTCGTCAATCGGTCCACTATCACCCATATAGAGTCATAACCTTTCTGCGTGCGGGGCAATCCTGTTATAAAATCCATACCCACTTCTTCCCATTTCCACTCTGGTATCTTCATAGGCTGAAGCAAACCTGCCGGTCTCTGATGTTCGGCCTTAACTCTCTGGCATACGTCACAGAGAGCTACATGTGCTGCAACATCGCGCTTCAAACCATACCACCAAAATCTTTCCTTCAGGTCCAAGTACATCTTGGTACTTCCCGGATGAATGGAATACGCTGACTCGTGCGCTTCCCGTAAGATAACATCCTTGATATGCTGCTGATCTGGCACCACTATTCTGTTACCATACCACACTGTTCCTTGATCATCCAATCGGAATCCTGGCGCTTTATCTGTCCCAACCTTCTTAATCAACTCCTTGATTTCCTCATCCTCCAATTGACCTTTTCGGATCTCCTGTTCGAGAGTTGACTCCACTTCTAGCTCAGTCACGTTGGCTACCATGCCCAAGTTCAAGCGTTCAAATTCCCTGCTAAACTCTTCCGGCAAATCCTGTCTCGTCAGCACATTTGCATAACTCTTCCTACTCAAGGCATCGGCCACTAAGTTAGCCTTCCCTGGATGGTAGTGAATCTCTAGTTCAAAATCATTGATCTTCTCAAGCCAACGACGTTGCCTCATATTCAACTCGGATTGCGTGAACACATACTTAAGGCTCTTGTGATCGGTATAGATATCACATTTGTGTCCAATCAAATAATGCCTCCAGATCTTCAACGCGTGTACTACGGCTGCCAATTCCAGATCATGTGTCGGATAATTCAGCTCATGTCTCCTCAACTGTCTGGATGCATATGCCACAACTTTACCCTCCTGCATGAGTACACATCCCAATCCTTGGCGAGACGCATCACAATACACTGAGAAACTCTTAGTAACATCTGGCAGTACCAATACTGGTGCAGTGGTCAGCCTTTTCTTCAACTCCTCGAAACTAGCTTGGCACTGTGGTGTCCACACGAACTTGGCATTCTTCTTTAGCAATGATGTCAAGGGCTTGGCAATCTTGGAGAATCCCTCAATAAAACGCCGATAGTAGCCTGCCATTCCAAGAAAACTCCTGATCTCACTAACATTCTGCGGTGGAATCCAGTTGAGAACATCCCTAACCTTCTTCGGATCAACTGCGACACCTCCATTTGATAACACATGGCCCAAGAACGATATCTCCTTCAGCCATAATTCACATTTGCTCAGCTTAGCATACAACTGATGTTCTCGGAGTCTTTGCATCACTAACCTCAAATGTTCCTCATGCTCTTCCTCATTCTTGGAGAAAACCAGAATATCATCGATGAACACCACGACGAACTTGTCAAGATAATCCATGAACACGCTGTTCATCAAGTACATGAAGTAGGCCGGTGCATTAGTCAAACCAAAGGACATAACTGTGAACTCATACAAACCATACCGGGTAGTGAAAGCCGTCTTAGGGATGTCTGTCACCCGAATTCTCATCTGATGATAGCCTGATCTAAGATCGATCTTCGAGAACACACAAGCTCCTCTCAATTGGTCAAAGAGATCATCGATCCTTGGCAGTGGGTACTTATTCTTGATGGTGACTTCATTGAGGGCTCGGTAATCTATGCACATCCTCTGTGTCCCGTCTTTCTTATCAACAAACAATACTGGAGCTCCCCAAGGCGAACAACTAGGACGAATATACCCCTTAGCTAGTAGGGCCTTTAATTCTTCTTTAAGTTTCTTTAATTCTTTTACCCCCATTCTATATGGTCTTTTAGCTATGGGTGCTGTGCCAGGCATAAGTTCAATAACAAATTCAACTTCACGGTCCGGAGGCATACCTGGCAATTCATCTGGGAACACATCTGGATACTCGCTCACCACTCGAATGTCCTTCAACTCTGTGCCTTCAGCATGATTGACCTGACCAGGCTCTGTGGATTTGGTTGCTTGATACTCAATCTTCTCCCCTGATGGAGCCACTAACTGAACTGCACGCTTGGAGCACTGTATGACGGCATCGTACTTTGCTAACCAGCTCATTCCCAAAATCAGATCCATCCCGATAGAGTTTAGGACTATAGGGTGTGCTAAAAAGTCTACCCCCCTTATGTTAACTGCTACATTAGGACAACGTAATGTGGCCCGAAGTTCTCCCCCTGGTGAGTTAACTAACATGGTGTTCCCCATAGGTTGCATAAGCATCAAGTTCTTTTTCACGAAAGCCACGGATATAAAAGCATGCGAAGCTCCAGAATCAAACAAAACTGTAGCAGGTTGTGAGTTGACCGAGAACGTACCGACTACCACATCTGTGGCTACTTCTGCAGTCTCTGCTCCCACATGGTTGAGCTTGCCCCTGGCGTAGTTCTGCTGGCCACGGTTTCCCTGCGCCTGCTGCTGATTTCCATTCTGAGTTTGTTGTGGCCGTGCCTTCTGGTTGTTGTTCTGACCGGTGGAGTTCTGGGTCCTCCGGGGACAAAAGTTAGCGTAGTGTCCCTGTTCACCACAGTGATAGCATACCCTTGGGCCGACAGGAGTGGTGTTGGCCTGGGTAGTGCGTGAAGCCTGAGTGTTCTGCTGCACGTTCTGGTAGCGCTGCTGCTGCTGCTGGGATGGTGCATACTGGGGACGTTGCTGGTTCTGACCGCGGTTCTGAAGGCTTGATTGTCCCTGAGTGCGCTGCTGATTCACCTGCTGGGGGTTGTAGCGGGGGCGGACGTTGCTGCCAGATTGCTGGTTCATGAACTTTCTCTTCTTGTCCTCAATCTCACGACGCTTGTGCTCCACCATCAGGGCACCATCAACCAATGCACCGAAGGTTGGGAAGGTGATGCACATCAACTGTAGCTGCAAAACATCCTGAAGTGCATTCCGGAAGCGAGTTTGCCTCTTCTCATCTGTCGACACCTCATCTGGTGCGTAGCGGGCCAGCTCAAGGAACTTGTCACGGTAGGCAGTGACACTCATTCCTTCTTGCGTCAGGGCTAGGAACTCCCTCTTCTTCAGGACCGTCAGTCCCTCAGGCACATGGTGAGCACGGAAGGCATCACTGAACTGCTGCTAGGTGATCTGGTTGCGATCGGGTTGCGCATATTGGTATGCTACCCACCAGTCGAGAGCGGCTCCTTCAAATTGTCCAGAGGCGTAAAGCACCTTCTCCCTATCATCACACTGAGCAATGTCGAGCTGTCTCTCCACTGCCTTGATCCAGTCTTCAGCTTCCATCGGGTCCTTGGCGCGGGAGAACTTTGGCGGACGCCCCTTCAAGAACTCTCCCCTCCTGTCCCGGATGGGCTGGGGGGGTGGCTGAACAGGTGGATTCTGCAGGTTCTGCTGCATCAAAGCTATGGCCTGAGTCAACTGTTGCATCGTCTGTGTCTGCAAGCGGACTAGATCCTCCATGGTGGGCGGCTGGTTCTGGTTCTGATTCGGGTTCTGGTTCTGGTTCTGGTTGCCACCACCCATCGATCCTCTTGTCCCAACCATCTGTCATAAATCAAAATCCCAACATTCATAATCACAGTCATGTCCGATCCAGTGTTAAGAACAGAAGCAATCCATTGACAAGATAAGGTACTCAGGCGATAGGAAAGATGATAGATGATGTGCAAAGGAGAGATTAGGAACCCATCTATCTATCCACTAAATACCTTATACCTTAATCCAATACTAGATGATTGCAGACTTCCATCTGCGCTCATCACAATCATTACAAAGATCCAAATCACACATAAGCATTATGACAATTCATTCAAGCATTCAAAGGCAAGGTTCACACAAGACTCGGCACTCTTAGACTAGTTTTGACTCAAAAACGTTCTATTTGATATCTACTAGCATTTGGGGTCGATAGTGGTGCAGCTCCTCGGGGTTCCCTTCTTCGGCCTCCTGCCTAAGAAGCTCCTTGTAGGCGTACAGGTTGCGTGCCTCTAATGGGTACTCATTGATGCGGGGTAGAAGGTAGACATCAGTGCCCTTACAAACTATCTATCTCTGTCGAGCCATCTATGGAAGTGAAAACTAGAGGAGGGCTAGAAAATTTTCACAAAGGACAGAGGTAGAACAGAACACCATTTTTCAATAGAACTCAACTCCAGGATGTAAAATAATTTTTAGAGCCAGAATGAAGCAAGTTCTAATCGACCGTTCTATCTAGGCTGTGATCCTACAGTCAGCACGGCTCTGATACCAACTTTGTAACACCCAGATTTCTAAGAAATCCAAATGCTTCCATATGTGTGCCCAGGATGTCCACAGAACACATATAGATTACAAATATTGAATCACAGAGAACACAATGCTCGAATAAAATAGTTTATATCAGAGTTTAACACAAGACATAGTCTTAAACAAATAACACAGCGGAAGTCTTAATGCTATTAAACGTCTTAACTACGTAGAGCCTCAAATCCACAGGGACCACCCTCTGGTTGAACACAGCTTAGAAGTACGGCAGATCCTCCGGAAACTCAGCAAGCGACTGATCATTCATTGCTCCATCTGTTACCCATCCGGGATTTTGTTGAATATTTGCAAGTGTAAGTAAACCATCTTACTTAACAAGTATAACACGGGTTATGCAAGGACAAAGGGCTTGACACGGTTATACTGCATTAGCACTTTTAGTTGTTTCATTTTATTATCATCCAAACTTACTACAAATGAGTAGACCCCAAGTATAAACCCATTAATAAGGTATAAGTGATTATAGAACAAACCAACATCAACCACTAATATCAACTTCTAATCAAAAAGGATCCAGGCCGCTCGTATCCGTGAGCACGGCTATCATGATAGATCAACACTCTGCAGAGGTTCCGCCCTTTACCCGCCGGTCACATAAATCCAAAAGAACTTATGTTACGAGGACTTTCACAAAACACTCTAACAAGCACAGTAGCCGTTTTGGTTCAACATAGGCAGCATAACCCAAGGCATCGAGATTGACGTACGCTCAGGGCGCAACGTGAGGGGGTCAATGGCGTCCAGAGCGAGAGCGCAATCATCGCAACGTGTGAAGCTGCCGTACATCGGGCGCTTACATCACGGGACTTTGCCTAACGGGGCATAGCCAACGGATAAAACCGTCCTCGATGGATCAAACTATACTCTCACCCATGCACCCCACATACGCCTTTCGGTAACCACTGGCGAGCTAGAGACGTACAAGCTAGTTATCCAAGACCAGAGCCATTATAGTTCCAACGGCGGCGAACAAGTTCCTGGGTTGCCGCTTTAAGAACCGGACCTTATGGAGAGACATTAGAACAAAGCACAAAG
The DNA here is from genome assembly GCA_015342445.1 of Digitaria exilis. Lineage (NCBI taxonomy): Eukaryota > Viridiplantae > Streptophyta > Magnoliopsida > Poales > Poaceae > Digitaria > Digitaria exilis. Next base: position 32,666 of record JACEFO010001639.1, read on the forward strand.
CACATGCTCTAATTCCCTAGATCAAACCTTACAGAGTCACTAGAACAAAGCACACAGCACATGCTCTAGTTCCCCGAACCATGTTGCTAAAAAGCATCTTTTAACCATCATTGAAGTGAACCGTTAGTTCAGTATTAACATAAAAATAAATGTTGGTTGCAGCGCGTAGCATAGACTAACCATAATGCATAAAACCCTGGGTAACAAGGAATATGGTAAAGACTAGGAACATCCTTAATGGTTAACAGTATTAGACACATGCACATGAGTTTGGGTGATTAAATGGTGTATAGGTAACAAGGATGGTCCGTGTTATACTTGCCTTCCTCAGTGAACTGCTGCTGCACTTGATCTTCAGGAACGGGATCGTCGACGTACTCGAACGGCTCAGCAACTACTCACATCGATCACCACACAAGCATCCACACATACATGCAAACAAGATTATTTAATTAGAACAATACACCAAACATGAACAAAAGGTGAAAAGAAGGCTTTAGAACTAATCTACGCTTCACTACGAACACGTGAGCGCGAAAATCACTCAAATCGGAGTTAAAACGGAGAAACTACGCTAAAAACGGGCTCTAGGGGCTTGCTGATAAAGATTTTAGGCTTCCAGGGGTGTTTTTGAAAGAAACCAGGGACCTAAACGTAATTTTGTATAAAAACAGAAGGTCTGCGGTGTAAAACTGCCATCTAGGATGGCGGGCATTATTCAAAAGCGCAGGGGCTAAAACGAAAGAAAAAGGACTTAGTTGTAAATACTTTTGAATAGAGGTGGACCGCGGGTTGATTTTTGAAAAACAGAGGGGCTCTTTTGCAAAAACGCCATGGCAGCGGCTGTTTGCTGACGTCAGCTGACGTCATGGTCAACTGTGCCGTGGACCGGCCGTAGACCGCGGTCCACGGGTCCACGGTGGACCGGGTTCGGGTCAAATCTGGAACGTCCAGATCGGATCGGACGGCTGCGATGCGTTGGGAGCCCTGGGTCGCCGGAGCGCGGCGGCGCTGGGTCGAGACCTCGCCGGAGATGGCTCGGCTCGGCGCTGCGGTGCACGAAAACTCGCCGTGCTTGGTTCTAGAGAGAGAGGAGAGAGAGGGAAACTCAATTAGGGGGTTTAGAGTGGGGATTGGCCGGTGGTGACGGCTCGCGACGAGCGGCGGCGCAACGGGAACCACGGCGAGCTCGCGCGCGTGCTGCAAGGCGAGAAAAGAAGGGTGTTTTGGGCTCAGCAAGATCCGAGGCTTACCCCGAAGCTCCTGACGAGATCTCGGCGACAGAGGCGCGGCGAGCACGCGGGTTGGCGGCGGCGGATTGAAGACGGCGGCTAGGGTTTGGGCGCAAGCTCAAGGGAAGGGTTTGGGGGTTCTCGAGCAAGGACGGCAGCTTATAAAGGGCTTCAAGCTCCTTGGCGTGCGCGCCAAGTCGCGAGGGAGGCGGCGTGGGCAAGGCGGACTCCGCGGCGGCGCGGGGAAGAGTCCCGGTTCGGCGCGGCGCGAGGTAGGAGAAGGGACTTACAGGTGGGTCCCACCTGTCGGTCAGTGGAGCGAGGAGAGAGCGCGGGCTGGCGGGCTGGCGCTGCGCGACTGCTGGGCTGGGCTGCTGCGCAACGGGCCGCGGAAAAAGAAGAGGGAAGGAGAAAGAGTTAGGCCGCGCGAAAAGGAGTTGGGCTGGGCTGCGGAAAAAAAAGAAGGAGGTGGCTACTGGGCTGAAAGGAGAAAGAGAAAAAGAGAGAAAAGAAAAGGTTTTTCTTTTAATCAAACACTCACTTGAATTCAAATTCAAATTTGAATTCAACAATCAAAAATAAATGCACCAGCATGAATGCAAAAATAATGTTTCTATTTCCTACATTTGCTTTTAATTATTCAAAAATTTTATTTCGCTATATTAATTATGAGCATTTTAATATAAAAACCAATTAATTACTAAATTTTAAATTGGGCATTTTTAGGGCGTTACAAACCTACCCCCCTTAAGATGAATCTCGTCCCCGAGATTCGGACGTGGATTGGAAGAGATGTGGATATTCTGCCTTGAGATCATCCTCCCGTTCCCATGTTGCCTCATCCTCTGTATGACGATTCCACTGAACCTTGCACATACGTATTACTTTGTTCCTGGTGACTCTCTCGGACTCCTCTAAGATCTTGACCGGATACTCCTCATAGGTAAGGTCCTCCTGCACATTCAATTCCTCTAACGGAATCTGTTCCTCTGGCACCCGTAAACACTTCTTTAGCTGAGACACATGGAACACATCATGCACTCCTGCCAGTTTCTCTGGTAACTCTAACTGATAAGCCACTTCACCTCTTCGTTCCAATATCTTGAATGGTCCAATGTAGCGAGGTGCTAACTTGCCTTTAACATTGAATCTCTTCACACCTCTCATTGGTGACACCTTGAGGTACACAAAGTCACCAATCTCGAAGCTGAGGTCTCGTCGCCTTACATCTGCATAACTTTTCTGCCACGACTGAGCTGTTCTCAAATTCTGCCTGATAACCTGTACTTGTTCTTCTGCCTGCTTCAAGACCTCAGGTCCAAATACCTTACCCTCTCCGGTCTGATTCCAAAACAACGGTGTCCTGCACTTTCTTCCGTACAACGCCTCAAATGGTGACATCTTGAGACTCTGCTGATAGCTGTTGTTGTACGAGAACTCTGCATGCACAAACTCTTATCCCAACTACTCCCATACTGTAATGCACATGCCCTCAACATATCCTCTAGTATTTGATTCGTCCTCTCAGTCTGACCGTCTGTCTGCGGATGGTAAGCGGAACTGAAATGAAGCTTAGTATCCATGGACTCATGTAACTTACGCCAAAAGTGCGACGTAAACTGACTGCCTCGATCTGACCTATCTTCTTCGGTACACCATGTAAACATACAATCCGCATATACAATTCTGCTAGTTTGGCACCAGAATATGTAGTCTTCACCGGAATAAAGTGAGCCACCTTCGTCAATCGGTCCACTATCACCCATATAGAGTCATAACCTTTCTGCGTGCGGGGCAATCCTGTTATAAAATCCATACCCACTTCTTCCCATTTCCACTCTGGTATCTTCATAGGCTGAAGCAAACCTGCCGGTCTCTGATGTTCGGCCTTAACTCTCTGGCATAACGTCACAGAGAGCTACATGTGCTGCAACATCGCGCTTCAAACCATACCACCAAATCTTTCCTTCAGGTCCAAGTACATCTTGGTACTTCCCGGATGAATGGAATACGCTGACTCGTGCGCTTCCCGTAAAGATAACATCCTTGATATGCTGCTGATCTGGCACCACTATTCTGTTACCATACCACACTGTTCCTTGATCATCCAATCGGAATCCTGGCGCTTTATCTGTCCCAACCTTCTTAATCAACTCCTTGATTTCCTCATCCTCCAATTGACCTTTTCGGATCTCCTGTTCGAGAGTTGACTCCACTTCTAGCTCAGTCACGTTGGCTACCATGCCCAAGTTCAAGCGTTCAAATTCCCTGCTAAACTCTTCCGGCAAATCCTGTCTCGTCAGCACATTTGCATAACTCTTCCTACCTCAAGGCATCGGCCACTAAGTTAGCCTTCCCTGGATGGTAGTGAATCTCTAGTTCAAAATCATTGATCTTCTCAAGCCAACGACGTTGCCCTCATATTCAACTCGGATTGCGTGAACACATACTTAAGGCTCTTGTGATCGGTATAGATATCCACATTTGTGTCCAATCAATAATGCCTCCAGATCTTCAACGCGTGTACTACGGCTGCCAATTCCAGATCATGTGTCGGATAATTCAGCTCATGTCTCCTCAACTGTCTGGATGCATATGCCACAACTTTACCCTCCTGCATGAGTACACATCCCAATCCTTGGCGAGACGCATCACAATACACTGAGAACTCTTAGTAACATCTGGCAGTACCAATACTGGTGCAGTGGTCAGCCTTTTCTTCAACTCCTCGAACTAGCTTGGCACTGTGGTGTCCACACGAACTTGGCATTCTTCTTTAGCAATGATGTCAAGGGCTTGGCAATCTTGGAGAATCCTCAATAAACGCCGATAGTAGCCTGCCATTCCAAGAAAACTCCTGATCTCACTAACATTCTGCGGTGGAATCCAGTTGAGAACATCCCTAACCTTCTTCGGATCAACTGCGACACCTCCATTTGATAACACATGGCCCAAGAACGATATCTCCTTCAGCCAGAATTCACATTTGCTCAGCTTAGCATACAACTGATGTTCTCGGAGTCTTTGCATCACTAACCTCAAATGTTCCTCATGCTCTTCCTCATTCTTGGAGAAAACCAGAATATCATCGATGAACACCACGACGAACTTGTCAAGATAATCCATGAACACGCTGTTCATCAAGTACATGAAGTAGGCCGGTGCATTAGTCAAACCAAAGGACATAACTGTGAACTCATACAAACCATACCGGGTAGTGAAAGCCGTCTTAGGGATGTCTGTCACCCGAATTCTCATCTGATGATAGCCTGATCTAAGATCGATCTTCGAGAACACACAAGCTCTCTCAATTGGTCAAAGAGATCATCGATCCTTGGCAGTGGGTACTTATTCTTGATGGTGACTTCATTGAGGGCTCGGTAATCTATGCACATCCTCTGTGTCCCGTCTTTCTTATCAACAAACAATACTGGAGCTCCCCAAGGCGAACAACTAGGACGAATATACCCTTAGCTAGTAGGGCCTTTAATTCTTCTTTAAGTTTCTTTAATTCTTTTACCCCCATTCTATATGGTCTTTTAGCTATGGGTGCTGTGCCAGGCATAAGTTCAATAACAAATTCAACTTCACGGTCCGGAGGCATACCTGGCAATTCATCTGGGAACCATCTGGATACTCGCTCACCACTCGAATGTCCTTCAACTCTGTGCCTTCAGCATGATTGACCTGACCAGGCTCTGTGGATTTGGTTGCTTGATACTCAATCTTCTCCCCTGATGGAGCCACTAACTGAACTGCACGCTTGGAGCACTGTATGACGGCATCGTACTTTGCTAACCAGCTCATTCCCAAATCAGATCCATCCCGATAGAGTTTAGGACTATAGGGTGTGCTAAAAAATCTACCCCCCTTATGTTAACTGCTACATTAGGACAACGTAATGTGGCCCGAAGTTCTCCCCCTGGTGAGTTAACTAACATGGTGTTCCCTATAGGTTGCATAAGCATCAAGTTTCTTTTCACGAAAGCCACGGATATAAAAGCATGCGAAGCTCCAGAATCAAACAAAACTGTAGCAGGTTGTGAGTTGACCGAGAACGTACCGACTACCACATCTGTGGCTACTTCTGCAGTCTCTGCTCCCACATGGTTGAGCTTGCCCCTGGCGTAGTTCTGCTGGCCACGGTTTCCCTGCGCCTGCTGCTGATTTCCATTCTGAGTTTGTTGTGGCCGTGCCTTCTGGTTGTTGTTCTGACCGGTGGAGTTCTGGGTCCTCCGGGGACAAAAGTTAGCGTAGTGTCCCTGTTCACCACAGTGATAGCATACCCTTGGCCGACAGGAGTGGTGTTGGCCTGGGTAGTGCGTGAAGCCTGAGTGTTCTGCTGCACGTTCTGGTAGCGCTGCTGCTGCTGCTGGGATGGTGCATACTGGGGACGTTGCTGGTTCTGACCGCGGTTCTGAAGGCTTGATTGTCCCTGAGTGCGCTGCTGATTCACCTGCTGGGGGTTGTAGCGGGGGCGGACGTTGCTGCCAGATTGCTGGTTCATGAACTTCTCTTCTTGTCCTCAATCTCACGACGCTTGTGCTCCACCATCAGGGCACCATCAACCAATGCACCGAAGGTTGGGAAGGTGATGCACATCACTGTAGCTGCAAAACATCCTGAGTGCATTCCGGAAGCGAGTTTGCCTCTTCTCATCTGTCGACACCTCATCTGGTGCGTAGCGGGCCAGCTCAGAACTTGTCACGGTAGGCAGTGACACTCATTCCTTCTTGCGTCAGGGCTAGGAACTCCCTCTTCTTCAGGACCGTCAGTCCCTCAGGCACATGGTGAGCACGGAAGGCATCACTGAACTGCTGCTAGGTGATCTGGTTGCGATCGGGTTGCGCATATTGGTATGCTACCCACCAGTCGAGAGCGGCTCCTTCAAATTGTCCAGAGGCGTAAAGCACTTCTCCCTATCATCACACTGAGCAATGTCGAGCTGTCTCTCCACTGCCTTGATCCAGTCTTCAGCTTCCATCGGGTCCTTGGCGCGGGAGAACTTTGGCGGACGCCCCTTCAAGAACTCTCCCCTCCTGTCCGGATGGGCTGGGGGGGTGGCTGAACAGGTGGATTCTGCAGGTTCTGCTGCATCAAAGCTATGGCCTGAGTCAACTGTTGCATCGTCTGTGTCTGCAAGCGGACTAGATCCTCCATGGTGGGCGGCTGGTTCTGGTTCTGATTCGGGTTCTGGTTCTGGTTCTGGTTGCCACCACCCATCGATCCTCTTGTCCCAACCATCTGTCATAAATCAAAATCCAACATTCATAATCACAGTCATGTCCGATCCAGTGTTAAGAACAGAAGCAATCCATTGACAAGATAAGGTACTCAGGCGATAGGAAAGATGATAGATGATGTGCAAAGGAGAGATTAGGAACCCATCTATCTATCCACTAAATACCTTATACCTTAATCCAATACTAGATGATTGCAGACTTCCATCTGCGCTCATCACAATCATTACAAGATCCAAATCACACATAAGCATTATGACAATTCATTCAAGCATTCAAAGGCAAGGTTCACACAAGACTCGGCACTCTTAGACTAGTTTTGACTCAAAACGTTCTATTTGATATCTACTAGCATTTGGGGTCGATAGTGGTGCAGCTCCTCGGGTTCCCTTCTTCGGCCTCCTGCCTAAGAAGCTCCTTGTAGGCGTACAGGTTGCGTGCCTCTAATGGGTACTCATTGATGCGGGGTAGAAGGTAGACATCAGTGCCCTTACAAACTATTCTATCTCTGTCGAGCCATCTATGGAAGTGAAAACTAGAGGAGGGCTGAAAATTTTCACAAAGGACAGAGGTAGAACAGAACACCATTTTTCAATAGAACTCAACTCCAGGATGTAAAATAATTTTTAGAGCCAGAATGAAGCAAGTTCTAATCGACCGTTCTATCTAGGCTGTGATCCTACAGTCAGCACGGCTCTGATACCAATTTTGTAACACCCAGATTTCTAAGAAATCCAAATGCTTCCATATGTGTGCCCAGGATGTCACAGAACACATATAGATTACAAATATTGAATCACAGAGAACACAATGCTCGAATAAAATAGTTTATATCAGAGTTTAACACAAGACATAGTCTTAAACAAATAACACAGCGGAAGTCTTAATGCTATTAAACGTCTTAACTACGTAGAGCCTCAAATCCACAGGGACCACCCTCTGGTTGAACACAGCTTAGAAGTTACGGCAGATCCTCCGGAAACTCAGCAAGCGACTGATCATTCATTGCTCCATCTGTTACCCATCCGGGATTTTGTTGAATATTTGCAAGTGTAAGTAAACCATCTTACTAACAAGTATAACACGGGTTATGCAAGGACAAAGGGCTGACACGGTTATACTGCATTAGCACTTTTAGTTGTTTCATTTTATTATCATCCAAACTTACTACAAATGAGTAGACCCCAAGTATAACCATTAATAAGGTATAAGTGATTATAGAACAAACCAACATCAACCACTAATATCAACTTCTAATCAAAAAGGATCCAGGCGCTCGTATCCGTGAGCACGGCTATCATGATAGATCAACACTCTGCAGAGGTTCCGCCCTTTAACCCGCCGGTCACATAAATCCAAAAGAACTTATGTTACGAGGACTTCACAAAACACTCTAAACAAGCACAGTAGCCGTTTTGGTTCAACATAGGCAGCATAACCCAAGGCATCGAGATTGACGTACGCTCAGGGCGCAACGTGAGGGGGTCAATGGCGTCCAGAGCGAGAGCGCAATCATCGCAACGTGTGAAGCTGCCGTACATCGGGCGTTACATCACGGACTTTGCCTAACGGGGCATAGCCAACGGATAAACCGTCCTCAGATGGATCAAACTATACTCTCACCCATGCACCCACATACGCCTTTCCGGTAACCACTGGCGAGCTAGAGACGTACAAGCTAGTTATCCAAGACCAGAGCCATTATAGTTCCAACGGCGGCGAACAAGTTCCTGGGTTGCCGCTTTAAGAACCGGACCTTATGGAGAGACATTAGAACAAAGCACAAAGCACATGCTCTAATTCCCTAGATCAAACCTTAACAGAGTCACTAGAACAAAGCACACAGCACATGCTCTAGTTCCCCGAACATGTTGCTAAAAAGCATCTTTTAACCATCATTGAAGTGAACCGTTAGTTCAGTATTAACATAAAAATAAATGTTGGTTGCAGCGCGTAGCATAGACTAACCATAATGCATAAAACCCTGGGTAACAAGGAATATGGTAAAGACTAGGAACATCCTTAATGGTTAACAGTATTAGACACATGCACATGAGTTTGGGTGATTAAATGGTGTATAGGTAACAAGGATGGTCCGTGTTATACTTGCCTTCCTCAGTGAACTGCTGCTGCACTTGATCTTCAGGAACGGGATCGTCGACGTACTCGAACGGCTCAGCAACTACTCACATCGATCACCACACAAGCATCCACACATACATGCAAACAAGATTATTTAATTAGAACAATACACCAAACATGAACAAAAGGTGAAAAGAAGGCTTTAGAACTAATCTACGCTTCACTACGAACACGTGAGCGCGAAAATCACTCAAATCGGAGTTAAAACGGAGAAACTACGCTAAAAACGGGCTCTAGGGGCTTGCTGATAAAGATTTTAGGCTTCCAGGGTGTTTTTTGAAAGAAACCAGGGACTATAAAACGTAATTTTTGTATAAAACAGAAGGTCTGCGGTGTAAACTGCCATCTAGGATGGCGGGCATTATTTTCAAAAGCGCAGGGGCTAAAACGAAAGAAAAGGACTTAGTTGTAAATACTTTTGAATAGAGGTGGACCGCGGGTTGATTTTTGAAAAACAGAGGGCTCTTTTGCAAAAACGCCACGGCAGCGGCTGTTTGCCTGACGTCAGCTGACGTCATTGGTCAACTGTGGCCGTGGACCGGCCGTAGACCGCGGTCCACGGGTCCACGGTGGACCGGGTTTCGGGTCAAATCTGGAGCGTCCAGATCGGATCGGACGGCTGCGATGCGTTGGGAGCCCTGGGTCGCCGGAGCGCGGCGGCGCTGGGATCGAGACTCGCCGGAGAATGGCTCGGCTCGGCGCTGCGGTGCACGAAAACTCGCCGTGCTTGGTTCTAGAGAGAGAGGAGAAGAGAGGGAAACTCAATTAGGGGGTTTAGAGTGGGGATGCCCGGTGGTGACGGCTCGCGACGAGCGGCGGCGCAACGGGAACCACGGCGAGCTCGCGCGCGTGCTGCAAGGCGAGAAAGAAGGGGGTTTTGGGCTCAGCAAGATCCGAGCTACCCCGAAGCTCCTGACGAGATCTCGGCGACAGAGGCGCGGCGAGCACGCGGGTTGGCCGCGGCGGATTGAAGACGGCGGCTAGGGTTTGGGCGCAAGCTCAAGGAGGGGTTTGGGGGGTTCTCGAGCAAGGACGGCAGCTTAAAAGGGCTTCAAGCTCCTTGGCGTGGCGGCCAAGTCGCGAGGAGGCGGCGTGGGCAAGGCGGACTCCGGCGGCGCGGGAAGAGTCCCCGGTTTCGGCGCGGCGCGAGGTAGGAGAAGGGACTTACAGGTGGGTCCCACCTGTCGGTCAGTGGAGCGAGGAGAGAGCGCGGGCTGGCGGGCTGGCGCTGCGCGACTGCTGGGCTGGGCTGCTGCGCAACGGGCCGCGGAAAAAGAAGAGGGAAGGAGAAAGAGATAGGCCGCGCGAAAAGGAGTTGGGCTGGGCTGGGAAAAAAAAGAAGGAGGTGGCTACTGGGCTGAAAGGAGAAAGGAAAAGAGAGAAAAAGAAAGGTTTTCTTTTAATCAAACAGTCACTTGATTCAATTCAAATTTGAATTCAAACAATAAAAATAAATGACCAGCATGAATGCAAAAATATGTTTCTATTTCCTACATTTGCTTTTAATATTCAAAAATTTTATTTCCCTATATTAATTATGAGCCTTTTAATATAAAAAACCAATTAATTACTAATTTTTAAATTGGGGCATTTTTAGGGTGTTACAATATACAAAGGACTATCGACATTAGCTTTAACCCAACCCACCGGTGGTCTCTCCCATTTTTCTAGTGCACGAGCTGAAGTACTCTCCTTCTTCCCTGTGTTGTCGGCCAAGTAACGGGGCTCTTGCCTTTACTATCAAGTGCATCAGTTCCTTGCTGGGTTTGACACAGTGAGGACTGCAGGGCAAGCAAGAAGTGCACTGAATTAACAATATCAGAAGGGCCCTGATTGATGAGTGACATTGTTATGGACAGTCCAAGCTCTCCACAACACCAGTTTAGTCATGTCTCTCTATTCCTCCGAGCAAGCATCCAGGAGTAAGAGCAGCCAATCCGGACCAGAGTAGCTAAATAGGTGCTCCCGGGGAGACGCCAATGCTTCCTCATGGCCTGCCTTAGTCCTTGTGCTAGTGGACAGTCTACTGTCGCATGGAACCCATTCTCTGCTTCTCTATCACACAGCAAACAACTATCCCCTGTCTCTAGGCTCCAGATAAACTTATTCCTTCTTGTTGGGAGACCATCTCTACATAACTTCCATATAAAGATATTCACCTTGGGAGGGATGCCCCCACTCCAAACATTCGCCCATAACTTTCTATCACCGTCAGGAGATGAACTAGAAGAAGCACGGTTCTCATGTCGCTGCGGGTTAACCGCAAGATTATAAGCACTACGGACTGAGAAGAGGCCTGACTTCTCCATGTTCCGTGCTATAAAGCCCTCGGACCGCCTGGCCGGAAGCTTGATTTTGGCAATAGCATCCACGTCAACCGGGTTGAAATACCCAATCAATTTGTAAAAATCCTAGTCATGACCTGTTACATCCAGGAGATCAGACACCCATCGCAGCCTACATCACCCTTGTCTAGATGTGACTCGAAGCGAGAGCTCCCGAGGGATCCATGGGTCTCTCCAAATCTTCACCTGTGTTCCACAGCCAATCCTCCCAATTATGCCCTGTTTTAAAAGCTCTAGTCCGTGGACTATAGACTGCCAGGTCTGAGAAGGCTTTGAGCTCTGGGAGCCGTGAGCCTGATACTTTGCCGTGAGCCTAACGTCGGGCTCACGGCAAAGACATCATTTGCCGAGAGCCAGGCCAGGCAACACTCGGCAAAACAAAAACTCTCGGCAAAAGTGATGTTTGCCGAAAGCCCCGGCGGGAAGCTCATGGCACAAGAACAGCTCTCGCCAAAAGAAATCTTTCCCGAGAGGTTTAAGAGGCGTGCTCTCGCAACAGGCGGCCATCGGCATAAGTAGGCACGTGGACAGGCGTTCGTACGGCCCTATGACGGCCGGGCCGCAACGGGGGGCTAACGGTCGTCAGCAACTTTGCCGTGAGACTCCCCGAAACTCACGGCAAACACAGATTTGCGAGAGCCTCCGGTGGACACTCAGCGTAGGTGGCCCCGCGCCTGCCCCCCCGGTGTGGGCCCATGGGCTCTTTGCACGGGAGCCTGGCATGTGGCTCTTAGCAAAGCTTGAGTTCTTTGCAGAGAGCCTGGCACGTGGCTCTCGGCAAACCAGCTGCGGGCCCCCAAAGACGGCGCAACGCGTCTCGCCGGTGTTAGGGCCAGGTCTTTGCCGAGAGGCTACATGCTCTCGTAATACTCTGGCGCACACGGCAAAGGCTTTGCTGTGAGCCCGACAGAAAGCTCTCGGGAAGGAGCTTTCGCCGAGAAAACTTTTGCCGAGAGCCGGCTCTCGCCAAGGTTTGCCGAGAGGATGATCCTCTTTGCCGAGAGTGGCCAGGCTCACGGCAAGAGCCTAGATCCGGTAGTGCTAAAAGTAGTGTCACTAAGCAACCTCTAGGATAATACTTGGCTTCCAAAACACGTGCACATAAGTTTCCAGGTACATGATCAGGCGCCAGCTTGGCCTCACCAGCATTGCTTGGTTGAAGAGGCACAGATCCTTAAATCCCATACACCCACACATTTCTTTAACATGAGTTCCAAAAGGTAGCTTAAAGACACTTATTACATAGGTTGGGAGTGTGTTGGCACTCCTTAGCTATACGAGAATAACTCCGCAAGCGCACAGAGACTGATGTAGCCTTTCACCAGGGGAGTGATACCTGGGATATCGAATCCAAAGAACGGCAGACGCGACTAGCCTAAATCTAGTTAATCGGACTCCACAAAGGAAAATAATGGCAAGGGTAGAGGGCCTAACTTTCAGATAGCCTACAATTACTCTAGTAAAAACTTATCTACTAACCTGATCTGCTTCGGCGGCTGGAAGAGGAAGGGTCCAGACGGGTTAGAAGGGGGACCCAACGGCAACCTACTACTACTACTATGAAAACACGCGAACGTTGTGGTCGCACAAAGGACGAACAAGGCTGTCACCACTTGCCGCCTACCACTCTGTTTCCGTGGGGTGGAACACAACCCAAGGTAACTATCAAGTCTAGGTACCGCACCTACACTATCAAGATACTGACTACTGCCTAGCGCTAAGGCAGAAAAAACCCAAATGGACAGGCTAATGTCCACGCAGACAAGGGATCCCGCAGATCAAATGCTAGTGGATAAAGTAAGTACTAAAAGTAAAGTATGAACTAGCGAGAAACTGAAAGTAGACGAAGAACTTAACTTACTCAAAAGCTTGTTCCCTAGGGGTGGCTACAGAAGTAGAGGAAGATCGAGACACTCCTCGACTCCTCTCCTCAGCTCTGCTTCCGCCAGAGACCTCACCCCTCACTCTCCCTATTCTACAAATATGTAGACTACAACTTCAAGAATCTATCCTTCTCCTATGGAATGGTGTGTCTTGAGAGTGAAGGGTACAGCTCCTTTTATAGCTTGAGTAGGTCGGTTGATCAGCTTATTGTGTAAGCTACCTTGCCATGCAACCGCCATCCGAAGCTCAACCGAATTGGCGTCGGTGCCTGGCCGTTCGGCCGGCCTCTGGCGGGATAGGTGCCATCTGGCACCGCCTTCCACAGGTAAGGTTCTGATCTTCTCCTGGTGTCGGTAGTTGTGACGGTTACTGACCATAGACAGTTAGGCCATGCAAGGTGGGCCCTTCTATCAATGTGCTATGCCTTTCGGTCCTTTGGATCAAACCGACCTTGGATGAATGTCTCAGGGGCTTTGCATGTGTGTTAGTTTTCCCCTGGATTGATGACATGGCATTTGGCCAAGGTTGCTGGCCGACCGGCCTAGATTTGGCCGTTCGGCCCAGGTTTTGTGGCCATTCTGCCCCTCTTTTCTGTCACATGCTCCTGAAACCAAATAAACACCAAAACTTATGGAATTCATTAGTTTAAGAAATTTATAATATGTGTGACATGCAAATTATATGAAATCTGGTGAAATATTGGCGGTAAAACTCATCAATATTGACCGCCAACACGCCCCCACACCTGAACTTTGCTAGTCCCGAGCAAACATAGAATTTATATCCTGAGGACTTAGCAAAACTTAGGCCCATGAAATCATATCAATGCATAAGAGTTATTTCTAAGCTTTCTCTCATACCTTGGATTCACGGTGGCTAACATCTCCTGTCCGCCCATTGGCTTCCAGAATGACTTCACAAGGTAAGATCCTTCTCCTCATTTGCTGCTTTGGAGATTTTATAATATTTTGAAAATGAAATCATGGCATTCCTCAAATTGTCTCAAGACTCTCGATCACTCCATGTGTATCTCTCACTAAGGTTCAGGATGAACACTTGCACCTATCTCTAAGGCTGAAGGTGGAGCTTGAGGTATGGATATTCAGGGATCGACATCTCCATCTTATTGTAAGACCAAAAACCTTGGCCTCTAGGGAATATATTCCTTTTCACACAATGACCAAAGTGCAAGTGTAAGATGGCAACATCTATGAGGTATTTCTTTTTCTTTCCTTCATCTTTTCCTTTCTTTTTTTTTAGACGAAGAGCTTGAGCATGATACTCAAATGTCTTTCATCTCTTTTCTTTAAAGGGGATGAAGAAGTATTGCATTTGTACCTCAGGACTTTATGTTGTGAATGTGTACGTGAATGGCCAAAGTGCTAGAAGAACAGATATCCACACTAAAGGCAAAAGCGTTTGAGCAAACTCAAGATGTTGATGAAGATCATGTAATTCAGGCTTTTCCATATTATGTATATATTTAGCTTTGGTAGGACTGGATAATTATTGAGACAAGGGGAAGCCATGTTGTTTTTAAGTTTTGAAAACAAACTTCTCTCCAAGCATTGAATTCAAATAAGATCAAACACAAGCATTGTCATATCATGGGAGCCAATAGGTAGATTGAAAATGATCCTAAAATAATAGTTCCAAAGGCAAAAAATACTTGCATAAGAAATTACACTTAGGCAGAGAAAGAGATCATGGTTGAAATAATCTAATCTCCTATTCCATTTTAGTTAAATTATTATCTGTGCATAACCGATGAAACAGGGTGGAGATGTGCAAACCTGAGCGTGGCGACCGGGCCACGGATTTTGATAGTGTTGTGTGGCTGGCCGGCCAGGATCTGGCCGCTCGGCCAAGAATTTTCTCCGTTCTGTTCTTTTCAAATTTTGGAGCGTGTAGCCTTGAACAGGGTGACATGGCAAAGTCGCGACGGTGGAAATCTGCGTGAAGTACGGCCAGCCGGCCATGGCCTGGCCGATCGGCTGGACACGGGCACGTCTGTCGACAAGTTTTGCTCTGTGTATCATGTACGTCCTGTACGCCGCGTTTCTCTGCACACTTCATAAACATGAGAACAGGGGGTGTGGTTGGCACACAAGTGTGTACCAACCACTCATGGGACAAGCAATGAAACAAATCAAATTTTATTCAACTTCTTAGGGAGGTGCTGCATACGTGAATGAAACACGTTTGAAAAGTGAAATTGGAAAGGGAAATAAACTAAAGCACCTAAAACCTAAGAATCAAGCCTAGCCCCTAATCCCTAGGATCTGGAATCTGGATGGCTTCTGTGTGCCCTGTCGCCTTTGCGAGGCGCTTGAGCTTGGCACTAAGTGCCCTACGCAGTGTGTCCATCTTGTCATCCATCTCCATCCTGGGCAATCTCAGACTCGGCGATGCGCTCGTTCATGTTATTCACTTCAAGCTTCAGCGCAGCCACCTGCTTCCAGAGTGCCCAGACCTCCTTCTCCTCGTCGTCGTCGTCGTCCGACCACTCCATGATCCCTGGAGGTCCACGGATTGGTGGTGGCGAGTGGTGGCGCCTCAACCTCTCCGGTGTGGAATCCACCAAACTCTGGTGGAACAGCGTTGAGTGGTGGTATGAGGACCTTCCCGATGCCAGGTCCAGTCACGCGGTAGCGCGGTGGACTGCCGGGTGTGTACTCCGGTGACTTGGCACGAGGGACGGAAGAGATCGCCTGCTTCCCAGTGGGGGAGAAGACAATCTTCTTCGTGATGGCCTTTCAAGAAGAAAGGATCCCCTTGGTTGGCCTTCTGGTCCGCTGCATCTCAAGGCTAATGATCCCCTTCCCTGCGGGGGACTTCGCACGAGCTCCAGGCAAACGGCCTCGGGGTGAGGCCGATCGGCCTGCTTCCAGCCGGCCGGCTAGGGGTTGGCGCCCCCTGGCCTCCTGTTGCGCGGCGACGCCCTCCACGAATGCCACCCTTCTCGATGATCTGTAGACTGCTCGACGAAGACGGCTCCATGATAGGAGAGGTGGGTGAGTACGGTGATCCCTCGACGTTGGATGCTGATTTTGGGCTGGAGGTGTCCTTGAAGTTACCCATGGTGGTAGGATCTCAGAGGTTCTGGGTTTTGGGAGAGAGGAGGCAGCGAGAGGTTCTGAGGAAGACGATGTGGTTGCCTTTCGATTTTATAACGATGTTTTCACCAGAGGCTCCTCGGAATCTCAGAAGGGATAAGATATCAGAAGGTTTGAAACTTGAATTGGAGCATGGGAGAACGGCGCCTGGCCGATCGGCCAAGGCCTGGCCGTTCGGCCAAGGGTAGCCGCGGCTCGGGCTCCTCCTTCTGGAAGGTTCTCTCCTCTCTTCCCTCAGATGGAATTTTATGTCGGTTGGCTAGAAATAGAGAAGAAATAGAGAAAAAATAGAGAATGGGAATCCTATACTAGGGTAAGGCCCGTTTTAAGTCCGGCGAAGACTATGGATATATTTATTCCTCTATCTCGGATAGCTCGAAGACATCCATCTCTTCAAGGTCCGACATTTCGGGCTCAAGGAATACTTTGAGTCTTTGGCCATTAGCCTTGAATGCATTCCCATAATCGTCCTGGAGAGTTATAGCTCCATGATCGGCAGCATTTATAACCGTGAAAGGCCCTTCCCACTTACTCCTAAGCTTACCGTGACCAAAAAGACGAACGCGAGAGTAAAAGAGTAGTACCTTATCTCCTGCGTTGAACTCCTTGATCTTGATGCGCTTGTCGTGCCATCGCTTTGTACGTTCTTTGTACAATTTTGAGTTGTGGTAGGCTTTCTCTCTCCATTCATCCAATTCAGCTAGTTGTATTTGTCGCTTAATTCCAGCTGATTGGAGGTCCATGTTCCACTTCTTGATTGCCCAGTGAGACTTGAATTCCATTTCTACCGGTAGGTGGCAGGTTTTGCCATAGACCAGTTGATATGGATTCATACCTATAGGGGTCTTGTATGCTGTTCGATAGGCCCAGAGTGCTTCCGGAAGCTTGCTTTTCCATCCCCTCCCCATGGCATCGACTGTCTTTTGTAAGATGTTCTTGATCTGCTTATTAGACGTCTCTGCTTGCCCACTTGTTTGAGGATGGTATGGCGTGGCAACCCGATGATTTAGTCCTAACTCGCCGAGACATTTCCTGAATGTTTTGTCGATGAAGTGTGAGCCTCCATCGCTGATCACGACTCTCAGAACTCCAAAGCGAGGAAATATGATTTCCTGGAACATTTTCTTTGAACTCCTTGCGTCGGCCGCAACACAGGGTAATGCTTCAACCCATTTGGACACATAGTCCACAGCTACCAAGATATACTCGCATTGCTCTGACATGGGGAAGGGACCCATGAAGTCAACTCCCCACACATCGAATATCTCAACTTGGAGATTATTTTGAAGTGGCATTGCATCACGGGTGTTGATGTTCCCGTGCCAAACCTTAGCATGGGTGCGAAAGGCTCCATAATGCCCTCCATAGGGTGAGGAGTGGCAACGCTCAAGAATTTTGCGGGTCTCACATACTGGGATGCAGCGGCGGAGTAAGCCATCCGCACAAACCTTGAATAGGTAGGGGTCGTCCCACAGATGAAATCTGCTGAGGTGGATTAATTTCTTCTTATCCTCTCCTGGCGGGACATAACCAGTAACCATGAAATTCACCAGGTTGGAATACCATGGATGAGTGGTTGTGACCTTGAGGAGGGTATCATCTCTAAGGTAATCGTTGATTGGCAGGTCCGATCCTTTAACTTGTAATCTCGAGAGATGATCTGCCACACAATTATCTGCGTCCTTCTTATCCCTGATTTCTATGTCAAACTCTTGAAGGAGCAGTATCCAACGGATAAGACGTGGCTTTGCATCTTTCTTGGTCAAGAGATACTTTAGTGCAGCATGATCCATGTATACTATCACCTTAGCTCCAACCAACTAAGATCTGAACTTGTCCATGGCAAAAACGACTATCAGAAGTTCCTTTTCCGTTGTGGCGTAGTTCAGCTGGGCCCCAGTCAGTGTCTTGCTTGCATAAGATATTGCATAACGGTGCCTATCCTTGCACTGACCAAGCACTACGCCCATAGCATAGTCACTTGCATCGCACATTATTTCAAAGGGCAGGCTCCAATCTGGAGGCTGAATGATGGGTGCTGAAACGAGTGCCTTCTTGAGGGTGTAGAAAGCTACGAGGCAATCTTCGTCGAAGACGAATGATTTCTCCTTGGCGAGCAAATTCGTCAAGGGTCTTGCTATCTGAGAGAAATCCTTGATAAATCTCCGAAAGAATCTGGCGTGGCCGAGAAAACTCCTTACTCCCTTGACATTGGTCGGAGGGGGCAGCTTTTCAATTACCTCGATCTTTGCTCGATCTACTTCTATCCCTCTTTCTGATACTCTATGCCCGAGGACAATTCCTTCTCTAACCATGAAGTGACACTTCTCCCAGTTAAGGACCAGATGTGTCTCCTCACATCTCTCAAGAACTTTGTCTAAGTTCTCGAGGCATTCTGCAAAACTCTTGCCATAAACTGAGAAGTCATCCATGAAAACTTCCATGACTTGCTCGATAAGGTCAGAGAATATTGCCATCATACATCTTTGAAATGAGGCAGGTGCGTTGCAAAGACCAAATGACATCCGGCGATATGCGAATCTTCCATAGGGGCAGGTGAAAGTGATCTTACTCTGGTCATCCGGATGAATAGGAATTTGGTGATAACCTGAGTAGCCATCGAGGAAACAGAAGAACGAGTGCTTGGCCAGGTGCTCAAGCATTTCGTCGATGAAGGGCAGGGGGAAGTGATCCTTCCGGGTAGCCTTGTTCAGCATCCGGTAGTCAATGCACATCCTCCATCCGGTGACTGTCCGCTGAGGTATAAGCTCATTTCTCTCGTTGGGAACGACTGTCATACCTCCCTTCTTTGGGACCACTTGAATGGGACTGACCCATTCACTATCTTGCACGGGGTATATGATACCGGCGTGCTAGAGCTTCAGTACCTCTTTCTTAACTACTTCCCGCATCGCATCATTCAACCGTCGTTGATGCTCTCTTGACGGCCTATGGTCTGGTTCCAAAGGGATGCGATGGGTACAAAGGTTGGGGCTGATCCCCTTCAAATCCTATAGAGAATACCCAAAGACGGATCGGTGTTTCTCTAGGATTGTCACGAGTCGCCTTGCTTCACTCTCTGATAGCTCGTCGCTAATGATAACAGGCGTGGCTCGGCTGTTGTGGAGGAAGGCATACTTCAATCCAGATGGCAGCGGATTCAATTCAGGGAGGGGAGGTTGCGGTTTCTCCATCTCACTGAGCTTGAGGTAGCCGCCCAGTTCTGCTTCCTGGATGAAGTGTTGGGCATCCTCTTCAATACTGGGTTGAACGAGTTCTTCCAGTACTTTGCCCGTAGCCTTGTCCAGAGGGTCTTGCTTTGGTGCTTCTTCTGCCATAGTGTTCAATGAACGAACTAGGCTGACCGAGTATATTTCTTTGCCAACCTTGAACTGAAGAGAAGTTCGGTCCATGTTGGGGTTGACAAGTGGCTCTATTGGCTGTCCAATCAGGAAGAATGTGTCGCCTTCAGGGATATCGAAGATGTGGAAATCCAGGAGTACCTTGTTCCGTGTCATTTTTACTGACACGACTCGCAATATTCCCTTGCTCTCCAACATCTGGCCGTCGATCCACTTCAAGCGCTTACTGGAAAAGGACATGGGTTCGTCTGGTGCAATAGCAGATGCTAACGCATAGGACATGATGTTAACCCCGACCTTCGGGTCGTAGATGACTTCCTGTGACTCAGCGTCCCCAATAGTGCAGAGGAGTATTCTGAACTCTGGGTAGATCTCGATGGGTCTACTGCAAAGCTCTACTTCCTCTGTCCATTCCTTGCTCATAATGGCAGTTAAACCCTCAATCTGCCGGGTGACTTCAGGAATGAACGCCTCAGACCGGGAGCACTTGCATTGCAATTCCTTCGGCATGATGGATGTGTTGCCGAGTGACATGTACTCCTCTTCAGTGAAGAGGGGGGTACGAACTGTGGCAATGCGTTGATAAGTGGTTCTGGATCTGGGGTCTTAAGTGGTGGTTCGGGAATCTCCTCGATGAACGGTGGAGGTGGACAGGATGAGGCTGACAGGGTGTGAATCTGTTGCTTCTCTATTGACTCTGGTGGATCATCAAACACTTCGGTATACTCAGTGCTGGTGAGGACCTTGTTCAGAAGATCTTGAACTTCGTCCACGGTCTTGTACAAGACCGTTCCTGCGGAGGCCACATCAATGAAATGTGCGCTATCCGCATTCAATCCGCCATTGAAATGTTGCATTAGCATCTCCTCTGGAATGCCGTGAGGCGGTCCAGAATTGACCAAACACATGAATCTTGCCCAGGCTGCTCCAATTGACTCATTCTCTTGCTGAAAAGTCAATAACTGGATACGCAATGTACGGACCTTGGACACGGGGTAGAAGAACAAACAGAACTCATCCTTCAGTTGTAACCAATCTCCTCCAACTCTGCTTGCATGTAACACCCTAAAAATGCCCAATTTAAAATTTAGTACTTAATTGGCTTTTTATATTAAAGTGCTCATAAATAATGTAGGGAATAAAATTTTTGAATAATTAAAAGTAAATATAAGGAAATAGAAACAATATGTGTTGCATTCATGCTGGTGCATTTATTTTTGTTTGGTTGAATTCAAATTTGAATTTGAATTCAAGTGAGTGTTTGAATAAAAGAAAAAACCTTTTCTTTTTTCTCTCTTTTTCTCTTTCTCCTTTCAGCCCGCCCACCCAGCAATCTCTCCTTTCTTTTTTTTCTCGCGCGGCCCATCTCTTTCTCCCTCTCTTCTTTTTCCGCGGCCCAGCAGAGCAGCCCAGCAGACCAGGCCCAACTCCCCTTCGCGCAGCCCAGCTCGGCCGGCCGTTGCGCAGCCCATCCCGCAGCCCAGCTAGCCGCCAGCCCGCGCTCTTCCTCTCTCTGCCGCTGACCAGTGGGGAGCCCCTTGTCAGTCTCTCTCTCCCTCCGCAGCGCGCGCCCTCGCTCCGCCCGCAGCGCGCTGACACCCGGGCCCACGCGTCAGTCGCGTCGCCTACCTCCAGCCGTGCGCCACCGGAACTCCACCGCGCGCCGCCGCGAGTCCTCTCCGCTCACGCCTCCTTCGCGACTTGGCGCGCACTGCCAAGGAGCTTGAGGCCCCTTAAATAGCCGCCCTAGCCCCCTCGTGCCATAGCCCTAGGAGCTCTAGCCGCGAAACCCTAGCCGCCGCCAAGCTTCACGCCGCCGCCGTCACACCCGCTCGTTCCAAGGCCCATTGCCGCCGAGAACTCGTCAGAGAGTATTTCGGGTAAGCCATGGATCTTGCCAAGCCCAAAACCCCCTCCTCTCTCGCCCTGAAACACCCGTGCGAGCTCACCGGAGCAACACCGCGCCGCCGCTCGTCGCGAGCCGTCTCCACCGGCCAATCCCCTCCCTCGAATCCCAACGAGTTCCCCTCTTTCTCCCTCTCTCTAGGAGCTATCGCGGCGAGAAAACCGACCTCCTGTAGCCCACAGCCGAGCCTCCTCCGGCGAGAGCGCCGCCGCGCGCCGCCGCGGGTCCGTCTTCCCCGGCGAGCCGAGCAGCTCGATCTGATCCTAGCCTTTGATTTTGAATCTGATGGCCCAGATCTAAACCCGGGTTAAACCGGAGCCGGTTTTTGTGATACCGTGGTCGGCTTTGGTCACGGTTTCGTCAAAGGTACGTCAGCTGACGTCAGCAACTACCCGCTGCCATGGGTTTTTGCAAAAGAGCCCTCTGTTTTTCAAAAATCAACCCGCGGTCCACTTCTATTCAAAAGTATTTTACACTAGTCCTTTTTTCTTTCGTTTAAGCCCCTACCTTTTGAAAATCATGCCGCCGTCTAGATGGGGTAGTTTTACACCGTAGACCTTCTGTTTTTTAATGCAAAATTATGTTTTAGGTCCTGGTTTCTTTCAAAACATCACCTGGGAAGCCTAAAAACTTTACCAGCAGCCCTAGAGCCCGTTTTTTAGCGGTAGTTTTTTCTCCGTTTAACCTCCGATTTGAGTGATTTTTCGCGCTCATGTGTTCGTAGTGAAGCGAGATTAGTTCTAAAACCTTCTTTTTATCTTTTGGTTTATGTTTGGTGTATGTTCTAAATTATATATCCTTTGTTTGTATGTATGTGTGGATGCTTGTATGGTGATTGATGTGAGTAGTTGCCGAGCCGTTCGAGTACGCCGACGACTCCGTTCCTGATGATAGACAGAGATAGATAGTCCGCAAGAGCACTGATGGCTACCTTCCACCCCGCATTGATGAGTACCCGTTGGA
>JACEFO010001640.1:0-82469 GCA_015342445.1 Digitaria exilis
CCCACCTGTCGGTCAGTGGAGCGAGGAGAGAGCAGCGGGCTGGCGGGCTGCGCGGCGCTGCTGGGCTGGGTGTCTGCGCAACGGGCCGCAGGAAAAAAGAAGAGGGAAGGAGAAAAGAGTTAGGCGCGCGAAAAGGAGTTGGGTTGGCTGCGGAAAAAAAAAAGGAAGGAGGTGGCTACTGCGGCATGAAAGGAGAAAGAGAAAAGAGAGAAAAGAAAAGGTTTTTCTTTTTAATCAAACACTCACTTGAATTCAAATTCAAATTGAATTCAACAATCAAAATTAAATGCACCAGCATGAATGCAAAAATAATGTTTCTATTTTCCTACATTTTGCTTTTAATTATTCAAAAAAATTTATTTCGCTATATTAATTATGAGCACGTTTTATTAAAACCAATTAATTAACTAAATTAAATTGGGCAGTTTTTAGTTGTTTACAACCTAGCCCCCTTAAGATGAATCTCGTCCCCGAGATGTCGGATCGTGGATTGGAGAGAGTATTGAGTATTCTGCCTTGAGATCATCCTCCCGTTCCATGTTGCCTTCATCCTCTTGTATGTTATTCGATTCCACTGAACCTTGCACATACGTATTACTTTGTTCCTGGTGACTCTCTCGGACTCTCTAGATCTTGACCGGATACTCCTCATAGGTAAGGTCCTCCTGCAACATTCAATTCCTCTAACGGAATCTGTTCCTCTGCACCGTAAACACTTCTTTAGCTGAGACACATGGAACACATCATGCACTCCTGCCAGTTTCTCTGGTAACTCTAACTGATAAGCCACTTCACCTCTTCGTTCCAATATTTGAATGGTCCAATGTAGCGAGGTGCTAACTTGCCTTTAACATTGAATCTTTCACACCTCTCATTGGTGACACCTTGAGGTACACAAAGTCACCAATCTCGAAGCTGAGGGTTCGTCGCCTTACATCTGCATAACTTTTCTGCCACGACTGAGCTTGTTCTCAAATTCTGCCTATAACCTGTACTTGTTCTTCTGCCTGCTTCAAGACCTTCAGGTCCAAATACCTTACCCTCTCCGGTCTGATTCCAAAACAACGGTGTCCTGCACTTTCTTCCGTACAACGCCTCAATGGTGACATCTTGAGACTCTGCTGATAGCTGTTGTTGTACGAGAACTCTGCATAGCACAAACTCTTATTCCCCAACTACTCCCATACTGTTAATGCACATCCTCAACATGTCCTCTAGTATTTGATTTCGTTCCTCTCTGTTTGACCGTCTGTCTGCGGATGGTAAGCGGAACTGAAATGAAGCTTAGTATCCATGGACTCATGTAACTTACGCCAAAAGTGCGACGTAAACTGACTGCCTCGATCTGACACTATCTTCTTCGGTACACCATGTAAACATACATCCGCATATACAATTCTGCTATTTGGCACCAGAATATGTAGTCTTCACCGGAATAAAGTGAGCCACCTTCGTCAATCGGTCCACTATCACCCATTATAGAGTCATAAACCTTTCTGCGTGCGGGGCATATCCTGTTATAAAATCCATACCCACTTCTTCCCATTTCCATCTGGTATCTTCATAGGCTGAAGCAAACCTGCCGGTCTCTGAGTTCGGCCTTCGTAACTCTCTGGCATACGTCACAGAGAGCTACATGTGCTGCAACATCGCGCTTCAAACCATACCACCAAAATCTTTCCTTCAGGTCCAAGTACATCTTGGTACTTCCCGGGATGAATGGAATAACGCTGACTCGTGCGCTTCCCGTAAGATAACATCCTTGATATGCTGGCTGATCTGGCACCACTATTCTGTTACCATACCACACTGGTTCCTTGATCATCCAATCGGAATCCTGGCGCTTTATCTGTCCCAACCTTCTTTAATCAACTCCTTGATTTCCTCATCCTCCAATTGACCTTTTCGGATCTCCTGTTCGAGAGTTTGACTCCACTTCTAGCTCAGTCACGTTGGCTACCATGCCCAAGTTCAAGCATTCAAATTCCCTGCTAAACTCTTCCGGCAAATCCTGTCTCGTCAGCACATTTGCTAACTCTTCCTACTCAAGGCATCGGCCACTAAGTTAGCCTTCCCTGATGGTAGTGAATCTCTAGTTCAAAATCATTGATCTTCTCAAGCCAACGACGTTGCCTCATATTCAACTCGGATTGCGTGAACACATACTTAAGGCTCTTGTGATCGGTATAGATATCACATTTGTGTCCAATCAAATAATGCCTCCAGATCTTTCACGCGTGTACTACGGCTGCCAATTCCAGATCATGTGTCGGATAATTCAGCTCATGTCTCCTCAACTGTCTGGATGCATATGCCACAACTTTACCCTCCTGCATGAGTACACATCCCAATCCTTGGCGAGACGCATCACAATACACTGAGAAACTCTTAGTAACATCTGGCAGTACCAATACTGGTGCAGTGGTCAGCCTTTTCTTCAACTCCTCGAAACTAGCTTGGCACTGTGGTGTCCACACGAACTTGGCATCTTCTTTAGCAATGATGTCAAGGGCTTGGCAATCTTGGAGAATCCCTCAATAAAACGCCGATAGTAGCCTGCCATTCCAAAAAACTCCTGATCTCACTAACATTCTGCGGTGGAATCCAGTTGAGAACATCCCTAACCTTCTTCGGATCAACTGCGACACCTCCATTGATAACACATGGCCCAAGAACGATATCTCCTTCAGCCAGAATTCACATTTGCTCAGCTTAGCATACAACTGATGTTCTCGGAGTCTTTGCATCACTAACCTCAAATGTTCCTCATGCTCTTCCTCATTCTTGGAGAAAAACCAGAATATCATCGATGAACACCACGACGAACTTGTCAAGATAATCCATGAACACGCTGTTCATCAAGTACATGAAGTAGGCCGGTGCATTAGTCAAACCAAAGGACATAACTGTGAACTCATACAAACCATACCGGGTAGTGAAAGCCGTCTTAGGGATGTCTGTCACCCGAATTCTCATCTGATGATAGCCTGATCTAAGATCGATCTTCGAGAACACACAAGCTCCTCTCAATTGGTCAAAGAGATCATCGATCCTTGGCAGTGGGTACTTATTCTTGATGGTGACTTCATTGAGGGCTCGGTAATCTATGCACATCCTCTGTGTCCCGTCTTTCTTATCAACAAACAATACTGGAGCTCCCCAAGGCGAACAACTAGGACGAATATACCCCTTAGCTAGTAGGGCCTTTAATTCTTCTTTAAGTTTCTTTAATTCTTTTACCCCCATTCTATATGGTCTTTTAGCTATGGGTGCTGTGCCAGGCATAAGTTCAATAACAAATTCAACTTCACGGTCCGGAGGCATACCTGGCAATTCATCTGGGAACACATCTGGATACTCGCTCACCACTCGAATGTCCTTCAACTCTGTGCCTTCAGCATGATTGACCTGACCAGGCTCTGTGGATTTGGTTGCTTGATACTCAATCTTCTCCCCTGATGGAGCACTAACTGAACTGCACGCTTGGAGCACTGTATGACGGCATCGTACTTTGCTAACCAGCTCATTCCCAAAATCAGATCCATCCCGATAGAGTTTAGGACTATAGGGTGTGCTAAAAAAATCTACCCCCCTTATGTTAACTGCTACATTAGGACAACGTAATGTGGCCCGAAGTTCTCCCCCTGGTGAGTTAACTAACATGGTGTTCCCCATAGGTTGCATAAGCATCAAGTTCTTTTTCACGAAAGCCACGGATATAAAAGCATGCGAAGCTCCAGAATCAAACAAAACTGTAGCAGGTTGTGAGTTGACCGAGAACGTACCGACTACCACATCTGTGGCTACTTCTGCAGTCTCTGCTCCCACATGGTTGAGCTTGCCCCTGGCGTAGTTCTGCTGGCCACGGTTTCCCTGCGCCTGCTGCTGATTTCCATTTCTGAGTTTGTTGTGGCCGTGCCTTCTGGTTGTTGTTCTGACCGGTGGAGTTCTGGGTCCTCCGGGGACAAAAGTTAGCGTAGTGTCCCTGTTCACCACAGTGATAGCATACCCTTTGGCCGACAGGAGTGGTGTTGGCCTGGGTAGTGCGTGAAGCCTGAGTGTTCTGCTGCACGTTCTGGTAGCGCTGCTGCTGCTGCTGGGATGGTGCATACTGGGGACGTTGCTGGTTCTGACCGCGGTTCTGAAGGCTTGATTGTCCTGAGTGCGCTGCTGATTCACCTGCTGGGTTGTAGCGGGGGCGGACGTTGCTGCCAGATTGCTGGTTCATGAACTTTCTCTTCTTGTCCTCAATCTCACGACGCTTGTGCTCCACCATCAGGGCACCATCAACCAATGCACCGAAGTTGGGAAGGTGATGCACATCAACTGTAGCTGCAAAACATCCTGAAGTGCATTCCGGAAGCGAGTTTGCCTCTTCTCATCTGTCGACACCTCATCTGGTGCGTAGCGGGCCAGCTCAAGGAACTTGTCACGGTAGGCAGTGACACTCATTCCTTCTTGCGTCAGGGCTAGGAACTCCCTCTTCTTCAGGACCGTCAGTCCCTCAGGCACATGGTGAGCACGGAAGGCATCACTGAACTGCTGCTAGGTGATCTGGTTGCGATCGGGTTGCGCATATTGGTATGCTACCCACCAGTCGAGAGCGGCTCCTTCAAATTGTCCAGAGGCGTAAAAGCACCTTCTCCCTATCATCACACTGAGCAATGTCGAGCTGTCTCTCCACTGCCTTGATCCAGTCTTCAGCTTCCATCGGGTCCTTGGCGCGGAGAACTTTGGCGGACGCCCCTTCAAGAACTCTCCCCTCCTGTCCCGGATGGGCTGGGGGTGGCTGAACAGGTGGATTCTGCAGGTTCTGCTGCATCAAAGCTATGGCCTGAGTCAACTGTTGCATCGTCTGTGTCTGCAAGCGGACTAGATCCTCCATGGTGGGCGGCTGGTTCTGGTTCTGATTCGGGTTCTGGTTCTGGTTCTGGTTGCCACCACCCATCGATCCTCTTGTCCCAACCATCTGTCATAAATCAAAATCCCAACATTCATAATCACAGTCATGTCCGATCCAGTGTTAAGAACAGAAGCAATCCATTGACAAGATAAGGTACTCAGGCGATAGGAAAGATGATAGATGATGTGCAAAGGAGAGATTAGGAACCCATCTATCTATCCACTAAATACCTTATACCTTAATCCAATACTAGATGATTGCAGACTTCCATCTGCGCTCATCACAATCATTACAAAGATCCAAATCACACATAAGCATTATGACAATTCATTCAAGCATTCAAAGGCAAGGTTCACACAAGACTCGGCACTCTTAGACTAGTTTTGACTCAAAAACGTTCTATTTGATATCTACTAGCATTTGGGGTCGATAGTGGTGCAGCTCCTCGGGGTTCCCTTCTTCGGCCTCCTGCCTAAGAAGCTCCTTGTAGGCGTACAGGTTGCGTGCCTCTAATGGGTACTCATTGATGCGGGTAGAAGGTAGACATCAGTGCCCTTACAAAACTATCTATCTCTGTCGAGCCATCTATGGAAGTGAAAACTAGAGGAGGGCTAGAAAATTTTCACAAAGGACAGAGGTAGAACAGAACACCATTTTTCAATAGAACTCAACTCCAGGATGTAAATAATTTTTAGAGCCAGGATTAAGCAAGTTCTAATCGACCGTTCTATCTAGGCTGTGATCCTACAGTCAGCACGGCTCTGATACCAACTTTGTAACACCCAGATTTCTAAGAAATCCAAATGCTTCCATATGTGTGCCCAGGATGTCCACAGAACACATATAGATTACAAATATTGAATCACAGAGAACACAATGCTCGAATAAAATAGTTTATATCAGAGTTTAACACAAGACATAGTCTTAAACAAATAACACAGCGGAAGTCTTAATGCTATTAAACGTCTTAACTACGTAGAGCCTCAAATCCACAGGGACCACCCTCTGGTTGAACACAGCTTAGAAGTACGGCAGATCCTCCGGAAACTCAGCAAGCGACTGATCATTCATTGCTCCATCTGTTACCCATCCGGGATTTTGTTGAATATTTGCAAGTGTAAGTAAACCATCTTACTTAACAAGTATAACACGGGTTATGCAAGGACAAAGGGCTTGACACGGTTATACTGCATTAGCACTTTTAGTTGTGTTTCATTTTATTATCATCCAAACTTACTACAAATGAGTAGACCCCAAGTATAAACCCATTAATAAGGTATAAGTGATTATAGAACAAACCAACATCAACCACTAATATCAACTTCTAATCAAAAAGGATCCAGGCCGCTCGTATCCGTGAGCACGGCTATCATGATAGATCAACACTCTGCAGAGGTTTCCGCCCTTTACCCGCCGGTCACATAAATCCAAAAGAACTTATGTTACGAGGACTTTCACAAAACACTCTAACAAGCACAGTAGCCGTTTTGGTTCAACATAGGCAGCATAACCCAAGGCATCGAGATTGACGTACGCTCAGGGCGCAACGTGAGGGGGTCAATGGCGTCCAGAGCGAGAGCGCAATCATCGCAACGTGTGAAGCTGCCGTACATCGGGCGCTTACATCACGGGACTTTGCCTAACGGGGCATAGCCAACGGATAAAACCGTCCTCGATGGATCAAACTATACTCTCACCCATGCACCCCACATACGCCTTTCGGTAACCACTGGCGAGCTAGAGACGTACAAGCTAGTTATCCAAGACCAGAGCCATTATAGTTCCAACGCGGCGAACAAGTTCCTGGGTTGCCGCTTTAAGAACCGGACCTTATGAGAGAGACATTAGAACAAAGCACAAAGCACATGCTCTAATTCCCTAGATCAAACCTTACAGAGTCACTAGAACAAAGCACACAGCACATGCTCTAGTTCCCCGAACCATGTTGCTAAAAAGCATCTTTTAACCATCATTGAAGTGAACCGTTAGTTCAGTATTAACATAAAAATAAATGTTGGTTGCAGCGCGTAGCATAGACTAACCATAATGCATAAAACCCTGGGTAACAAGGAATATGGTAAAGACTAGGAACATCCTTAATGGTTAACAGTATTAGACACATGCACATGAGTTTGGGTGATTAAATGGTGTATAGGTAACAAGGATGGTCCGTGTTATACTTGCCTTCCTCAGTGAAACTGCTGCTGCACTTGAATCTTCAGGAACGGGATCGTCGACGTACTCGAACGGCTCAGCAACTACTCACATCGATCACCACACAAGCATCCACACATACATGCAAACAAGATTATTTAATTAGAACAATACACCAAACATGAACAAAAGGTGAAAAGAAGGCTTTAGAACTAATCTACGCTTCACTACGAACACGTGAGCACGAAAATCACTCAAATCGGAGTTAAAACGGAGAAACTACGCTAAAAACGGGCTCTAGGGCTTGCTGATAAAGATTTTAGGCTTCCAGGGGTGTTTTTTGAAAGAAAACCAGGGACCTAAAACGTAATTTTGTATAAAAACAGAAGGTCTGCGGTGTAAACTGCCATCTAGGATGCGGGCATTATTCAAAAGCGCAGGGGCTTAAAACGAAAGAAAAAGGACTTAGTTGTAAATACTTTTGAATAGAGGTGGACCGCGGGTTGATTTTTGAAAAACAGAGGGCTCTTTTGCAAAAACGCCACGGCAGCGGCTGTTTTGCTGACGTCAGCTGACGTCATGGTCAACTGTGCCGTGGACCGGCCGTAGACCGCGGTCCACGGGTCCACGGTGGACCGGGTTCGGGTCAAATCTGGAGCGTCCAGATCGGATCGGACGGCTGCGATGCGTTGGGAGCCCTGGGTCGCCGGAGCGCGGCGGCGCTGGGTCGAGACCTCGCCGGAGATGGCTCGGCTCGGCGCTGCGGTGCACGAAAACTCGCCGTGCTTGGTTCTAGAGAGAGAGGAGAGAGAGGGAAACTCAATTAGGGGGTTTAGAGTGGGGATTGGCCGGTGGTGACGGCTCGCGACGAGCGGCGGCGCAACGGGAACCACGGCGAGCTCGCGCGCGTGCTGCAAGGCGAGAAAAGAAGGGGGTTTTGGGCTCAGCAAGATCCGAGGCTTACCCCGAAGCTCCTGACGAGATCTCGGCGACAGAGGCGCGGCGAGCACGCGGGTTGGCGGCGGCGGATTGAAGACGGCGGCTAGGGTTTGGGCGCAAGCTCAAGGGAAGGGTTTGGGGGTTCTCGAGCAAGGACGGCAGCTTATAAAGGGCTTCAAGCTCCTTGGCGTGCGCGCCAAGTCGCGAGGGAGGCGGCGTGGGCAGGCGGACTCCGCGGCGGCGCGGGGAAGAGTCCCGGTTCGGCGCGGCGCGAGGTAGGAGAAGGGACTTACAGGTGGGTCCCACCTGTCGGTCAGTGGAGCGAGGAGAGAGCGCGGGCTGGCGGGCTGGCGCTGCGCGACTGCTGGGCTGGGCTGCTGCGCAACGGGCCGCGGAAAAAGAAGAGGGAAGGAGAAAGAGTTAGGCCGCGCGAAAAGGAGTTGGGTTGGGCTGTGGAAAAAAAAAGAAGGAGGTGGCTACTGGGCTGAAAGGAGAAAGAGAAAAAGAGAGAAAAAGAAAAGGTTTTTCTTTTAATCAAACACTCACTTGAATTCAAATTCAAAATTTGAATTCAACAATCAAAAATAAATGCACCAGCATGAATGCAAAAATAATGTTTCTATTTCCTACATTTGCTTTTAATTATTCAAAAATTTTATTTCGCTATATTAATTATGAGCATTTTAATATAAAAAACCAATTAATTACTAAATTTTAAATTGGGCATTTTTAGGGCGTTACAAACCTACCCCCTTAAGATGAATCTCGTCCCCGAGATTCGGACGTGGATTGGAAGAGATGTGGATATTCTGCCTTGAGATCATCCTCCCGTTCCCATGTTGCCTCATCCTCTGTATGACGATTCCACTGAACCTTGCACATACGTATTACTTTGTTCCTGGTGACTCTCTCGGACTCCTCTAAGATCTTGACCGGATACTCCTCATAGGTAAGGTCCTCCTGCACATTCAATTCCTCTAACGGAATCTGTTCCTCTGGCACCCGTAAACACTTCTTTAGCTGAGACACATGGAACACATCATGCACTCCTGCCAGTTTCTCTGGTAACTCTAACTGATAAGCCACTTCACCTCTTCGTTCCAATATCTTGAATGGTCCAATGTAGCGAGGTGCTAACTTGCCTTTAACATTGAATCTCTTCACACCTCTCATTGGTGACACCTTGAGGTACACAAAGTCACCAATCTCGAAGCTGAGGTCTCGTCGCCTTACATCTGCATAACTTTTCTGCCACGACTGAGCTGTTCTCAAATTCTGCCTGATAACCTGTACTTGTTCTTCTGCCTGCTTCAAGACCTCAGGTCCAAATACCTTACCCTCTCCGGTCTGATTCCAAAACAACGGTGTCCTGCACTTTCTTCCGTACAACGCCTCAAATGGTGACATCTTGAGACTCTGCTGATAGCTGTTGTTGTACGAGAACTCTGCATAGCACAAACTCTTATCCCAACTACTCCCATACTGTAATGCACATGCCCTCAACATGTCCTCTAGTATTTGATTCGTCCTCTCTGTTTGACCGTCTGTCTGCGGATGGTAAGCGGAACTGAATGAAGCTTAGTATCCATGGACTCATGTAACTTACGCCAAAAGTGCGACGTAAACTGACTGCCTCGATCTGACACTATCTTCTTCGGTACACCATGTAAACATACAATCCGCATATACAATTCTGCTAGTTTGGCACCAGAATATGTAGTCTTTACCGGAATAAAGTGAGCCACCTTCGTCAATCGGTCCACTATCACCCATATAGAGTCATAACCTTTCTGCGTGCGGGGCAATCCTGTTATAAAATCCATACCCACTTCTTCCCATTTCCACTCTGGTATCTTCATAGGCTGAAGCAAACCTGCCGGTCTCTGATGTTCGGCCTTAACTCTCTGGCATACGTCACAGAGAGCTACATGTGCTGCAACATCGCGCTTCAAACCATACCACCAAAATCTTTCCTTCAGGTCCAAGTACATCTTGGTACTTCCCGGATGAATGGAATACGCTGACTCGTGCGCTTCCCGTAAGATAACATCCTTGATATGCTGCTGATCTGGCACCACTATTCTGTTACCATACCACACTGTTCCTTGATCATCCAATCGGAATCCTGGCGCTTTATCTGTCCCAACCTTCTTAATCAACTCCTTGATTTCCTCATCCTCCAATTGACCTTTTCGGATCTCCTGTTCGAGAGTTGACTCCACTTCTAGCTCAGTCACGTTGGCTACCATGCCCAAGTTCAAGCGTTCAAATTCCCTGCTAAACTCTTCCGGCAAATCCTGTCTCGTCAGCACATTTGCATAACTCTTCCTACTCAAGGCATCGGCCACTAAGTTAGCCTTCCCTGGATGGTAGTGAATCTCTAGTTCAAAATCATTGATCTTCTCAAGCCAACGACGTTGCCTCATATTCAACTCGGATTGCGTGAACACATACTAAGGCTCTTGTGATCGGTATAGATATCACATTTGTGTCCAATCAAATAATGCCTCCAGATCTTCAACGCGTGTACTACGGCTGCCAATTCCAGATCATGTGTCGGATAATTCAGCTCATGTCTCCTCAACTGTCTGGATGCATATGCCACAACTCTACCCTCCTGCATGAGTACACATCCCAATCCTTGGCGAGACGCATCACAATACACTGAGAAAACTCTTAGTAACATCTGGCAGTACCAATACTGGTGCAGTGGTCAGCCTTTTCTTCAACTCCTCGAAACTAGCTTGGCACTGTGGTGTCCACACGAACTTGGCATTCTTCTTTAGCAATGATGTCAAGGCTTGGCAATCTTGGAGAATCCTCAATAAAACGCCGATAGTAGCCTGCCATTCCAAGAAAACTCCTGATCTCACTAACATTCTGCGGTGGAATCCAGTTGAGAACATCCCTAACCTTCTTCGGATCAACTGCGACACTCCATTTGATAACACATGGCCCAAGAACGATATCTCCTTCAGCCAGAATTCACATTTGCTCAGCTTAGCAAACAACTGATGTTCTCGGAGTCTTTGCATCACTAACCTCAAATGTTCCTCATGCTCTTCCTCATTTCCTTGGAGAAAACCAGAATATCATCGATGAACACCACGACGAACTTGTCAAGAATAATCCATGAACACGCTGTTCATCAAGTACATGAAGTAGGCCGGTGCATTAGTCAAACCAAAGGACATAACTGTGAACTCATACAAAACCATACCGGGTAGTGAAAGCCGCTTAGGGATGTCTGTCACCCGAATTCTCATCTGATGATAGCCTGATCTAAGATCGATCTTCGAGAACACACAAGCTCCTCCTCAATTGGTCAAGAGATCATCGATCCTTGGCAGTGGGTACTTATTCTTGATGGTGACTTCATTGAGGGCTCGGTAATCCTATGCACATCCTCTGTGTCCCGTCTTTCTTATCAACAAACAATACTGGAAGCTCCCCAAGGCGAACAAACTAGGACGAATATACCCCTTAGCTAGTAGGGCCTTTAATTCTTCTTTAAGTTTCTTTAATTCTTTACCCCCATTCTATATGGTCTTTTAGCTATGGGTGCTGTGCCAGGCATAAGTTCAATAACAAATTCAACTTCACGGTCCGGAGGCATACCTGGCAATTCATCTGGGAACACATCTGGATACTCGCTCACCACTCGAATGTCCTTCAACTCTGTGCCTTCAGCATGATTGACCTGACCAGGCTCTGTGGATTTGGTTGCTTGATACTCAATCTTCTCCCCTGATGGAGCCACTAACTGAACTGCACGCTTGGAGCACTGTATGACGGCATCGTACTTTGCTAACCAGCTCATTCCCAAAATCAGATCCATCCCGATAGAGTTTAGGACTATAGGGTGTGCTAAAAAATCTACCCCCCTTATGTTAACTGCTACATTAGGACAACGTAATGTGGCCCGAAGTTCTCCCCCTGGTGAGTTAACTAACATGGTGTTCCCCATAGGTTGCATAAGCATCAAGTTCTTTTTCACGAAAGCCACGGATATAAAAGCATGCGAAGCTCCAGAATCAAACAAAACTGTAGCAGGTTGTGAGTTGACCGAGAACGTACCGACTACCACATCTGTGGCTACTTCTGCAGTCTCTGCTCCCACATGGTTGAGCTTGCCCCTGGCGTAGTTCTGCTGGCCACGGTTTCCCTGCGCCTGCTGCTGATTTCCATTCTGAGTTTGTTGTGGCCGTGCCTTCTGGTTGTTGTTCTGACCGGTGGAGTTCTGGGTCCTCCGGGGACAAAAGTTAGCGTAGTGTCCCTGTTCACCACAGTGATAGCATACCCTTGGGCCGACAGGAGTGGTGTTGGCCTGGGTAGTGCGTGAAGCCTGAGTGTTCTGCTGCACGTTCTGTAGCGCTGCTGCTGCTGCTGGGATGGTGCATACTGGGGACGTTGCTGGTTCTGACCGCGGTTCTGAAGGCTTGATTGTCCCTGAGTGCGCTGCTGATTCACCTGCTGGGGGTTGTAGCGGGGGCGGACGTTGCTGCCAGATTGCTGGTTCATGAACTTTCTCTTCTTGTCCTCAATCTCATGACGCTTGTGCTCCACCATCAGGGCACCATCAACCAATGCACCGAAGGTTGGGAAGGTGATGCACATCAACTGTAGCTGCAAAACATCCTGAAGTGCATTCCGGAAGCGAGTTTGCCTCTTCTCATCTGTCGACACCTCATCTGGTGCGTAGCGGGCCAGCTCAAGAACTTGTCACGGTAGGCAGTGACACTCATTCCTTCTTGCGTCAGGGCTAGGAACTCCCTCTTCTTCAGGACCGTCAGTCCCTCAGGCACATGGTGAGCACGGAAGGCATCACTGAACTGCTGCTAGGTGATCTGGTTGCGATCGGGTTGCGCATATTGGTATGCTACCCACCAGTCGAGAGCGGCTCCTTCAAATTGTCCAGAGGCGTAAAGCACCTTCTCCCTATCATCACACTGAGCAATGTCGAGCTGTCTCTCCACTGCCTTGATCCAGTCTTCAGCTTCCATCGGGTCCTTGGCGCGGGAGAACTTTGGCGGACGCCCCTTCAAGAACTCTCCCCTCCTGTCCCGGATGGGCTGGGGGGGTGGCTGAACAGGTGGATTCTGCAGGTTCTGCTGCATCAAAGCTATGGCCTGAGTCAACTGTTGCATCGTCTGTGTCTGCAAGCGGACTAGATCCTCCATGGTGGGCGGCTGGTTCTGGTTCTGATTCGGGTTCTGGTTCTGGTTCTGGTTGCCACCACCCATCGATCCTCTTGTCCCAACCATCTGTCATAAATCAAAATCCCAACATTCATAATCACAGTCATGTCCGATCCAGTGTTAAGAACAGAAGCAATCCATTGACAAGATAAGGTACTCAGGCGATAGGAAAGATGATAGATGATGTGCAAAGGAGAGATTAGGAACCCATCTATCTATCCACTAAATACCTTATACCTTAATCCAATACTAGATGATTGCAGACTTCCATCTGCGCTCATCACAATCATTACAAAGATCCAAATCACACATAAGCATTATGACAATTCATTCAAGCATTCAAAGGCAAGGTTCACACAAGACTCGGCACTCTTAGACTAGTTTTGACTCAAAAACGTTCTATTTGATATCTACTAGCATTTTGGGGTCGATAGTGGTGCAGCTCCTCGGGGTTCCCTTCTTCGGCCTCCTGCCTAAGAAGCTCCTTGTAGGCGTACAGGTTGCGTGCCTCTAATGGGTACTCATTGATGCGGGGTAGAAGGTAGACATCAGTGCCCTTACAAACTATCTATCTCTGTCGAGCCATCTATGGAAGTGAAAACTAGAGGAGGGCTAGAAAATTTTCACAAAGGACAGAGGTAGAACAGAACACCATTTTTCAATAGAACTCAACTCCAGGATGTAAAATAATTTTTAGAGCCAGAATGAAGCAAGTTCTAATCGACCGTTCTATCTAGGCTGTGATCCTACAGTCAGCACGGCTCTGATACCAACTTTGTAACACCCAGATTTCTAAGAAATCCAAATGCTTCCATATGTGTGCCCAGGATGTCCACAGAACACATATAGATTACAATATTGAATCACAGAGAACACAATGCTCGAATAAAATAGTTTATATCAGAGTTTAACACAAGACATAGTCTTAAACAAATAACACAGCGGAAGTCTTAATGCTATTAACGTCTTAACTACGTAGAGCCTCAAATCCACAGGGACCACCATCTGGTTGAACACAGCTTAGAGTACGGCAGATCCTCCGGAAACTCAGCAAGCGACTGATCATTCATTGCTCCATCTGTTACCCATCCGGGATTTTGTTGAATATTTGCAAGTGTAAAGTAAACCATCTTACTTAACAAGTATAACACGGGTTATGCAAGGACAAAGGGCTTGACACGGTTATACTGCATTAGCACTTTTAGTTGTTTCATTTTATTATCATCCAAACTTACTACAAATGAGTAGACCCCAAGTATAAACCCATTAATAAGGTATAAGTGATTATAGAACAAACCAACATCAACCACTAATATCAACTTCTAATCAAAAAGGATCCAGGCCGCTCGTATCCGTGAGCACGGCTATCATGATAGATCAAACACTCTGCAGAGGTTCCGCCCTTTACCCGCCGGTCACATAAATCCAAAAGAACTTATGTTACGAGACTTTCACCAAAACACTCTAACAAGCACAGTAGCCGTTTTGGTTCAACATAGGCAGCATAACCCAAGGCATCGAGATTGACGTACGCTCAGGGCGCAACGTGAGGGGGTCAATGGCGTCCAGAGCGAGAGCGCAATCATCGCAACGTGTGAAGCTGCCGTACATCGGGCGCTTACATCACGGACTTTGCCTAACGGGGCATAGCCAACGGATAAACCGTCCTCGATGGATCAAACTATACTCTCACCCATGCACCCCACATACGCCTTTCGGTAACCACTGGCGAGCTAGAGACGTACAAGCTAGTTATCCAAGACCAGAGCCATTATAGTTCCAACGGCGGCGAACAAGTTCCTGGGTTGCCGCTTTAAGAACCGGACCTTATGGAGAGACATTAGAACAAAGCACAAAGCACATGCTCTAATTCCCTAGATCAAACCTTACAGAGTCACTAGAACAAGCACACAGCACATGCTCTAGTTCCCCGAACCATGTTGCTAAAAAGCATCTTTTAACCATCATTGAAGTGAACCGTTAGTTCAGTATTAACATAAAATAAATGTTGGTTGCAGCGCGTAGCATAGACTAACCATAATGCATAAAACCCTGGGTAACAAGGAATATGGTAAAGACTAGGAACATCCTAATGGTTAACAGTATTAGACACATGCACATGAGTTTGGGTGATTAAATGGTGTATAGGTAACAAGAATGGTCCGTGTTATACTTGCCTTCCTCAGTGAACTGCTGCTGCACTTGATCTTCAGGAACGGGATCGTCGACGTACTCGAACGGCTCAGCAACTACTCACATCGATCACCACACAAGCATCCACACATACATGCAAACAAGATTATTTAATTAGAACAATACACCAAACATGAACAAAAGGTGAAAAGAAGGCTTTAGAACTAATCTACGCTTCACTACGAACACGTGAGCGCGAAAATCACTCAAATCGGAGTTAAAACGGAGAAACTACGCTAAAAACGGGCTCTAGGGGCTTGCTGATAAAGATTTTAGGCTTCCAGGGGTGTTTTTGAAAGAAACCAGGGACCTAAAACGTAATTTTGTATAAAAACAGAAGGTCTGCGGTGTAAAACTGCCATCTAGGATGGCGGGCATTATTTTTCAAAAGCGCAGGGGCTAAAACGAAAGAAAAAGGACTTAGTTGTAAATACTTTTGAATAGAGGTGGACGCGGGTTGATTTTTGAAAACAGAGGGGCTCTTTTGCAAAACGCCACGGCAGCGGCTGTTTGCTGACGTCAGCTGACGTCATGGTCAACTGTGCCGTGGACCGGCCGTAGACCGCGGTCCACGGGTCCACGGTGGACCGGGTTCGGGTCAAATCTGGAGCGTCCAGATCGGATCGGACGGCTGCGATGCGTTGGGAGCCCTGGGTCGCCGGAGCGCGGCGGCGCTGGGTCGAGACCTCGCCGGAGATGGCTCGGCTCGGCGCTGCGGTGCACGAAAACTCGCCGTGCTTGGTTCTAGAGAGAGAGGAGAGAGAGGGAAACTCAATTAGGGGTTTAGAGTGGGGATTGGCCGGTGGTGACGGCTCGCGACGAGCGGCGGCGCAACGGGAACCACGGCGAGCTCGCGCGCGTGCTGCAAGGCGAGAAAAGAAGGGGGTTTTGGGCTCAGCAAGATCCGAGGCTTACCCCGAAGCTCCTGACGAGATCTCGGCGACAGAGGCGCGGCGAGCACGCGGGTTGGCGGCGGCGGATTGAAGACGGCGGCTAGGGTTTGGGCGCAAGCTCAAGGGAAGGGTTTGGGGGTTCTCGAGCAAGGACGGCAGCTTATAAAGGGCTTCAAGCTCCTTGGCGTGCGCGCCAAGTCGCGAGGGAGGCGGCGTGGGCAAGGCGGACTCCGCGGCGGCGCGGGGAGAGTCCCGGTTCGGCGCGGCGCGAGGTAGGAGAAGGGACTTACAGGTGGGTCCCACCTGTCGGTCAGTGGAGCGAGGAGAGAGCGCGGGCTGGCGGGCTGGCGCTGCGCGACTGCTGGGCTGGGCTGCTGCGCAACGGGCCGCGGAAAAAGAAGAGGGAAGGAGAAAGAGATAGGCCGCGCGAAAAGGAGTTGGGCTGGGCTGCGGAAAAAAAAGAAGGAGGTGGCTACTGGGCTGAAAGGAGAAAGAGAAAAAGAGAGAAAAAGAAAAGGTTTTTCTTTTAATCAAACACTCACTTGAATTCAAATTCAAATTTGAATTCAACAATAAAAAATAAATGCACCAGCATGAATGCAAAAATAATGTTTCTATTTCCTACATTTGCTTTTAATTATTCAAAAATTTTATTTCCCTATATTAATTATGAGCACTTTAATATAAAAAACCAATTAATTACTAATTTTTAAATTGGGCATTTTTAGGGTGTTACAATATACAAAGGACTATCGACATTAGCTTTAACCCAACCCACCGGTGGTCTCTCCCATTTTTCTAGTGCACGAGCTGAAGTACTCTCCTTCTTCCCTGTGTTGTCGGCCAAGTAACGGGGGCTCTTGCCTTTACTATCAAGTGCATCAGTTCCTTGCTGGGTTTGACACAGTGAGGACTGCAGGGCAAGCAAGAAGTGCACTGAATTAACAATATCAGAAGGGCCCTGATTGATGAGTGACATTGTTATGGACAGTCCAAGCTCTCCACAACACCAGTTTAGTCATGTCTCTCTATTCCTCCGAGCAAGCATCCAGGAGTAAGAGCAGCCAATCCGGACCAGAGTAGCTAAATAGGTGCTCCCGGGGAGACGCCAATGCTTCCTCATGGCCTGCCTTAGTCCTTGTGCTAGTGGACAGTCTACTGTCGCATGGAACCCATTCTCTGCTTCTCTATCACACAGCAAACAACTATCCCCTGTCTCTAGGCTCCAGATAAACTTATTCCTTCTTGTTGGGAGACCATCTCTACATAACTTCCATATAAAGATATTCACCTTGGGAGGGATGCCCCCACTCCAAACATTCGCCCATAACTTTCTATCACCGTCAGGAGATGAACTAGAAGAAGCACGGTTCTCATGTCGCTGCGGGTTAACCGCAAGATTATAAGCACTACGGACTGAGAAGAGGCCTGACTTCTCCATGTTCCGTGCTATAAAGCCCTCGGACCGCCTGGCCGGAAGCTTGATTTTGGCAATAGCATCCACGTCAACCGGGTTGAAATACCCAATCAATTTGTAAAAATCCTAGTCATGACCTGTTACATCCAGGAGATCAGACACCCATCGCAGCCTACATCACCCTTGTCTAGATGTGACTCGAAGCGAGAGCTCCCGAGGGATCCATGGGTCTCTCCAAATCTTCACCTGTGTTCCACAGCCAATCCTCCCAATTATGCCCTGTTTTAAAAGCTCTAGTCCGTGGACTATAGACTGCCAGGTCTGAGAAGGCTTTGAGCTCTGGGAGCCGTGAGCCTGATACTTTGCCGTGAGCCTAACGTCGGGCTCACGGCAAAGACATCATTTGCCGAGAGCCAGGCCAGGCAACACTCGGCAAAACAAAAACTCTCGGCAAAAGTGATGTTTGCCGAAAGCCCCGGCGGGAAGCTCATGGCACAAGAACAGCTCTCGCCAAAAGAAATCTTTCCCGAGAGGTTTAAGAGGCGTGCTCTCGGCAAACAGGCGGCCATCGGCATAAGTAGGCACGTGGCACAGGCGTTCGTCGGCCCTATGACGGCCGCAAACGGGGGGCTAACGGTCGTCAGCAACTTTGCCGTGAGACTCCCCGAAACTCACGGCAAACACAGATTTGCCGAGAGCCTCCGGTGGACACTCAGCGTAGGTGGCCCCGCGCCTGCCCCCCCGGTGTGGGCCCCATGGGCTCTTTGCCGGGAGCCTGGCATGTGGCTCTTAGCAAAGCTTGAGTTCTTTGCAGAGAGCCTGGCACGTGGCTCTCGGCAAACCCAGCTGCGGGCCCCACAAAGACGGCGCAACGCCGTCTCGCCGGTGTTAGGGCCAGGTCTTTGCCGAGAGGCTACATGCTCTCGGTAAATACCTCTGGCGCACACGGCAAAGGCTTTGCTGTGAGCCCGACAGAAAGCTCTCGGGAAAGGAGCTTCGCCGAGAAAAACTTTGCCGAGAGCCGGCTCTCGGCAAAGGCTTTGCCGAGAGGATGATCCTCTTTGCCGAGAGTGCCAGGCTCACGGCAAAGAGCCTAGATCCGGTAGTGGCTAAAAGTAGTGTCAACTAAGCAACCTCTAGGATAATACTTGGCCTTCAAAACACGTGCACATAAGTTCTCAGGGTACATGATCAGGCGCCAAGCTTGCCTCACCAGCATTGCTTGGTTGAAGAGGCACAGATCCTTAAATCCCATACCACCACAACATTTCTTTAACATGAGTTCCAAAAGGTAGCTTAAAGACACTTATTACATAGGTTGGGAGTGTGTTGGCACTCCTTAGCCTATACGAGAATAACTCCGCAAGCGCACAGAGACTGATGTAGCCTTTCACCAGGGGAGTGATACCTGGGATATCGAATCCAAAGAACGGCAGACGCGACTAGCCTAAATCTAGTTAATCGGACTCCACAAAGGAAAATAATGGCAAGGGTAGAGGGCCTAACTTTCAGATAGCCTACAATTACTCTAGTAAAAACTTATCTACTAACCTGATCTGCTTCGGCGGCTGGAAGAGGAAGGGTCCAGACGGGTTAGAAGGGGGACCCAACGGCAACCTACTACTACTACTATGAAAACACGCGAACGTTGTGGTCGCACAAAGGACGAACAAGGCTGTCACCACTTGCCGCCTACCACTCTGTTTCCGTGGGGTGGAACACAACCCAAGGTAACTATCAAGTCTAGGTACCGCACCTACACTATCAAGATACTGACTACTGCCTAGCGCTAAGGCAGAAAAAACCCAAATGGACAGGCTAATGTCCACGCAGACAAGGGATCCCGCAGATCAAATGCTAGTGGATAAAGTAAGTACTAAAAGTAAAGTATGAACTAGCGAGAAACTGAAAGTAGACGAAGAACTTAACTTACTCAAAAGCTTGTTCCCTAGGGGTGGCTACAGAAGTAGAGGAAGATCGAGACACTCCTCGACTCCTCTCCTCAGCTCTGCTTCCGCCAGAGACCTCACCCCTCACTCTCCCTATTCTACAAATATGTAGACTACAACTTCAAGAATCTATCCTTCTCCTATGGAATGGTGTGTCTTGAGAGTGAAGGGTACAGCTCCTTTTATAGCTTGAGTAGGTCGGTTGATCAGCTTATTGTGTAAGCTACCTTGCCATGCAACCGCCATCCGAAGCTCAACCGAATTGGCGTCGGTGCCTGGCCGTTCGGCCGGCCTCTGGCCGGGATAGGTGCCATCTGGCACCGCCTTCCACAGGTAAGGTTCTGATCTTCTCCTGGTGTCGGTAGTTGTGACGGTTACTGACCATAGACAGTTAGGCCATGCAAGGTGGGCCCTTCTATCAATGTGCTATGCCTTTCGGTCCTTTGGATCAAACCGACCTTGGATGAATGTCTCAGGGGCTTTGCATGTGTGTTAGTTTTCCCCTGGATTGATGACATGGCATTTGGCCAAGGTTGCTGGCCGACCGGCCTAGATTTGGCCGTTCGGCCAGGTTTTGTGGCCATTCTGCCCCTCTTTTCTGTCACATGCTCCTGAAACCAAATAAACACCAAAACTTATGGAATTCATTAGTTTAAGAAATTTATAATATGTGTGACATGCAAATTATATGAAATCTGGTGAAATATTGGCGGTAAAACTCATCAATATTGACCGCCAACACGCCCCCACACCTGAACTTTGCTAGTCCCGAGCAAACATAGAATTTATATCCTGAGGACTTAGCAAAACTTAGGCCCATGAAATCATATCAATGCATAAGAGTTATTTCTAAGCTTTCTCTCATACCTTGGATTCACGGTGGCTAACATCTCCTGTCCGCCCATTGGCTTCCAGAATGACTTCACAAGGTAAGATCCTTCTCCTCATTTGCTGCTTTGGAGATTTTATAATATTTTGAAAATGAAATCATGGCATTCCTCAAATTGTCTCAAGACTCTCGATCACTCCATGTGTATCTCCTCACTAAGGTTCAGGATGAACCTTGCACCTATCTCTAAGGCTGAAGGTGGAGCTTGAGGTATGGATATTCAGGGATCGACATCTCCATCTGTATTGTAAGACCAAAAACCTTGCCTCTAGGGAATATATTCCTTTTCACACAATGACCAAAGTGCAAGTGTAAGATGGCAACATCTATGAGGTATTTCTTTTTCTTTCCTTCATCTTTTCCTTTCTTTTTTTTTAGACGAAGAGCTTGAGCATGATACTCAAATGTCTTTCATCTCTTTTCTTTAAAGGGGATGAAGAAGTATTGCATTTGTACCTCA
Source organism: Digitaria exilis (assembly GCA_015342445.1). Taxonomy (NCBI): domain Eukaryota; kingdom Viridiplantae; phylum Streptophyta; class Magnoliopsida; order Poales; family Poaceae; genus Digitaria; species Digitaria exilis. Next base: position 20,996 of record JACEFO010001640.1, read on the forward strand.
GGACTTTATGTTGTGAATGTGTACGTGAATGGCCAAAGTGCTAGAAGAACAGATATCCACACTAAAGGCAAAAGCGTTTGAGCAAACTCAAGATGTTGATGAAGATCATGTAATTCAGGCTTTTCCATATTATGTATATATTTAGCTTTGGTAGGACTGGATAATTATTGAGACAAGGGGAAGCCATGTTGTTTTAAGTTTTGAAAACAAACTTCTCTCCAAGCATTGAATTCAAATAAGATCAAACACAAGCATTGTCATATCATGGGAGCCAATAGGTAGATTGAAAATGATCCTAAAATAATAGTTCCAAAGGCAAAAAATACTTGCATAAGAAATTACACTTAGGCAGAGAAAGAGATCATGGTTGAAATAATCTAATCTCCTATTCCATTTTAGTTAAATTATTATCTGTGCATAACCGATGAAACAGGGTGGAGATGTGCAAACCTGAGCGTGGCGACCGGGCCACGGATTTTGATAGTGTTGTGTGGCTGGCCGGCCAGGATCTGGCCGCTCGGCCAAGAATTTTCTCCGTTCTGTTCTTTTCAAATTTTGGAGCGTGTAGCCTTGAACAGGGTGACATGGCAAAGTCGCGACGGTGGAAATCTGCGTGAAGTACGGCCAGCCGGCCATGGCCTGGCCGATCGGCTGGACACGGGCACGTCTGTCGACAAGTTTTGCTCTGTGTATCATGTACGTCCTGTACGCCGCGTTTCTCTGCACACTTCATAAACATGAGAACAGGGGGTGTGGTTGGCACACAAGTGTGTACCAACCACTCATGGGACAAGCAATGAAACAAATCAAATTTTATTCAACTTCTTAGGGAGGTGCTGCATACGTGAATGAAACACGTTTGAAAAGTGAAATTGGAAAGGGAAATAAACTAAAGCACCTAAAACCTAAGAATCAAGCCTAGCCCCTAATCCCTAGGATCTGGAATCTGGATGGCTTCTGTGTGCCCTGTCGCCTTTGCGAGGCGCTTGAGCTTGGCACTAAGTGCCCTACGCAGTGTGTCCATCTTGTCATCCATCTCCATCCTGGCAATCTCAGACTCGGCGATGCGCTCGTTCATGTTATTCACTTCAAGCTTCAGCGCAGCCACCTGCTTCCAGAGTGCCCAGACCTCCTTCTCCTCGTCGTCGTCGTCGTCCGACCACTCCATGATCCCTGGAGGTCCACGGATTGGTGGTGGCGAGTGGTGGCGCCTCAACCTCTCCGGTGTGGAATCCACCAAACTCTGGTGGAACAGCGTTGAGTGGTGGTATGAGGACCTTCCCGATGCCAGGTCCAGTCACGCGGTAGCGCGGTGGACTGCCGGGTGTGTACTCCGGTGACTTGGCACGAGGGACGGAAGAGATCGCCTGCTTCCCAGTGGGGGAGAAGACAATCTTCTTCGTGATGGCCTTTCAAGAAGAAAGGATCCCCTTGGTTGGCCTTCTGGTCCGCTGCATCTCAAGGCTAATGATCCCCTTCCCTGCGGGGGACTTCGCACGAGCTCCAGGCAAACGGCCTCGGGGTGAGGCCGATCGGCCTGCTTCCAGCCGGCCGGCTAGGGGTTGGCGCCCCCTGGCCTCCTGTTGCGCGGCGACGCCCTCCACGAATGCCACCTTCTCGATGATCTGTAGACTGCTCGACGAAGACGGCTCCATGATAGGAGAGGTGGGTGAGTACGGTGATCCCTCGACGTTGGATGCTGATTTTGGGCTGGAGGTGTCCTTGAAGTTACCCATGGTGGTAGGATCTCAGAGGTTCTGGGTTTTGGGAGAGAGGAGGCAGCGAGAGGTTCTGAGGAAGACGATGTGGTTGCCTTTCGATTTTATAACGATGTTTTCACCAGAGGCTCCTCGGAATCTCAGAAGGGATAAGATATCAGAAGGTTTGAAACTTGAATTGGAGCATGGGAGAACGGCGCCTGGCCGATCGGCCAAGGCCTGGCCGTTCGGCCAAGGGTAGCCGCGGCTCGGGCTCCTCCTTCTGGAAGGTTCTCTCCTCTCTTCCCTCAGATGGAATTTTATGTCGGTTGGCTAGAAATAGAGAAGAAAATAGAGAAAAAATAGAGAATGGAATCCTATACTAGGGTAAGGCCCGTTTTAAGTCCGGCGAAGACTATGGATATATTTATTCCTCTATCTCGGATAGCTCGAAGACATCCATCTCTTCAAGGTCCGACATTTCGGGCTCAAGGAATACTTTGAGTCTTTGGCCATTAGCCTTGAATGCATTCCCATAATCGTCCTGGAGAGTTATAGCTCCATGATCGGCAGCATTTATAACCGTGAAAGGCCCTTCCCACTTACTCCTAAGCTTACCGTGACCAAAAAGACGAACGCGAGAGTAAAAGAGTAGTACCTTATCTCCTGCGTTGAACTCCTTGATCTTGATGCGCTTGTCGTGCCATCGCTTTGTACGTTCTTTGTACAATTTTGAGTTGTGGTAGGCTTTCTCTCTCCATTCATCCAATTCAGCTAGTTGTATTTGTCGCTTAATTCCAGCTGATTGGAGGTCCATGTTCCACTTCTTGATTGCCCAGTGAGACTTGAATTCCATTTCTACCGGTAGGTGGCAGGTTTTGCCATAGACCAGTTGATATGGATTCATACCTATAGGGGTCTTGTATGCTGTTCGATAGGCCCAGAGTGCTTCCGGAAGCTTGCTTTTCCATCCCCTCCCCATGGCATCGACTGTCTTTTGTAAGATGTTCTTGATCTGCTTATTAGACGTCTCTGCTTGCCCACTTGTTTGAGGATGGTATGGCGTGGCAACCCGATGATTTAGTCCTAACTCGCCGAGACATTTCCTGAATGTTTTGTCGATGAAGTGTGAGCCTCCATCACTGATCACGACTCTCAGAACTCCAAAGCGAGGAAATATGATTTCCTGGAACATTTTCTTTGAACTCCTTGCGTCGGCCGCAACACAGGGTAATGCTTCAACCCATTTGGACACATAGTCCACAGCTACCAAGATATACTCGCATTGCTCTGACATGGGGAAGGGACCCATGAAGTCAACTCCCCACACATCGAATATCTCAACTTGGAGATTATTTTGAAGTGGCATTGCATCACGGGTGTTGATGTTCCCGTGCCAAACCTTAGCATGGGTGCGAAAGGCTCCATAATGCCCTCCATAGGGTGAGGAGTGGCAACGCTCAAGAATTTTGCGGGTCTCACATACTGGGATGCAGCGGCGGAGTAAGCCATCCGCACAAACCTTAAATAGGTAGGGGTTATCCCACAGATGAAATCTGCTGAGGTGGATTAATTTCTTCTTATCCTCTCCTGGCGGGACATAACCAGTAACCATGAAATTCACCAGGTTGGAATACCATGGATGAGTGGTTGTGACCTTGAGGAGGGTATCATCTCTAAGGTAAGCGTTGATTGGCAGGTCCGATCCTTTAACTTGTAATCTCGAGAGATGATCTGCCACACAATTATCTGCGTCCTTCTTATCCCTGATTTCTATGTCAAACTCTTGAAGGAGCAGTATCCAACGGATAAGACGTGGCTTTGCATCTTTCTTGGTCAAGAGATACTTTAGTGCAGCATGATCCATGTATACTATCACCTTAGCTCCAACCAACTAAGATCTGAACTTGTCCATGGCAAAAACGACTATCAGAAGTTCCTTTTCCGTTGTGGCGTAGTTCAGCTGGGCCCCAGTCAGTGTCTTGCTTGCATAAGATATTGCATAACGGTGCCTATCCTTGCACTGACCAAGCACTACGCCCATAGCATAGTCACTTGCATCGCACATTATTTCAAAGGGCAGGCTCCAATCTGGAGGCTGAATGATGGGTGCTGAAACGAGTGCCTTCTTGAGGGTGTAGAAAGCTACGAGGCAATCTTCGTCGAAGACGAATGATTTCTCCTTGGCGAGCAAATTCGTCAAGGGTCTTGCTATCTGAGAGAAATCCTTGATAAATCTCCGAAAGAATCTGGCGTGGCCGAGAAAACTCCTTACTCCCTTGACATTGGTCGGAGGGGGCAGCTTTTCAATTACCTCGATCTTTGCTCGATCTACTTCTATCCCTCTTTCTGATACTCTATGCCCGAGGACAATTCCTTCTCTAACCATGAAGTGACACTTCTCCCAGTTAAGGACCAGATGTGTCTCCTCACATCTCTCAAGAACTTTGTCTAAGTTCTCGAGGCATTCTGCAAAACTCTTGCCATAAACTGAGAAGTCATCCATGAAAACTTCCATGACTTGCTCGATAAGGTCAGAGAATATTGCCATCATACATCTTTGAAATGAGGCAGGTGCGTTGCAAAGACCAAATGACATCCGGCGATATGCGAATCTTCCATAGGGGCAGGTGAAAGTGATCTTACTCTGGTCATCCGGATGAATAGGAATTTGGTGATAACCTGAGTAGCCATCGAGGAAACAGAAGAACGAGTGCTTGGCCAGGTGCTCAAGCATTTCGTCGATGAAGGGCAGGGGGAAGTGATCCTTCCGGGTAGCCTTGTTCAGCATCCGGTAGTCAATGCACATCCTCCATCCGGTGACTGTCCGCTGAGGTATAAGCTCATTTCTCTCGTTGGGAACGACTGTCATACCTCCCTTCTTTGGGACCACTTGAATGGGACTGACCCATTCACTATCTTGCACGGGGTATATGATACCGGCGTGCTAGAGCTTCAGTACCTCTTTCTTAACTACTTCCCGCATCGCATCATTCAACCGTCGTTGATGCTCTCTTGACGGCCTATGGTCTGGTTCCAAAGGGATGCGATGGGTACAAAGGTTGGGGCTGATCCCCTTCAAATCCTATAGAGAATACCCAAAGACGGATCGGTGTTTCTCTAGGATTGTCACGAGTCGCCTTGCTTCACTCTCTGATAGCTCGTCGCTAATGATAACAGGCGTGGCTCGGCTGTTGTGGAGGAAGGCATACTTCAATCCAGATGGCAGCGGATTCAATTCAGGGAGGGGAGGTTGCGGTTTCTCCATCTCACTGAGCTTGAGGTAGCCGCCCAGTTCTGCTTCCTGGATGAAGTGTTGGGCATCCTCTTCAATACTGGGTTGAACGAGTTCTTCCAGTACTTTGCCCGTAGCCTTGTCCAGAGGGTCTTGCTTTGGTGCTTCTTCTGCCATAGTGTTCAATGAACGAACTAGGCTGACCGAGTATATTTCTTTGCCAACCTTGAACTGAAGAGAAGTTCGGTCCATGTTGGGGTTGACAAGTGGCTCTATTGGCTGTCCAATCAGGAAGAATGTGTCGCCTTCAGGGATATCGAAGATGTGGAAATCCAGGAGTACCTTGTTCCGTGTCATTTTTACTGACACGACTCGCAATATTCCCTTGCTCTCCAACATCTGGCCGTCGATCCACTTCAAGCGCTTACTGGAAAAGGACATGGGTTCGTCTGGTGCAATAGCAGATGCTAACGCATAGGACATGATGTTAACCCCGACCTTCGGGTCGTAGATGACTTCCTGTGACTCAGCGTCCCCAATAGTGCAGAGGAGTATTCTGAACTCTGGGTAGATCTCGATGGGTCTACTGCAAAGCTCTACTTCCTCTGTCCATTCCTTGCTCATAATGGCAGTTAAACCCTCAATCTGCCGGGTGACTTCAGGAATGAACGCCTCAGACCGGGAGCACTTGCATTGCAATTCCTTCGGCATGATGGATGTGTTGCCGAGTGACATGTACTCCTCTTCAGTGAAGAGGGGGGTACGAACTGTGGCAATGCGTTGATAAGTGGTTCTGGATCTGGGGTCTTAAGTGGTGGTTCGGGAATCTCCTCGATGAACGGTGGAGGTGGACAGGATGAGGCTGACAGGGTGTGAATCTGTTGCTTCTCTATTGACTCTGGTGGATCATCAAACACTTCGGTATACTCAGTGCTGGTGAGGACCTTGTTCAGAAGATCTTGAACTTCGTCCACGGTCTTGTACAAGACCGTTCCTGCGGAGGCCACATCAATGAAATGTGCGCTATCCGCATTCAATCCGCCATTGAAATGTTGCATTAGCATCTCCTCTGGAATGCCGTGAGGCGGTCCAGAATTGACCAAACACATGAATCTTGCCCAGGCTGCTCCAATTGACTCATTCTCTTGCTGAAAAGTCAATAACTGGATACGCAATGTACGGACCTTGGACACGGGGTAGAAGAACAAACAGAACTCATCCTTCAGTTGTAACCAATCTCCTCCAACTCTGCTTGCATGTAACACCCTAAAAATGCCCAATTTAAAATTTAGTACTTAATTGGCTTTTTATATTAAAGTGCTCATAAATAATGTAGGGAAATAAAATTTTTGAATAATTAAAAGTAAATATAGGAAATAGAAACAATATTGTTGCATTCATGCTGGTGCATTTATTTTTGTTTGTTGAATTCAAATTTGAATTTGAATTCAAGTGAGTGTTTGAATAAAAGAAAAACCTTTTCTTTTTCTCTCTTTTTCTCTTTCTCCTTTCAGCCCGCCAGCCCAGCAATCTCTCCTTTCTTTTTTTTCTCGCGCGGCCCATCTCTTTCTCCCTCTCTTCTTTTTCCGCGGCCCAGCAGAGCAGCCCAGCAGACCAGGCCCAACTCCCCTTCGCGCAGCCCAGCTCGGCCGGCCCGTTGCGCAGCCCATCCCGCAGCCCAGCTAGCCGCCAGCCCGCGCTCTTCCTCTCTCTGCCGCTGACCAGTGGGGCCCCCTTGTCAGTCTCTCCTCTCCCTCCGCAGCGCGCGCCCTCGCTCCGCCCGCAGCCGCTGACACCCGGGCCCACGCGTCAGTCGCGTCGCCTACCTCCAGCCGTGCGCCACCGGAACTCCACCGCGCGCCGCCGCGAGTCCTCTCCGCTCACGCCTCCTTCGCGACTTGGCGCGCACGCCAAGGAGCTTGAGGCCCCTTAAATAGCCGCCCTAGCCCCCTCGTGCCATAGCCCTAGGAGCTCTAGCCGCGAAACCCTAGCCGCCGCCAAGCTTCACGCCGCCGCCGTCAACCCGCTCGTTCCAAGGCCCATTGCCGCCGAGAACTCGTCAGAGAGTTTCGGGGTAAGCCATGGATCTTGCCAAGCCCAAAACCCCCTCCTCTCTCGCCCTGAAACACCCGTGCGAGCTCACCGGAGCCAACACCGCGCCGCCGCTCGTCGCGAGCCGTCTCCACCGGCCAATCCCCTCCCTCGATCCCCAAATCGAGTTCCCCTCTTTCTCCTCTCTCTCTAGGAGCTATCGCGGCGAGAAACCGACCTCTGTAGCCCCCAGCCGAGCCTCCTCCGGCGAGAGCGCCGCCGCGCGCCGCCGCGGGTCGTCTTCCCCGGCGAGCCGAGCAGCTCGATCTGATCCTAGCCCTTGATTTTGAATCTGATGGCCCAGATCTAAACCCGGGTTAAACCGAGCCGGTTTTTGTGAACCGTGGTTCGGTTTGGTCCACGGTTCGGTCAAAGGTGACGTCAGCTGACGTCAGCAACTACCCGCTGCCATGGCGTTTTTGCAAAAGAGCCCCTCTGTTTTTCAAAAATCAACCCGCGGTCCACTTCTATTCAAAAGTATTTACAACTAAGTCCTTTTTCTTTCGTTTAAGCCCCTGCGCTTTTGAAAAATCATGCCCGCCGTCCTAGATGGTAGTTTTACACCGTAGACCTTCTGTTTTTATGCAAAATTATGTTTTAGGTCCCTGGTTTCTTTCAAAAACACCCCTGGAAGCCTAAAAACTTTACCAGCAAGCCCCTAGAGCCCGTTTTTAGCGTAGTTTCTCCGTTTTAACTCCGATTTGAGTGATTTTCGCGCTCATGTGTTCGTAGTGAAGCGTAGATTAGTTCTAAAACCTTCTTTTTATCTTTTGTTTATGTTTGGTGTACTGTTCTAATTATATAATCTTGTTTGTATGTATGTGTGGATGCTTGTATGGTGATTGATGTGAGTAGTTGCCGAGCCGTTCGAGTACGCCGACGACTCCGTTCCTGATGATAGACAGAGATAGATAGTCCGCAAGAGCACTGATGGCTACCTTCCACCCCGCATTGATGAGTACCCGTTGGAGGCACGCAACCTGGACGCCTACAAGGAGTTTCTTAGGCAGGAGGCCGAAGGAGGGAACCCCGAGGAGATGCGGCACCCTAGCTCGCTATCGACCCTAAATGCTAGTAGAGATCAAATAGAACGTTTTTGAGTCAAAACTAGTCTAATAGTGCCGAGTCTTGTGTGAACCTTATCTTTGAATGCTTGAATGAATTGTCATTATGCTTATGTGTGATTTGGATCTTTTGTAATGATTGTGATGAGCGCAGATGGAAGTCTGCAATCATCTAGTATTGGATTAAGGTATAAGGTTTTTAATGAATAAATAGTTGGGTTCCTTATCTCTTGTGCACCATCTACCACTTTCTCTGTTCTGTGGGTTCCTTATCTTGTCAGTTCAGTGGACCTTTATCAGTTTATCAGGACTAGCTCTGAGTTTTTGTGAGGAGTATGGCAGGACCATAAGGGGGGTAGACTTGTAGCGCATCCAATAATTCTGAGTTCCATTGGAAAGGATGGATCTGATTTTGGGAATGAGCTGGCTAGCAAAGTATGATGCCGTCATCCAGTGTTCCAAGCGTGCTGTTCAGTTAGTGACTCCATCAGGGGAGAAGATTGAGTATCAAGCAACCAAAACCACAGAACCCGGTCAGGTCAATCATGCTGAAGGCACAGAGTTGAAGGACATTCGAGTGGTGAGCGAGTATCCAGATGTGTTCCCAGATGAATTGCCAGGTATGCCTCCGGACCGTGAAGTTGAATTTGTTATTGAACTTATGCCTGGCACAGCACCCATAGCTAAAAGACCATATAGAATGGGGGTAAAAGAATTAAAGAAACTTAAAGAAGAATTAAAGGCCTTACTAGCTAAGGGGTATATTCGTCCTAGTTGTTCGCCTTGGGGAGCTCCAGTGTTGTCCGTTGATAAGAAAGACGGGACACAGAGGATGTGCATAGACTACCGAGCCCTCAATGAGGTCACTATCAAGAATAAGTACCCACTGCCAAGGATCGATGATCTCTTTGACCAATTGAGAGGAGCTTGTGTGTTCTCGAAGATCGATCTCAGATCAGGCTATCATCAGATGAGAATCCGGGTGACAGATATCCCCAAGACAGCTTTCACTACCCGGTATGGTTTGTATGAGTTCACAGTTATGTCCTTTGGATTGACTAATGCACCGGCCTACTTCATGTATTTGATGAACAGCGTGTTCATGGATTATCTTGACAAGTTCGTCGTGGTGTTCATCGATGATATTCTGGTTTTCTCCAAGAATGAGGAAGAGCATGAGGAACATTTGAGGTTAGTGATGCAGAGACTCCGAGAACATCAGTTGTATGCTAAGCTGAGCAAATGTGAATTCTGGCTGAAGGAGGTATCATTCTTGGGCCATGTGTTGTCAAATGGAGGTGTCGCAGTTGATCCGAAGAAGGTCAGGGATGTTCTCAACTGGATTCCACCGCAGAATGCCAGTGAGATCAGGAGTTTTCTCAGAATGGCAGGCTACTATCGGCGTTTTATTGAGGGATTCTCCAAGATTGCCAAGCCCTTGACATCATTGCTAGAGAAGATTGCCAAGTTCGTGTGGACGCCGCAGTGCCAAGCTAGTTTCGAGGAGTTGAAGAAAAGGCTAACCACTGCACCAGTCTTGGTACTGCCAGATGTTACTAAAAGTTTCTCAGTGTATTGCGATGCGTCTCGTCAAGGTTTGGGATGTGTACTCATGCAGGAGGGCAGAGTTGTGGCATATGCATCCAGACAGTTGAGGAGACATGAGCTGAACTATCCGACACATGATCTGGAATTGGCAGCCGTAGTACACGCGTTGAAGATCTGGAGGCATTATTTGATTGGACACAAGTGCGACATCTATACCGACCACAAGAGCCTTAAGTATGTGTTCACGCAGTCCGAGTTGAATATGAGGCAACGTCGTTGGCTTGAGAAGATCAATGACTTTGAACTGGAGATTCACTACCATCCAGGGAAGGCTAACTTAGTGGCCGATGCCTTGAGTAGAAAGAGTTATGCAAACGTGCTGACGAGACAGGATTTGCCGGAAGAGCTTAGTCGGGAATTTGAACGTTTGAACTTGGGTATGATAGCCAACGTAACTGAGCTAGAAGTGGAGTCAACTCTTGAACAGGAGATCCGAAAAGGTCAATTGGAGGATGAGGAAATCAAGGAATTGATTAAGAAGGTTGGGACAGATAAAGCGCCAGGATTCCGATTGGATGAGCAAGGAACAGTGTGGTATGGTAACAGAATAGTGGTGCCAGATCAGCAGCATATCAAGGATGTTATCTTACGGGAAGCACACGAGTCAGCATATTCCATTCATCCGGGAAGTACCAAGATGTACTTGGACCTGAAGGAAAGATTCTGGTGGTATGGTCTAAAGCGCGATGTTGCAGCACATGTAGCTCTTTGTGACGTATGCCAGAGAGTTAAGGCTGAACATCAGAGACCGGCAGGTTTGCTTCAGCCTATGAAGATACCAGAGTGGAAATGGGAAGAAGTGGGTATGGATTTCATAACAGGATTGCCCCGCACGCAGAAAGGCTATGACTCTATATGGGTGATAGTGGACCGATTGACAAAGGTGGCTCACTTTATTCCGGTAAAGACTACATATTCCGGTGCCAAACTAGCAGAATTGTATATGGAGCGGATTGTATGTTTGCATGGAGTACCGAAGAAGATAGTGTCAGATCGAGGCAGTCAGTTTACGTCACACTTTTGGCGCAAGTTACATGAGTCCATGGATACTAAGCTTCACTTCAGTTCCGCTTACCATCCGCAGACAGACGGTCAGACCGAGAGGACGAATCAAATACTAGAGGATATGTTGAGGGCATGTGCATTGCAGTATGGGAGTAGCTGGGATAAGAGTTTGTGCTATGCAGAGTTCTCGTACAACAACAGCTACCAGCAGAGTCTCAGAATGTCACCATTTGAGGCGTTGTACGGAAGAAAGTGCAGGACACCGTTGTTTTGGAATCAGACCGGAGAAGGTAAAGTATTTGGACCTGAGGTTTTGAAGCAGGCAGAAGAACAAGTACAGGTTATCAGGCAGAATTTGAGAATAGCTCCGTCGCGGCAGAAAAGTTATGCAGATGTAAGGCGACGAGACCTCAGCTTCGAGATTGGTGACTTTGTGTACCTCAAGGTGTCACCAATGAGAGGTGTGAAGAGATTCAATGTTAAAGGCAAGTTAGCACCTCGCTACATTGGACCATTCAAGATATTAGAACGAAGAGGTGAAGTGGCTTATCAGTTAGAGTTACCAGAGAAACTGGCAGGAGTGCATGATGTGTTCCATGTGTCTCAGCTAAAGAAGTGTTTACGGGTGCCAGAGGAACAAATTCCGTTAGAGGAATTGAATGTGCAGGAGGACCTTACCTATGAGGAGTATCCGGTCAAGATCTTAGAGGAGTCCGAGAGAGTCACCAGGAACAAAGTGATACGTATGTGCAAGGTTCAGTGGAATCGTCATACAGAGGATGAGGCAACCTGGGAACGGGAGGATGATCTCAAGGCAGAATATCCACATCTCTTCCAATCCACGTCCGAATCTCGGGGACGAGATTCATCTTAAGGGGGGTAGGTTTGTAACACCCTAAAAATGCCCAATCTAAAATTTAGTAATTAATTGGCTTTTTATGTTTAAGTGCTCATAAATAATGTAGGAAATAAAATTTTTGAATAATTAAAATCAAATATAGGAAATAGAAACATTATTGTTGCATTCATGCTGGTGCACTTATTTTTGTTTGTTGAATTCAAATTTGAATTTGAATTCAAATGAGTGTTTGAATAAAAGAAAAACCTTTTCTTTCCTCTCTCTTTTTCTCTCTCTCTTTTCAGCCCGGCCAGCCCAACTCCTTTCTCCTTCTTTCTCTTCCCGCAGCCCATCCAATCTTCTTTTCGCGCGGCCCACTTTTCTCCTCCTCTCTCCTTTCCCCGCAGCCCAGCAGCTCAGGCCCAGCATCTCCGCGCAGCCCAGCCAGCCCGCCAGCCCGCGCTCTTCCTCTCTCTGCGGCTGACCAGCCGGCCCCACCGGTCAGTCTCTCTTCCTCCCGCAGCTGCGCGTCTCCCTCAGCCACTGACACCCGGGCCCATTTGTCATCTTCACCGCCTACCTCCAGCCGTGCGCCGCCGCGGACTCCGCTTCGCCTACGCCGCCTCCCTCGCGACTTGGCGCGCACGCCAAGGAGCTTGAGGCCCCTTAAATAGCCGCCCCTAGCCCCCCTCATGCCATAGCCCTAGGAGCTTTAGCCACGAAACCCTAGCCGCCGAGCTTCCACGTCGCCGCCGCGTCCAATCCCTTGCTCCGCCGCCTCTTTGCTGCCAAAAGCTTGCCGCGGAGTTTCACGGTGCGGTAAGGAACCTGTAGAACCCCTTTACCCCCTCTTTCTCGCCTTGCAGCACGCGCACGAGCTCGCCGTGGTTCCCGTTGCGCCGCCGCTCGTCGCGAGCCGTCACCACCGGCCAATCCCCGCTCTAAACCCTCAAATCTAGTTCCCCTCTCTCTCTAGAAGCCATCGCGGCGAGAAACCGACCTCTGTAGCCCCCAGCCGAGCCATCTCCGGCGAGGTCGCCGCCGCGCGCCGCCGCGGGTCGTCTTCCCCGGCGAGCCGAGCGGTGGGATCTATTCTGAGCCCTTGATTTTGAATCTGACGGCCCAGATCTAAACCAAGGTTAAACCGAGCCGGTTTTTGTGAACCGCGGTCTACGGCCGGTCCACGGTTCGGTCATCGATGACGTCAGCTGACGTCAGCGTCTACCCGCTGCCATGGCGTTTTTGCAAAAGAGCCCCTCTGTTTTTCAGAAATCAACCCGCGGTCCAGCGCAGTTCAAAAGTATTTACAACTAAGTCCTTTTTCTTTCGTTTTAGCCCCTGTTCTTTTGAAAAATCATGCCCGCCGTCCTAGATGGCAGTTTTACACCGCAGACCTCGAGTTTTTATACAAAATTATGTTTTAGGTCCCTGGCTTCTTTCAAAAACACCCCTGAAAGCCTAAAATCTTTACCAGCAAGCCCCTAGAGCCCGTTTTTAGCGTAGTTTCTCCGTTTTAACTCCGATTTGAGTGATTTTCGCGCTCACGTGTTCGTAGTGAAGCGTAGATTAGTTCTAAAACCTTCTTTTCATCTTTTGTTGTGTTTGGTGTACTGTTCTAATTATATAATCTTGTTTGCATGTATGTGTGGATGCTTGTTGGTGATTGATGTGAGTAGTTGCTAAGCCGTTCGAGTACGCCGACGATCCCGTTCCTGAAGAGCAGGTGCAGCAGCAGTTCTCTGAGGAAGGCAAGTATAACACGGACCATCCTTGTTACCTATACACCATTTAATCACCCAAACTCATGTGCATGTGTCTAATATTGTTAGCCACTAAGGATGTTCCTAGTCTTTACCCTATTCCTTGTTACCCAGGGTTTTATGCATTATGGTTAGTCTATGCTACGCGCTGCAACCAACATTTATTTTTTATGTTAATACTGAACTAATGGTTCACTTCAATGATGGTTAAAAGATGCTTTTTAGCAACATGGTTCGGGGAACTAGAGCATGTGTTGTGTGCTTTGTTCTAGTGTCTCTGTAAGGTTTGATCTAGGGAATTAGAGCATGTGCTTTGTGCTTTGTTCTAATGTCTCTCCATACGGTCCGGTTCTTAAAGCGGCAACCCAGGAACTTGTTCGCCGCCGTTGGAACTATAATGGCTCTGGTCTTGGATAATTAACTTGTACGTCTCTAGCTCGCCAGTGGTTACCGAAAGGCGTATGTGGGGTGCATGGGTGAGAGTATAGTTTGATCCATCGAGGACGGTTTTATCCGTTGGCTATGCCCCGTTAGGCAAAGTCCCGTGATGTAAGCGCCCGATGTACGGCAGCTTCACACGTTGCGATGATTGCGCTCTCGCTCTGGACGCCATTGACCCCCTCACGTTGCGCCCTGAGCGTACGTCAATCTCGATGCCTTGGGTTATGCTGCTTATGTTGAACCAAAACGGCTACTGTGCTTGTTAGGGTGTTTTGTGAAAGTCCTCGTAACATAAGTTCTTTTGGATTTATGTGACCGGCGGGTAAAGGGCGAAACCTCTGCAGAGTGTTGATCTATCATGATAGCCGTGCTCACGGATACAAGCGGCCTGGATCCTTTTTGATTAGAAGATGATATTAGTGGTTGATGTTGGTTTGTTCTATAATCACTTATACCTTATTAATGGGTTTATACTTGGGATTCTACTCATTTGTAGTAAGTTGGATGATAATAAAAAGAATCAACTAAAAGTGCCAATGCAGTATAACCGTGTCAAGCCTTTGTCCTTGCATAACCCGTGTTATACTTGTTAAGTAAGATGGTTTACTTACACTTGCAACTATTCAACAAAATCCCGGATGGGTAACAGATGGAGCAATGAATGATCAGTCGCTTGCTGAGTTTCCGGAGGATCTGCGCTGTGACATCTCTGATGTCAAAATAACTAAAAAGTGCAATTAAGATCAATGCGACAGTGAATTAAGGTTGGAATTCAAAGATCTCTCAAAAATTCACCAAAATTCAAATTAAACTCCAAAAACAGGGATTAATTGGCACCAACCGAAAACCCAAGATTTTTGTACTAAACTTGAAAATCTCCCAAAATAAAAGTTGTTTGGCGTCACAAATAAACCCTAGTCACTGTTTGGAATTTTTGAAAATTTTGCAGTTTAGTCCCTCAAAAATTCAAATTACCGTTCTAGGCACCTTTTTGTTTTTGGGCTTTTTGAGCTTGAAAAACTTCGGATTTCAAGTTCATCCCAAAAAGAGAGTTGTGTCCCATCTTCCAATCTACAACTTTTATTTTTGCACTTTTCCAAGTTCAGTTCAAAATTTTGGAGAAAATTTGAATTCAAACTCGGAGCTCCACGGGCAGTGCACAGTGCCCCTGGCGCGCCTGGCGCCGGCCAGAGCTCGGCCGCCACGCGGCCGGCGAGCGGCGCAGGCGGCCCTGAGCTGGCCGAGCCGTGGCGGTTGATGGCCTTTGTCGCCTAGCCATTGTCCGGTCGCTCCCGCGCGGTCAAGTCGCCGCCGTCGCCTCGCTCCTCCTCGCGCCGCGCGACGCCATGATGCGGTCGGAGCGCCGCCGCGGCCACGCGCGCGCGCGACGCGCTGGACAGCGCTGCAAGCGCGATTCCGCTCCACTACGCGCCAAAGCCACTGTAGGAGATCCCCGCGTTGATGCTGAAGCGATCCTTCGCCCCGTCGAGTCGAGCGCGCGCTGCCCGAGCTCGGTCCGCATTCATGGCGGCCTGCTCGCGCCGCACAGGCGCGCTCGCTCGCTCCCGAGGCTCAACAGTGGCCGTTTCGCGTGCTTGAGCACTCCACCGAGCCTCCCACTCCCTCCATTCACTTGCTCGAGCCACCAGTGAAGCCCCTCGCGCTCTCCCCCTCCTTCTTCTTCCTCGCGACGCGCAAGCCGAGCCAACCCAATCCGAGAAATTCGTCGCGTACACTCCCCCATCCCCAAATCCACTCCGCGCACAGCTAGTCCACTCCCCTAGCTCCATTTCCCCCAATTTTTCCCCAGCACATTGGCCATTCCCGAGCTCGAATTTCCAAGTTCCCCCAAATCGAGTTTTCCGGCCGTCGAACCACCTCACCGTCGAGACCCTACTCCGAGCCATCCCCGAGCTTCCTCGAGCACACCATTGGCTTCCCCAAGCTCTGCTGGTGCTCTAGGACCTCTTCCCCCACCGCGAACGAGTCCGAGCTCGCCGGCGTAGACCCCGCAGCGGCTGCGCCGCCGCCTCCTCGTCGCCGGCGTAACTCCGTCAACCCCCGGCCTCCCAACCGTACTCAAACAACTCGTGGTGAGCCAAGGATCATTTTCCCCCTCTTCCCCGAGCCCAGTTCGCCGTGGTTTGCCCGGCGTAACTCCGGCGAGCCCCCGGGGACTAAAGTTCATCGTCTCCCTTTGTTTAGGGGCTTCTGCGCAAAAGTGCAGGACCTGTTCGCGAAGTTTTGAAAGTTCTAGGGTTCGCGGTGAAAATAGATTCTTACCCTAGATTTGATTTTTCCCGAAACTTGTAAAATCAATTAAAAATAGTAGAAAACTCAGAAAAATGTGCAAAAGTACTCTCTGGAATCGTGAGAGTCTAAGCTACAATCTCTATTAGACATGTGTATGCTTTTGATGAACTGTTATTTAATTAAAATTCAAACTATGAAAACCTAAAGTGTTGCACCATTTCAAATCCAGAGCTCCGCTGGGGTTGAGCTTTGGATATGCTGTTAGTATAGGCTTTGGACAGCTTGTGTCCAAAGGAGACTTAAAAATATGATGTGTAGCTCCAGTTATGAATTTAAATGCATTTCCTGTCTTTTTGCAGTGAAGAATTCATTAAAAATATTAGGTGCAGTGAAAAATCACCCTTTTTCTCCTGAGAACTAAAAACTTGTTAACACACATGTTAAAAATGAGAAACTTAATTTTTGCCTGTTTAGGATGGCAAATAATTAAATATGTGTTTTTGGATAGAAAAATAATGAGGACTACCCAAGGGTTATTTTGAGCCACCACTTGGCCAGAGCCCTCCTCATGATATTGCTTAGCTTTGGTAGGAAGATCTCCTGAAATAGATGAAATTTCAATTTATTATGCATTTATTTCACTTTCTGCAGCTAGCTGTTGGCATATTTTTAATAAATTTTGTGTAACTCGAAATTAGCTAAATTTTGGAGTGAGCTTAGCTCTTATACTCCAGTAGCTGTCATAAAATTTATAGCTAAAATTGATGAACAGAAATGAAGAAACAAAAATGGGAAGGAATCTAGATAGAAATTGAATTATATAAAAGAATAAACCTATTTGGTTAATTGATTAAGTTTAAATGGTTAAAATCTGAAATTCAGAACAGCACCCTACTTGGTGAAGAAAGAAACAAAATTCTTTTATATATGTACACAATCACCATCAAATTCAACTAAAACTTTTTCACACCGACACCTTGCTTTGGTGGAGAAAATAAAAACATCGGTGTATGCCTAGGTGAATATGGCCTTCATAAGCCCTAGTCTTAGCATCTAAAGGCAGCCTCCTTAAAGTTTATGCATATCATGTAGAAGGCGCTATCCCCGACGGCGACTACACCCTCATCCCCGCAGAAGAGGAGCAAGTCCCGGAGCCCGGCACCGGTGCAGACGTGAACCACCCGGAGGCTAACTCTCAGCCCGAGCAGGAAGGCAAGCCCCGGAGCATGACCTAACTCTTACTAAATTATGCACTTGAATTCTCTATGTTTGTGCATTTACGTTTCTAGGAGTTGGTTGAATACCATAGCTGCAACAATTTCCTAGTACCTATGACTTGCAATACTAGTATGAAAGGATCGGTAGAGCATTGCTATAGGTTCGTTACAAGTCGAGTGATTTCCTGTCACTCGCGAGATATAGGCATTGTCTGTCTTTACTTATGTTGGAATCATAAGGATTGACGGGCGGGATGATAGATGTAGATCTCCCGTCCGTGTTTGATAATTGGTTAAGGTCGGAAGGTGTGGATGCTAAGTCAAGTTTTGAACGTACCACATGCATGCCGGTATATGGGAGCCGGTAAGCCCGGTACCAGATTGAAGCAGCTAGGGCCGATAGCCATCTCTCCTTGGAAACTTTGTTTTCCCCTGCCGTACACTTGTGGATATATGCGTGATGCTGTGAGTGAAGCAGTAAACCTTTATCCTAAGGAAGTGGACCCGGTTCCGAATTGTGAATTGATGGGAAAGGTTGGGAAATGCTTGTACCTTTTATCGCAAGCAGAGTATCCGTGTGTGTTGGGTTTCCCCTGGCCAGGTAGCACAAATTCGGTTCGAACTGTCCGCTTCTCGCGGTTAATGAGACTGCTTGACCGCCAGGCCACATCGAGTAATAAGTGGAATTTGAGATTATGAATTTGTTCTATGAATTAAATTGTATTGCTCCACTTGTATGCTTAGAGAGGATGCTAATCTAGAATGGTTAAATTTATTAGAATATGGTGCTAAAACTTGAAAGCAAGGATCTACTTTAGTTGCTTTTTGGCAAACAAACCCACCAGCCAAAAGCCTTTCATTGTCTAGATGTCGGTGACGCAGTTTTCACCCGACGGGTAAGCCTTGCTGAGTATTAGTATACTCAGCCTTGCTTGTGGCAATATTTTTACAGGTATAATCTTGGATGTGGATGCCATGACTTGGCCTGCCCAGGTTCCGCCTGGCTGGCACATCGAATGGGTCCCGTCCTCTGGCGAGGATCGGGAGGAGTAGCTTCGTGGCAGGCTTCATCACGGAGTTACTTGTTCCGTCGTTAGATTATTTACTTCCGCTGCAATGAAACTCTAAATTCAGTTGTGTTGAACTTTTATTTTCCACTGCAAGACTTGTACTCTGATTTTAAATTTGAACTCGGTTTGTAATAACTACTTCTCTATGTGTGTAATTTAATTTGTGGAATGTTGTAATCTCTGGAACTCACCTTCGTGTGGGCCTGCGGCTGTTACGATCTAGTTAAGTACGTGGTTTAATCGGGTTTAACCCGACGGCGCTCCAGCTTATTCCGGATTAAGTGCCTAACTACGTGATTAGTGGTCCGAGGGTACTTAACTTGGAATAATTTCGGAGTGGTCCGCCACAGCTGGCATCAGAGCCGAAGCAGCAGCCCGGAGAGAGCAACAAACCATTAAACAACAATTTTTGAATAAAATTTGCCAATTCGTACTTCCGATGCGTTTTGCAAAGGAAGGGTATTATAGGATCGTTAAGGATGTTACCTAGAGCGTGAAGCCTATGTGGGTTAAGGGATCACGATATGATAGGTGGCAAATAGTATATTATACTGACTTCCAGCACATTTCATTCTGTCATTTACTTTCCGCACTGGTGGGCGCAAGGTACGGCGATTGCTGTAACGTACCACGGCACTATATGAAAATATAGTGGCGGCACATAGTCAATACGCTGTGATGGCGTATGAACTAGAATAGGATGGTGGGCGCAAGGTACGGCGATTGCTGTAGCGTACCACGTCATCATATGCAAATATGATGGCGGCACATAGTCAATACGCTATGTCAATAGCGTATGAAACTGTCAATATGTTGCTTCGGTGACATATGAACATTGCCCGTTCAATGTTAAACGTTCGGGTGCCACCTCTATAGTGGGTGGTAATGAATGGAGACGCTTTCGTGAGTGCTGGCACGAAAGGTTGGTTATATATGCTCTGGGATGAATTTTCTGCAGGTACACTAACCGCGAGTACGTATATTGAAACGGTTAGAGAATTCCGACTAGTTAATATAGCGAGAGACGAATATTGCCTAGCCACCGGCACTAACTTCGTAAGCCAAGAGTTATTGGCATGTGTGCTTGTGAGATCGAATAGGCCGCTCATGCATTGCATCTCACTTAAATAATAATTGAATTTTACATGAGAACCAAATTGAACTTCCGTCAAAGAAATTGAAATCAAAACTCAAAAGTCCTGCCAAGAACAATCTGTTTACACCTTTAATTCGAAACTGAAAACTTGGTCGAATGAAAAAGTGTTCAATATGAAACTTGGGGTCGGAATTTCCGGGTTTTCCAGAGAGCGACCGGAAATTGCATCGGTTTTTCCTGTGAGGGACTGAATTTTTCAACCTAAGTCCCCTGTGACCGGAATTTCCGATCTCTGGTCGGAATTTCCGGGTTTTACAGAGAGAGACCGGATTAAATTTAGGATTTTCCGATGTGACCCTTCGTACTGAGATTGAAATAGGGTGGCTCGGAAATTCCGGTGACCCCGACGGAATTTCCGGTCATCTGACAAGCATAACGACTAGTTTTTGAGTGACCTTTATAAATAAACCCCATACCCCTTCTTTTGGTTTGCTCGGTTCTGGGGACAGTAAGATAAAAATTGAATTTTTACACTATCTTAACGACAGTTTCTGTCCAAACCTCCAACATGAAACTTGTTAAGAATTACTTAAACTATGTTCTGGCCAAAGTAGAGAATTTTTGAGCTTACAAATTTCGAGTTTTGTAATTTTTACCACCCTGCACAGAATCTGTTTTTGTTTTGGCGCTAACCGGTTCTCACCCATGCCCCTTTTTCTTTTGGTTCAGATGGCCTCCCTCGCTGACCTGGCTAGCTACCCCAACGACGTGTCCTTCTCTGACTGTTTGGGATGGGAAGGATTCCCCAGTATCCTGTGGTCGGTCTTGCAGGCTATGGACTACCCGACACCGCCGCAGTACGAGAGGACGATTATCCGGGACAGAGGTGTGGTTCGTTCCCGCGTGCGGTTGGTGGTATACCGCCACCCGCCGTGTCCTAGCTCTCCCACCTGGATGGTGGAAGTGCACGGGCACCACATGGAGACGACGTGCGAGTTAGCCGCCATGAACAGCATTAGCTCCTTTGTTACCCAAAACCAGGAGTTAGTGGAGCATCAGTTACTTGGTTTGTTCCCGCCGACTCAGCCAGACGACCCTCACTGGATGAGGCGTTACTTGAGTTCCCCTCTGAGGATGGCGGAGAGCCCCGTCGCTGCAGCCGCCTTGATGATGAGGTGGATGCGGGCGTATCACAGGTTACAGGCACTTCTTAGTCGGTCACAGAGCGAGTTGCTCCGCACTGCCATGGACATGTCCGCTCGCGCCCGTGACATAGGGGTTGAGAGGACCTCCTTGTCCATAGAGGTGACTACTAGAGATGCCATGATCGCTGACCTAGAGAGGCAGCTCAATGACCTTCAGATTGCTCACAACAACACTCAGAATGAGTTAGCCCAGACTAGAGATGAGCTTGAGGAGGTACACGGCACCTTGCAGCATGCCAATGCCATGCTTGCTGCCCACGACGCTCAGCACCTCTTTGATCAGCAAGGAGGGGATATAGATGGTGAAGGAGAGGCCCCCGACTCCGACATGGACACCGAGGACGACATGCCTCCCCTTCCAGCTCCACCTTCCCCTATGGGCAGCGAGGCTACCGCTAACAACTTGGATGACTTTTAGAGTGGTAGTGGCAATGACTCCTCCGCTAGGCCTAGATTTTGGCTTCATGATGTAATAGGCTAGATGGAGTTGAGCTCCTCTTGTTATCTTTTGTGGCTATGTAAACTTAATGGTGTGAAACTTGATGATGATGTAAGGGCTGCATTGAAAACATTCTACAGCGTCCCTTTGTTTTAATTATTCATGGTTCTTCCTTTCATCTCTGGGCTGTGATGTGAACTAGAAAGTTGTTTGGAATTTATCAAACTAAATGATCACCAAATTGCAACCCCGTTGGCTTAGCGAAATAAAAATGGCAACCAAAACACTACAGCTCGGCCTGCTGAAAAACAGCAAACGCAGAGAGCTGAGAATTGAATTTTTCGGCTTAGTTCCAGTCCAAATTTGAATTTGAGCCCAACATGAAAGTTGGAGAGTATGAAATTTTCGAGCTACTGACCGAATGGGAGCTTATGACTTGTTTCCTGTAGGGAGATATAAATTTTCTCCCAAACTGCGTGCTGATATGTCACTCTGTGCAGTATACTTCAATATGTTGTCACATTCTACCTTGTCATTTATTATGCAAGTTTATGAATTGTGGCTAATACAAGTCCCTACTGCAGATGGCAATCACCCGCAGCGGTCACAACGCTAGTGGCTCCAATGCTAACCAGCAGGGGTCTGAGGGGCAGCAACAGCCACCGCCACCTCCTCCTCCGCAGCAACCTCCGACGTGGCAGCAGCTTTATGCCACCCAGACGGAGATTCTTCGGAACCTGCAGCATCAGCAGCAGATGATGCAGCAGCAAATGCTGCAGCAGGGAGGACAACGGGCCCCTCAGCCTCAGGTGGCCCGATACGAGGATTTTCTGGCGACGCACCCGCCGATTTTCTCTCGTGCCGACGAGCCCTTGGAGGCCGATACCTGGATTCGAGCCATCGAGTCCAAGTTCACCATTCTGGCCACGCCTTGCACCGCCAACCGCAAGGTCGTGTTCGCGGCGCAGCAGCTCCGCGGCCCAGCTCTCCTTTGGTGGGAGAACTACCTGGCCCTGCAGCAGGAGGGTCACGTAGTTGAGTGGGATGAGTTCAAGGCTGCATTCAAAGCTCATCACATTCCGGCCGGTCTGGTTGAACGGAAGCTGAATGAGTTTCTGGCGCTGACCCAAGGTACTCGCACGGTACTGCAGTACGCCCAGGCCTTCAACGGTCTGTGCCCCTACGCGGGTCATCACGCCGACTCGGATGAAAAGAAGCTTGAGAGGTTTCGCCGTGGCCTTAACACTAAGCTGAAGGCGCAGTTGGCCACTACCCGTGCCCCCACGTACGGTGATCTTGTCAACCTTGCCATTGCTCAAGAAGATGCCAATACGGTGCATAAGGCAGAGAAGAAGAGGAAGACTCCCGCTGGACCGTCAAGCTCGCAGCCCCAGAGGTTCCGCCTGGTTCCCCCGGCTGCACAGCAGGGACAATCCAGGGCACCTCAGGGAGGTGGATGGGTTGCTAGGCCGCCACAGCCTAACACGCCTCGTTTCCCTCCACCGCCGCAGCAACAGCAAGCACCTAGGCAGAAAGCACCGCAGCCAGCTCGTCCTGGAGCCGGCTATCAGTGCTTCAAGTGTGGAAGCAAGGATCATTTTATCAAGGATTGCCCACAGAACAAGCAGCAGAACCAACGCTCGGGAAATCAGCAAGGCAAGGGCAAGCAGCAGCAGCAGCGTGTGCAAGTCCGCCAAGGACGGCTCAACTACACCAACTTGGCCGACTTACCCGAGGGAGCCCCAGACATGACTGGTATCTTCCCTATCTGCACTCAACCTGCTGTGATATTATTTGATTCTGGAGCAACGCATAGTTTTATAAGCACAAGATTTCACGTCAAATGCGGATTAAAATCATACCATACCAAATCCTCCTATGTGATATCGACTGCGGGAGGCAAATTTGCATCCAACCAAGTCACCCACAAAGTTCCGATCAGGCTGGGAAGTAAAACATTCCCTACTGATTTGATTCTACTTGGTATGGAAGGAATTGACATCGTGTTAGGAGCAAATTGGATGACTCAGCATAAGGTTGTCCTAGATGTGGCGGAACGAGTTGTTGAGATAAACTCGCCTACGCATGGCCCGAGTGTGCTATATCTGCCACAACGGACTTGCGTTGATGCGTGTGCTTATTCTATGGTCGAAACCCAATTAAAGGACATTCCGGTGGTATGTGAGTATGCCGATGTATTTCCGGATGACTTACCAGGGATGCCGCCGGATAGGGACGTTGAATTTGTGATTGAATTACAACCTGGCACAGCACCTATATCGAAGAGACCGTATAGAATGCCACCCAATGAATTGGCTGAATTAAAAATCCAACTCCAAGAATTGCTAGATAAGGGTTTCATTCGCCCAAGTGTGTCACCGTGGGGATGTCCCGCTATCTTCGTGAAGAAGAAGGACCATTCCTTGAGGTTGTGTATTGATTACCGGCCTCTCAATGCGGTAACTATTAAGAACAAGTACCCGCTCCCCCGTATTGACATCCTGTTTGATCAACTAGCTGGCGCCAGAGTGTTCTCCAAGATTGACCTTCGCTCTGGCTATCACCAAATAAAAATTAGGCCTTGTGATATTCCGAAGACTGCCTTTTCCACACGTTACGGACTCTATGAGTTTCTGGTTATGTCTTTTGGACTCACCAACGCCCCAGCCTATTTCATGTACCTCATGAATTCGGTCTTCATGTCTGAATTAGACAAGTTTGTGGTGGTTTTCATTGACGACATTCTTGTGTACTCCAAGAATGAGGAAGAGCACGCTGAGCACCTTCGCATTGTTCTTCAGCGACTGAGAGACCACCAGCTCTACGCCAAATTCTCCAAGTGTGAATTCTGGTTAGAGAGCGTGAAGTTTTTGGGCCACACGATTTCCAAAGATGGTATATCCGTGGATCCATCCAAGGTGCAAGAGGTGCTAGATTGGCAACCACCTACTTCCGTTCACGAGATTCGGAGTTTTCTGGGATTAGCTGGTTACTACCGCCGCTTTATTCCGGATTTCTCTCGGATTGCGAAGCCTATGACCGAACTTTTGAAGAAGGGAGTTAAATTTGAGTGGAATGACAAATGTGAGGAAGCTTTCCACACCCTGCGAAGACTTTTGACTTCCGCCCCAGTTTTGGCTCAGCCCGATTGCACCAAGCCGTATGATGTTTATTGTGACGCATCAGGCACCGGTCTTGGCTGTGTTCTCATGCAAGAGAACCGAGTGATTGCTTATGCTTCTCGAGCACTTCGACCTCATGAGCAAAACTACCCCACGCACGATCTTGAGTTAGCAGCAGTCATTCATGCTCTCAAGATGTGGAGGCACTATTTGATGGGTGTTCCCTGCAACGTATACACAGACCACAAGAGCCTTAAGTATGTCTTTACTCAGGCACATCTGAATATGAGGCAGCGGAGATGGTTGGAGTTAGCAAAGGACTATGACCTTAGTGTGCATTATCACCCCGGGAAGGCTAATGTAGTTGCGGATGCACTAAGCCGCAAGGCTCAATGTCATTGTCTTTCCGTAGAGTCCTATGCTGACACCCTGTGTCACGAAATGGCAAAGCTCAACTTAGAGATTGTTCCACACGGGTACTTCAACCATATTGCAGTGGAACCAACCTTGCACGATCAGATTGTAATGGCCCAACTAAATGATGCAGGCGTTAAAATTCTCAAAAGAAAATTGTCTAAAGAGAAAGTGAAAGAGAAGTACAAGTGCTTCCGGTTAGACGGGCAAGGAGTCCTGTGGTTTGGACACCGCCTCATGGTGCCCAAAAACATGGAACTCCGGAGGAAGATTATGGATGAGGCACATCTCTCTAAATTTTCTATCCATCCCGGCAGCACCAAAATGTATCAAGATTTGAAACAAAACTTTTGGTGGACTCGGATGAAGCGAGAAATTGCCACATACGTGTCGGAATGTGACACCTGCCAGCGGGTTAAGGCCAGCCACTTGAAGGTAGCAGGCACACTTCAACCTCTACCTATTCCCTCATGGAAGTGGGAAGATATTAGTATGGATTTTATTGTTGGACTTCCCAGGACCCCTCAGGGCCATGATTCTATTTGGGTAATTGTGGATCGCCTTACCAAGACCGCGCACTTCGTTCCAATCAATACCATGTACTCTGCTAAGAAGTATGCGGAAATTTATTTAGAGCGGATCGTTTGTCTACATGGGGTACCCAAGACGATAATTTCAGATCGTGGTGCTCCCTTCGTAGCACGCTTTTGGGAAAACTTGCAAATGTCCCTAGGCACCAAACTGATCCGAAGCTCAGCATATCACCCTCAGACCGATGGGCAGACGGAAAGGGTAAATCAAATACTTGAGGATATGCTTCGAGCTTGCGTTATCCATTATGGGAAGAATTGGGAGAAGTGTTTATCCCTGGCCGAATTCTCCTATAATAACAGCTACCAAGCAAGTTTAAAAATGGCACCTTTCGAAGCCCTATATGGTAGGAGATGTCGGAACCCGTTGTGTTGGTCCCAGGCAGGCGAGAGATACACTTATGGCCCTGACCTTGTGAAAGAAGCCGAAGAAAAGGTTAGGATCATTCGGGAGAATTTGAAAACCGCCCAGACACGACAGAAGAGTTACTTTGATCAGCGACGGAAGCCACTTCAGTTTGAAGTTGGCGATCATGTGTATATTAAGGTCTCCCCGACCAAGGGTGTGCAAAGGTTTGGACTTAAGGGCAAGCTTGCACCTCGCTATATCGGCCCGTACGAAATTACTCAACAATGTGGGCCGGTAGCCTATCAAGTGAAACTTCCCGAGAGACTTTCAGCGGTACACAATGTGTTTCATGTTTCTCAACTTAAGAAGTGTCTTCGTGTTCCCACCGAAGTCGTCGAACAAGAGGAACTCTCGGTTGAACCGGGTCTCTCTTACGATGAGTATCCTGTCAAGATCCTCGATGAGAAAGAGCGACAGACACGAAGGAATGGAGTTAAAATGTATAAAATTCAGTGGAGTCATCATTCTGAAGATGAAGCCACGTGGGAAACCGAGGATTATCTCAGGAAGAATTTCCCCGACATACTTTCATAAGCCGAGGTATTTCTTTTCCCCTCTTTATCGTTAAGCGTAATCGAATCTCGGGGCGAGATTCCTTTTAAGGGGGGTAGGCTGTGACATCTCTGATGTCAAAATAACTAAAAAGTGCAATTAAGATCAATGCGACAGTGAATTAAGGTTGGAATTCAAAGATCTCTCAAAAATTCACCAAAATTCAAATTAAACTCCAAAAACAGGGATTAATTGGCACCAACCGAAAACCCAAGATTTTTGTACTAAACTTGAAAATCTCCCAAAATAAAAGTTGTTTGGCGTCACAAATAAACCCTAGTCACTGTTTGGAATTTTTGAAAATTTTGCAGTTTAGTCCCTCAAAAATTCAAATTACCATTCTAGGCACCTTTTTGTTTTTGGGCTTTTTGAGCTTGAAAAACTTCGAATTTCAAGTTCATCCCAAAAAGAGAGTTGTGTCCCATCTTCCAATCTACAACTTTTATTTTTGCACTTTTCCAAGTTCAGTTCAAAATTTTGGAGAAAATTTGAATTCAAACTCGGAGCTCCACGGGCAGTGCACAGTGCCCCTGGCGCGCCTGGCGCCGGCCAGAGCTCGGCCGCCACGCGGCCGGCGAGCGGCGCAGGCGGCCCTGAGCTGGCCGAGCCGCGGCGGTTGATGGCCTTTGTCGCCTAGCCATTGTCCGGTCGCTCCCGCGCGGTCAAGTCGCCGCCGTCGCCTCGCTCCTCCTCGCGCCGCGCGACGCCATGATGCGGTCGGAGCGCCGCCGCGGCCACGCGCGCGCGCGACGCGCTGGACAGCGCTGCAAGCGCGATTCCGCTCCACTATGCGCCAAAGCCACTGTAGGAGATCCCCGCGTTGATGCTGAAGCGATCCTTCGCCCCGTCGAGTCGAGCGCGCGCTGCCCGAGCTCGGTCCGCATTCATGGCGGCCTGCTCGCGCCGCGCAGGCGCGCTCGCTCGCTCCCGAGGCTCAACAGTGGCCGTTTCGCGTGCTTGAGCACTCCACCGAGCCTCCCACTCCCTCCATTCACTTGCTCGAGCCACCAGTGAAGCCCCTCGCGCTCTCCCCCTCCTTCTTCTTCCTCGCGACGCGCAAGCCGAGCCAACCCAATCCGAGAAATTCGTCGCGTACACTCCCCCATTCCCAAATCCACTCCGCGCACAGCTAGTCCACTCCCCTAGCTCCATTTCCCCCAATTTTTCCCCAGCACATTGGCCATTCCCGAGCTCGAATTTCCAAGTTCCCCCAAATCGAGTTTTCCGGCCGTCGAACCACCTCACCGTCGAGACCCTACTCCGAGCCATCCCCGAGCTTCCTCGAGCACACCATTGGCTTCCCCAAGCTCTGCTGGTGCTCTAGGACCTCTTCCCCCATCGCGAACGACTCCGAGCTCGCCGGCGTAGACCCCGCAGCGGCTGCGCCGCCGCCTCCTCGTCGCCGGCGTAACTCCGTCAACCCCCGGCCTCCCAACCGTACTCAAACAACTCGTGGTGAGCCAAGGATCATTTTCCCCCTCTTCCCCGAGCCCAGTTCGCCGTGGTTTGCCCGGCGTAACTCCGGCGAGCCCCCGGGGACTAAAGTTCATCGTCTACCTTTGTTTAGGGGCTTCTGCGCAAAAGTGCAGGACCTGTTCGCGAAGTTTTGAAAGTTCTAGGGTTCGCGGTGAAAATAGATTCTTACCCTAGATTTGATTTTTCCCGAAACTTGTAAAATCAATTAAAAATCGTAGAAAACTCAGAAAAATGTGCAAAAGTACTCTCTGGAATCGTGAGAGTCTAAGCTACAATCTCTATTAGACATGTGTATGCTTTTGATGAACTGTTATTGAATTAAAATTCAAACTATGAAAACCTAAAGTGGTGCACCATTTCAAATCCAGAGCTCCGCTGGGGTTGAGCTTTGGATATGCTGTTAGTATAGGCTTTGGACAGCTTGTGTCCAAAGGAGACTTAAAAATATGATGTGTAGCTCCAGTTATGAATTTAAATGCGTTTCCTGTCTTTTTGCAGTGAAGAATTCATTAAAAATATTAGGTGCAGTGAAAAATCACCCTTTTTCTCCTGAGAACTAAAAACTTGTTAACACACATGTTAAAAATGAGAAACTTAATTTTTGCTCTGTTTAGGATGGCAAATAATTAAATATGTGTTTTTGGATAGAAAAATAATGAGGACTACCCAAGGGTTATTTTGAGCCACCACTTGGCCAGAGCCCTCCTCATGATATTGCTTAGCTTTGGTAGGAAGATCTCCTGAAATAGATGAAATTTCAATTTATTATGCATTTATTTCACTTTCTGCAGCTAGCTGTTGGCATATTTTTAATAAATTTTGTGTAACTCGAAATTAGCTAAATTTTGGAGTGAGCTTAGCTCTTATACTCCAGTAGCTGTCATAAAATTTATAGCTAAAATTGATGAACAGAAATGAAGAAACAAAAATGGGAAGGAATCTAGATAGAAATTGAATTATATAAAAGAATAAACCTATTTGGTTAATTGATTAAGTTTAAATGGTTAAAATCTGAAATTCAGAACAGCACCCTACTTGGTGAAGAAAGAAACAAAATTCTTTTATATATGTACACAATCACCATCAAATTCAACTAAAACTTTTTCACACCGACACCTTGCTTTGGTGGAGAAAATAAAAACATCGGTGTATGTCTAGGTGAATATGGCCTTCATAAGCCCTAGTCTTAGCATCTAAAGGCAGCCGCCTTAAAGTTTATGCATATCATGTAGAAGGCGCTATCCCCGACGGCGACTACACCCTCATCCCCGCAGAAGAGGAGCAAGTCCCGGAGCCCGGCACCGGTGCAGACGTGAACCACCCGGAGGCTAACTCTCAGCCCGAGCAGGAAGGCAAGCCCCGGAGCATGACCTAACTCTTACTAAATTATGCACTTGAATTCTCTATGTTTGTGCATTTACGTTTCTAGGAGTTGGTTGAATACCATAGCTGCAACAATTTCCTAGTACCTATGACTTGCAATACTAGTATGAAAGGATCGGTAGAGCATTGCTATAGGTTCGTTACAAGTCGAGTGATTTCCTGTCACTCGCGAGATATAGGCATTGTCTGTCTTTACTTATGTTGGAATCATAAGGATTGACGGGCGGGATGATAGATGTAGATCTCCCGTCCGTGTTTGATAATTGGTTAAGGTCGGAAGGTGTGGATGCTAAGTCAAGTTTTGAACGTACCACATGCATGCCGGTATATGGGAGCCGGTAAGCCCGGTACCAGATTGAAGCAGCTAGGGCCGATAGCCATCTCTCCTTGGAAACTTTGTTTTCCCCTGCCGTACACTTGTGGATATATGCGTGATGCTGTGAGTGAAGCAGTAAACCTTTATCCTAAGGAAGTGGACCCGGTTCCGAATTGTGAATTGATGGGAAAGGTTGGGAAATGCTTGTACCTTTTATCGCAAGCAGAGTATCCGTGTGTGTTGGGTTTCCCCTGGCCAGGTAGCACAAATTCGGTTCGAACTGTCCGCTTCTCGCGGTTAATGAGACTGCTTGACCGCCAGGCCACATCGAGTAATAAGTGGAATTTGAGATTATGAATTTGTTCTATGAATTAAATTGTATTGCTCCACTTGTATGCTTAGAGAGGATGCTAATCTAGAATGGTTAAATTTATTAGAATATGGTGCTAAAACTTGAAAGCAAGGATCTACTTTAGTTGCTTTTTGGCAAACAAACCCACCAGCCAAAAGCCTTTCATTGTCTAGATGTCGGTGACGCAGTTTTCACCCGACGGGTAAGCCTTGCTGAGTATTAGTATACTCAGCCTTGCTTGTGGCAATATTTTTACAGGTATAATCTTGGATGTGGATGCCATGACTTGGCCTGCCCAGGTTCCGCCTGGCTGGCACATCGAATGGGTCCCGTCCTCTGGCGAGGATCGGGAGGAATAGCTTCGTGGCAGGCTTCATCACGGAGTTACTTGTTCCGTCGTTAGATTATTTACTTCCGCTGCAATGAAACTCTAAATTCAGTTGTGTTGAACTTTTATTTTCCACTGCAAGACTTGTACTCTGATTTTAAATTTGAACTCGGTTTGTAATAACTACTTCTCTATGTGTGTAATTTAATTTGTGGAATGTTGTAATCTCTGGAACTCACCTTCGTGTGGGCCTGCGGCTGTTACGATCTAGTTAAGTACGTGGTTTAATCGGGTTTAACCCGACGGCGCTCCAGCTTATTCCGGATTAAGTGCCTGACTACGTGATTAGTGGTCCGAGGGTACTTAACTTGGAATAATTTCGGAGTGGTCCGCCACATGCCGTACTTCTAAGCTGTGTTCAACCAGTCGGTGGTCCCTGTGGATTTTGAGGCTCTACTTAGTTAAGACGTTTGTTAGTATCAAGTCTTCCGCTGTGTTATTAGTTTAAGACTATGTCTTGTGTTAAACTCTGATATAAACTATTTTATTCGAGCATTGTGTTCTCTGTGATTCAATATTTGTAATCTATATGTGTTCTGTGGACATCCTGGGCACACATATGGAAGCATTCGGATTTCTTGGAAATCTGGGTGTTACATTGGTGTACTGTTCTAATTATATAATCTTGTTTGCATGTATGTGTGGATGCTTGTATGGTGATTGATGTGAGTAGTTGCCGAGCCGTTCGAGTACGCCGACGACTCCGTTCCTGAAGATCAAGTGCAGCAGCAGTTCTCCGAGGAAGGCAAGTATAACACGGACCATCCTTGTTACCTATACACCGATTAATCACATCAATCATATGCATGTGTCTAATACTGTTAACCATTAAGGATGTTCCTAGTCTTTACCCTATTCCTTGTTACCCAGGGTTTTATGCATTATGGTTAGTCTATGCTACGCGCTGCAACCAACATTTATTTTTATGTTAATATTGAATTAATGGTTCACTTCAATGATGGTTAAAAGATGCTTTTTAGCAACATGGTTCGGGGAACTAGAGCATGTGCTGTGTGCTTTGTTCTAGTGTCTCTATAAGGTTTGATCTAGGGAATTAGAGCATGTGCTTTGTGCTTTGTTCTAATGTCTCTCCATAAGGTCCGGTTCTTAAAGCGGCAACCCAGGAACTTGTTCGCCGCCGTTGGAACTATAATGGCTCTGGTCTTGGATAACTAGCTTGTACGACTCTAGCTCACCAGTGGTTACCGAAAGGCGTATGTGGGGTGCATGGGTGAGAGTATAGTTTGATCCATCGAGGACGGTTTTATCCGTTGGCTATGCCCCGTTAGGCAAAGTCCCGTGATGTAAGCGCCCGATGTACGGCAGCTTCACACGTTGCGATGATTGCGCTCTCGCTGTGGACGCCATTGACCCCCTCACGTTGCGCCCTGAGCGTACGTCAATCTCGATGCCTCGGGTTATGCTGCCTATGTTGAACCAAAACGGCTACTGTGCTTGTTAGGGTGTTTTGTGAAAATCCTCGTAACATAAGTTCTTTTGGATTTATGTGACCGGCGGGTAAAGGGCGAAACCTCTGCAGAGTGTTGATCTATCATGATAGCCGTGCTCACGGATACGAGCGGCCTGGATCCTTTTTGATTAGAAGATGATATTAGTAGTTGATGTTGGTTTGTTCCGTAATCACTTATACCTTATTAATGGGTTTATACTGGGATCTACTCATTTGTAGTAAGTTGGAAGTTAATAAAATGAATCAACTAAATGTGCTAATGCAGTATAACCGTGTCAAGCCTTTTGTCCTTGCATAACCCGTGTTATACTTGTTAAGTAAGATGGTTTACTTACACTTGCAACTATTCAACAAAATCCCGGATGGGTAACAGATGGAGCAATGAATGATCAGTCGCTTGCTGAGTTTCCGGAGGATCTGCCGTACTTCTAAGCTGTGTTCAACCAGTCGGTGGTCCCTGTGGATTTGAGGCTCTACTTAGTTAAGACGTTTATTAGTATTAAGTCTTCCGCTGTGTTAATTGTTTAAGACTATGTCTTGTGTTAAACTCTGTATAAACTATTTTATTCGAGCATTGTGTTCTCTGTGATTCAATATTTGTAATCTATATGTGTTCTGTGGACATCCTGGGCACACATATGGAGGCATTCGGATTTCTTGGAAATCTGGGTGTTACAAAGTTGGTATCAGAGCCGTGCTGACTGTAGGATCACAGCCTAGATAGAACGGTCGATTAGAACTTGCTTAATCCTTGCCCTAAAAACTATTTTACATCTTAGAGTTGAGTTTCTGTTGAAAAATGGTATTCTATTCTACCTCTGTTCTCTTTGAAAACTTTCTAAGCTTTAAAACTAAGGCCCTCCTCTAGTTTTCACTTTCATAGATGGCTCGACAGAGATAGATAGTCCGTAAGAGCACTGATGGTTACTTTCCACCTGCATCGAGGAGTACCAATTGGAGGCACGCAACTCGGATGCCTATGAGGAGCTTCTTAGGCAGGAGGCCGAAGAAGAGAACCCCGAGGAGATGCAGCACCCTAGCTCACCCCACCCCCATCAACCTTTAATGCTATTAGAGATCAAATAGAACGTTTTTGAGTCAAAACTGGTCTAAGAGTGCCGAGTCTTGTGTGAATCATGTCTTTGAGTGCTTGAATGAATTGTCATTATGCTTATGTGTGATTTGGATCTTCGTAATGATTGTGATGAGCGCAGATGGAAGTCTGCAATCATCTAGTATTGGATTAAGGTATAAGGAATTTAGTGGATAGATAGATGGGTTCCTAATCTCTCCTTTGCATGTCATCTATCATCTTTCCTATCGCCTGAGTACCTTATCTTGTCAATGGATTGCTTCTGTTCTTGACACTGGGTCAGATATGACAGTGATTATGAATGTTGGGGTTTTGTTTTGTGACAGATGGTTGGGACAAGAGGATCGATGGGTGGTGGCAACCAGAACCAGAACCAGAACCAGAATCAGAATCAGAACTAGAACCAGCCGCCCACCATGGAAGATCTAGTCCGCTTGCAGACACAGACGATGCAACAGTTGACTCAGGCCATAGCTTTGATGCAGCAGAACCTGCAGAATCCACCTGTTCAGCCACCTCCCCAGCCCATCAGGGACAGAAGGGGAGAGTTCTTGAAGGGGCGCCCGCCAAAGTTCTCCCGCGCCAAGGACCCGATGGAAGCTGAAGACTGGATCAAGGCAGTGGAGAGACAGCTCGACATTGCCCAGTGTGATGACAGGGAGAAGGTGCTCTACGCTTCTGGCCAATTTGAAGGAGCCGCTCTCGACTGGTGGGTAGCATACCAATATGCGCAACCCGATCGCAACCAGATCACCTGGCAGCAGTTCAGTGATGCCTTCCGAGCTCACCATGTGCCTGAGGGACTGACGGTCCTAAAGAAGAGGGAGTTCCTAGCCCTGACGCAGGAAGGAATGAGCATCACTGCCTACCGTGACAAGTTCCTCGAGCTGGCCCGCTACGCACCAGATGAGGTGTCGACAGATGAGAAGAGGCAAACTCGCTTCCGGAATGGACTCCAAGATGTTTTGCAGCTACAGTTGATGTGCATCACCTTCCCAACCTTCGGTGCATTGGTTGATGGTGCCCTGATGGTGGAGCACAAGCGCCGTGAGATTGAGGACAAGAAGAGAAAGTTCATGAACCAGCAATCTAGCAGCAACGTCCGCCCCCGCTACAACCCCCAGCAGGTGAATCAGCAACGTACTCAAGGACAATCAAGCCTTCAGAACCGCGGCCAGAATCAGCAATGTCCCCAGTATGCACCACCCCAGCAACAGCAGCGCTACCAGAACGTGCAGCAGAACACTCAGGCTTCACGCACTACCCAGGCTAACACCACTCCTGTCGGCCCAAGGGTATGCTATCACTGTGGTGAACAGGGACACTACGCTAACTTTTGTCCCCGGAGGGTCCAGAACTCCACTAGTCAGAGCAACAACCAGAAGGCAGGATCGCAACCAGCTCAGAATGGGAATCAGCAGCAGGCACAGGGAAACCGTGGCCAGCAGAACTACGCCAGGGGCAAGCTCAACCATGTGGGAACAGAAACTGCAGAAGTAGCCACAGATGTGGTAGTCGGTACGTTCTCGGTCAACTCACAACCTGCTACAGTTTTGTTCGATTCTGGAGCTTCGCATGCTTTTATATCCGTTGCTTTCGTGAAAAAGAACTTGATGCTTATGCAACCTATGGGGAACACCATGTTAGTTAACTCACCGGGGGGAGAACTTCGGGCCACATTACGTTGTCCTAATGTAGCAGTTAACATAAGGGGGGTAGACTTTTTAGCACACCCTATAGTCCTAAACTCTATCGGGATGGATCTGATTTTGGGAATGAGCTGGCTAGCAAAGTACGACGCCGTCATACAGTGTTCCAAGCGTGCAGTTCAGTTAGTGACTCCATCAGGGGAGAAGATTGAGTATCAAGCAACCAAAACCACAGAGCCCGGTCAGGTCAATCATGCTGAAGGCACAGAGTTGAAGGACATTCGAGTGGTGAACGAGTATCCAGATGTGTTCCCAGATGAATTGCCAGGTATGCCTCCGGACCGTGAAGTTGAATTTGTTATTGAACTTATGCCTGGTACAGCACCCATAGCTAAAAGACCATATAGAATGGGGGTAAAAGAATTAAAGAAACTTAAAGAAGAATTAAAGGCCCTACTAGCTAAGGGGTATATTCGTCCTAGTTGTTCGCCTTGGGGAGCTCCAGTGTTGTTCGTTGATAAGAAAGATGGGACACAGAGGATGTGCATAGACTATCGAGCCCTCAATGAGGTCACTATCAAGAATAAGTACCCACTGCCAAGGATCGATGATCTCTTTGACCAATTGAGAGGAGCTTGTGTGTTTTCGAAGATCGATCTCAGATCAGGCTATCATCAGATGAGAATCCGGGTGACAGACATCCCTAAGACAGCTTTCACTACCCGGTATGGTTTGTATGAGTTCACAGTTATGTCCTTTGGATTGACTAATGCACCGGCCTACTTCATGTATTTGATGAACAGCGTGTTCATGGATTATCTTGACAAGTTCGTCGTGGTGTTCATCGATGATATTCTGGTTTTCTCCAAGAATGAGGAAGAGCATGAGGAACATTTGAGGTTAGTGATGCAGAGACTCCGAGAACATCAGTTGTATGCTAAGTTGAGCAAATGTGAATTCTGGCTGAAGGAGGTATCGTTCTTGGGCCATGTGTTGTCAAATGGAGGTGTCGCAGTTGATCCGAAGAAGGTCAGAGATGTTCTCAACTGGATTCCACCGCAGAATGTCAGTGAGATCAGGAGTTTTCTTGGAATGGCAGGCTACTATCGGCGTTTTATTGAGGGATTCTCCAGGATCGCCAAGCCCTTGACATCATTGCTAGAGAAGAATGCCAAGTTCGTGTGGACACCGCAGTGTCAAGCTAGCTTTGAGGAGTTGAAGAAAAGGCTGACTACTGCACCAGTATTGGTACTGCCAGATGTTACTAAGAGTTTCTCAGTGTATTGCGATGCGTCTCATCAAGGTTTGGGATGTGTACTCATGCAGGAGGGCAGAGTTGTGGCATATGCATCCAGACAGTTGAGGAGACATGAGCTGAACTATCCGACACATGATCTGGAATTGGCAGCCGTAGTACACGCGTTGAAGATCTGGAGGCATTATTTGATTGGACACAAGTGCGACATCTATACCGACCACAAGAGCCTTAAGTATGTGTTCACGCAGTCCGAGTTGAATATGAGGCAACGTCGTTGGCTTGAGAAGATCAATGACTTTGAACTGGAGATTCACTACCATCCAGGGAAGGCTAATTTAGTGGCCGATGCTTTAAGTAGAAAGAGTTATGCGAATGTGCTACCGGGTCAGAATTTACCGGAAGAACTTAGTCGGGAATTTGAACGTTTGAACTTGGGTATGGTAGCCAACGTGACTGAGCTAGAAGTGGAGTCAACTCTTGAACAAGAAATCCGAAAAGGTCAATTGGAGGATGAGGAAATCAAGGAGTTGATCAAGAAGGTTGGGACAGATAAAGCGCCAGGATTCCGATTGGATGAGCAAGGAACAGTGTGGTATGGTAACAGAATAGTGGTGCCAGATCAGCAGTATATCAAGGATGTTATCTTACGGGAAGCACACGAGTCAGCATATTCCATTCATCCGGGAAGTACCAAGATGTACTTGGACCTCAAGGAAAGATTTTGGTGGTATGGTTTGAAGCGCGATGTTGCAGCACATGTAGCTCTTTGTGACGTATGCCAGAGAGTCAAGGCCGAACATCAGAGACCGGCAGGTTTGCTTCAGCCTATGAAGATACCAGAGTGGAAATGGGAAGAAGTGGGTATGGATTTTATAACAGGTTTGCCCCGCACGCAGAAAGGCTATGACTCTATATGGGTGATAGTGGACCGATTGACAAAGGTGGCTCACTTTATTCCGGTAAAGACTACATATTCCAGTGCCAAACTAGCAGAGTTGTATATGGAGCGGATTGTATGTTTGCATGGTGTACCGAAGAAGATAGTGTCAGACCGAGGCAGTCAGTTTACGTCGCATTTTTGGCGCAAGTTACATGAGTCCATGGATACTAAGCTTCACTTCAGTTCCGCTTACCATCCGCAGACAGACGGTCAGACTGAGAGGACGAATCAAATACTAGAGGATATGTTGAGGGCATGTGCACTGCAGTATGGGAGTAGCTGGGATAAGAGTTTGTGCTATGCAGAGTTCTCGTACAACAACAGCTATCAGCAGAGTCTCAGGATGTCACCATTTGAGGCATTGTACGGAAGAAGGTGCAGGACACCGTTGTTTTGGAATCAGACCGGAGAAGGTAAAGTATTTGGACCTGAGGTTTTGAAGCAGGCAGAAGAACAAGTACAGGTTATCAGGCAGAATTTGAGAACAGCTCAGTCGCGGCAGAAAAGTTATGCAGATGTAAGGCGACGAGACCTCAGCTTCGAGATTGGTGACTTTGTGTACCTCAAGGTGTCACCAATGAGAGGTGTGAAGAGATTCAATGTTAAAGGCAAGTTAGCACCTCGCTACATTGGACCATTCAAGATATTGGAACGAAGAGGTGAAGTGGCTTATCAGTTAGAGTTACCAGAGAAACTGGCAGGAGTGCATGATGTGTTCCATGTGTCCCAGCTGAAGAAGTGTTTACGGGTGCCAGAGGAACAGATTCCGTTAGAGGAATTGAATGTGCATGAGGACCTTACCTATGAGGAATATCCGGTTAAGATCTTAGAGGAGTCCGAGAGAGTCACCAGGAACAAAGTGATACGTATGTGCAAGGTTCAGTGGAATCGTCATACAGAGGATGAGGCAACCTGGGAACGGGAGGATGATCTCAAGGCAGAATATCCACATCTCTTCCAATCCACGTCCGAATCTCGGGGACGAGATTCATCTTAAGGGGGGTAGGTTTGTAACACCCTAAAAATGCCCAATTTAAAATTTAGTACTTAATTGGCTTTTTATATTAAAGTGCTCATAAATAATGTAGGGAAA
This sequence comes from Digitaria exilis, assembly GCA_015342445.1. NCBI lineage: Eukaryota > Viridiplantae > Streptophyta > Magnoliopsida > Poales > Poaceae > Digitaria > Digitaria exilis. Next base: position 58,521 of record JACEFO010001640.1, read on the forward strand.
TAAAATTTTTGAATAATTAAAAGTAAATATAGGAAATAGAAACAATATTGTTGCATTCATGCTGGTGCATTTATTTTTGTTTGTTGAATTCAAATTTGAATTTGAATTCAAGTGAGTGTTTGAATAAAAGAAAAACCTTTTCTTTTTCTCTCTTTTTCTCTTTCTCCTTTCAGCCCGCCAGCCCAGCAATCTCTCCTTTCTTTTTTTTCTCGCGCGGCCCATCTCTTTCTCCCTCTCTTCTTTTTCCGCGGCCCAGCAGAGCAGCCCAGCAGACCAGGCCCAACTCCCCTTCGCGCAGCCCAGCTCGGCCGGCCCGTTGCGCAGCCCATCCCGCAGCCCAGCTAGCCGCCAGCCCGCGCTCTTCCTCTCTCTGCCGCTGACCAGTGGGGCCCCCTTGTCAGTCTCTCCTCTCCCTCCGCAGCGCGCGGCCTCGCTCCGCCCGCAGCCGCTGACACCCGGGCCCACGCGTCAGTCGCGTCGCCTACCTCCAGCCGTGCGCCACCGGGACTCCACCGCGCGCCGCCGCGAGTCCTCTCCGCTCACGCCTCCTTCGCGACTTGGCGCGCACGCCAAGGAGCTTGAGGCCCCTTAAATAGCCGCCCTAGCCCCCTCGTGCCATAGCCCTAGGAGCTCTAGCCGCGAAACCCTAGCCGCCGCCAAGCTTCACGCCGCCGCCGTCAACCCGCTCGTTCCAAGGCCCATTGCCGCCGAGAACTCGTCAGAGAGTTTCGGGGTAAGCCATGGATCTTGCCAAGCCCAAAACCCCCTCCTCTCTCGCCCTGAAACACCCGTGCGAGCTCACCGGAGCCAACACCGCGCCGCCGCTCGTCGCGAGCCGTCTCCACCGGCCAATCCCCTCCCTCGATCCCCAAATCGAGTTCCCCTCTTTCTCCTCTCTCTCTAGGAGCTATCGCGGCGAGAAACCGACCTCTGTAGCCCCCAGCCGAGCCTCCTCCGGCGAGAGCGCCGCCGCGCGCCGCCGCGGGTCGTCTTCCCCGGCGAGCCGAGCAGCTCGATCTGATCCTAGCCCTTGATTTTGAATCTGACGGCCCAGATCTAAACCCGGGTTAAACCGAGCCGGTTTTTGTGAACCGCGGTTCGGTTTGGTCCACGGTTCGGTCAAAGGTGACGTCAGCTGACGTCAGCAACTACCCGCTGCCATGGCGTTTTTGCAAAAGAGCCCCTCTGTTTTTCAAAAATCAACCCGCGGTCCACTTCTATTCAAAAGTATTTACAACTAAGTCCTTTTTCTTTCGTTTAAGCCCCTGCGCTTTTGAAAAATCATGCCCGCCGTCCTAGATGGCAGTTTTACACCGTAGACCTTCTGTTTTTATGCAAAATAATGTTTTAGGTCCCTGGTTTCTTTCAAAAACACCCCTGGAAGCCTAAAAACTTTACCAGCAAGCCCCTAGAGCCCGTTTTTAGCGTAGTTTCTCCGTTTTAACTCCGATTTGAGTGATTTTCGCGCTCATGTGTTCGTAGTGAAGCGTAGATTAGCTCTAAAACCTTCTTTTTATCTTTTGTTTATGTTTGGTGTACTGTTCTAATTATATAATCTTGTTTGCATGTATGTGTGGATGCTTGTATGGTGATTGATGTGAGTAGTTGCCGAGCCGTTCAAGTACGCCGACGACTCCGTTCCTGAAGATCAAGTGCAGCAGCAGTTCTCCGAGGAAGGCAAGTATAACACGGACCATCCTTGTTACCTATACACCGATTAATCACATCAATCATATGCATGTGTCTAATACTGTTAACCATTAAGGATGTTCCTAGTCTTTACCCTATTCCTTGTTACCCAGGGTTTTATGCATTATGGTTAGTCTATGCTACGCGCTGCAACCAACATTTATTTTTATGTTAATATTGAATTAATGGTTCACTTCAATGATGGTTAAAAGATGCTTTTTAGCAACATGGTTCGGGGAACTAGAGCATGTGCTGTGTGCTTTGTTCTAGTGTCTCTATAAGGTTTGATCTAGGGAATTAGAGCATGTGCTTTGTGCTTTGTTCTAATGTCTCTCCATAAGGTCCGGTTCTTAAAGCGGCAACCCAGGAACTTGTTCGCCGTCGTTGGAACTATAATGGCTCTGGTCTTGGATAACTAGCTTGTACGTCTCTAGCTCGCCAGTGGTTACCGAAAGGCGTATGTGGGGTGGATGGGTGAGAGTATAGTTTGATCCATCGAGGACGGTTTTATCCGTTGGCTATGCCCCGTTAGGCAAAGTCCCGTGATGTAAGCGCCCGATGTACGGCAGCTTCACACGTTGCGATGATTGCGCTCTCGCTGTGGACGCCATTGACCCCCTCACGTTGCGCCCTGAGCGTACGTCAATCTCGATGCCTCGGGTTATGCTGCCTATGTTGAACCAAAACGGCTACTGTGCTTGTTAGGGTGTTTTGTGAAAATCCTCGTAACATAAGTTCTTTTGGATTTATGTGACCGGCGGGTAAAGGGCGAAACCTCTGCAGAGTGTTGATCTATCATGATAGCCGTGCTCACGGATACGAGCGGCCTGGATCCTTTTTGATTAGAAGATGATATTAGTAGTTGATGTTGGTTTGTTCCGTAATCACTTATACCTTATTAATGGGTTTATACTTGGGATCTACTCATTTGTAGTAAGTTGGAAGTTAATAAAATGAATCAACTAAAAGTGCTAATGCAGTATAACCGTGTCAAGCCTTTTGTCCTTGCATAACCCGTGTTATACTTGTTAAGTAAGATGGTTTACTTACACTTGCAACTATTCAACAAAATCCCGGATGGGTAACAGATGGAGCAATGAATGATCAGTCGCTTGCTGAGTTTCCGGAGGATCTGCCGTACTTCTAAGCTGTGTTCAACCAGTCGGTGGTCCCTGTGGATTTGAGGCTCTACTTAGTTAAGACGTTTATTAGTATTAAGTCTTCCGCTGTGTTAATTGTTTAAGACTATGTCTTGTGTTAAACTCTGTATAAACTATTTTATTCGAGCATTGTGTTCTCTGTGATTCAATATTTGTAATCTATATGTGTTCTGTGGACATCCTGGGCACACATATGGAGGCATTCGGATTTCTTGGAAATCTGGGTGTTACATTGCAACACGGTCGTACCAGAATTTAGCCTTCCCCGTCAGAGAGAACAGAAAGAGCTTCCACCGGAGGGTGTTCTGATTCATCCCGACAATAATGAGGAGAGAACAATTCTCCTCGAATTCCTGCAAGTGAGTATAGGGATTCTCGTCCTTTCTACCAGAAAAGGACTATGCACGAACCATAGCTACGAGACTGGGATGGATCTCGTAACCATTAGTGTAGATGGGGTGGCATGATGGTGGTGGTTCCAAATACTCGCGAGATGAGACCACTGGATAACTAGGGGTGCCTACTGAAGAACTAGAAGAGCACTCCATATGGTTAAGGTGAAAAAGCGTACAGCTAACAAAAATCTAACTAGTGTTGCTACCGTTCCCCGGCAACGGTGCCAGAAAAGCTTGTTGGCACTCCTTAGCCTATACGAGAATAACTCTGCAAGCGCACAGAGACCGATGTAGCCTTTCACCAGGGGAGTGATACCTGGGATATCGAATCCAAAGAACGGTAGACGCGACTAGCCTAAATCTAGTTAACCGGACTCCACCAAGGAAAAGAATGGCAAGGGTAGAGGGCCTAACTTTCAGATAGCCTACAATTATTCTAGTAAAAACTTATCTACTAACCTGATCTGCTTCGGCGGCTGGAAGAGGAAGGGTCCAGACGGGGTAGAAGGGGGACCCAACGGCAACCTGCTACTACTGCTATGAAAACACCCGAACGTTGTGGTCGCACAAAGGATGGACAAGGTTGTCACCACTTGCCGCCTACCACTCTCTTTTCATGGGGTGCAACACAACCCAAGGTAACTATCAAGTCTAGGTACCGCACCTACACTATCAAGATACTGACTACTGCCTAGCGCTAAGGCAGAGAAAACCCAAATGGACAGGCTAATGTCCACGCAGACAAGGGATCCCACAGATCAAATGCTAGTGGATAAAGTAAGTACTAAAAGTAAAGTATGAAATAGCGAGAAACTGAAAGTAGACGAAGAACTTAACTTACTCAAAAGCTTGTTCCCCAGGGGTGGCTACAGAAGTAGAGGAAGATCGAGACACTCCTCGACTCCTCTCCTCAGCTCTACTTCTGCCAGAGACCTCACCCCTCACTCTCCCTATTCTACAAATATGTAGACTACAACTTCAAGAATCTATCCTTCTCCTATGGAATGGTGTGTCTTGAGAGTGAAGGGTACAGCTCCTTTTATAGCTTGAGTAGGTCGGTTGATCAGCTTATGGTGTAAGCTACCTTGCCATACAACCGCCATCCGAAGCTCAACCGAATTGGCGTCGGTGCCTGGCCGTTCGGCCGGCCTCTGGCCGGGATAGGTGCCATCTGGCACCGCCTTCCACAGGTACGGTTCTGATCTTCTCCTGGTGTCGGTAGTTGTGACAGTTACCGACCATAGACAGTTAGGCCATGCAAGGTGGGCCCTTCTATCCATGTGCTATGCCTTTTGGTCCTTTGGATCAAACCGACCTTGGATGAACATCTCAGGGGCTTTGCATGTGTGCTAGTTTTCCCCTGGATTGATGAGATGGCATTTGGCCAAGGTTGCTGGCCGGCCGGCCTAGATTTGGCCGTTCGGCCAGGTTTTGTGGCCATTCTGCCCCTCTTTTCTGTCACATGCTCCTGAAACCAAATAAACACCAAAACTTGTGGAATTCATTAGTTTAAGCAATTTATAATATGTGTGACATGCAAATTATATGAAATCTGGTGAAATGTTGGCGGTAAAACTCATCAATATTGACCGCCAATAGAGTGCTTGACCCACTGCTTTGATCAGTGTTTCTTTTGCAGCAGCAGATAAAAATTTCTTTGAGTAATCCTTGAACCTTTTACACAAACGCTCTTAATGGGCTGGAACCGATCACCCTTCATTCTCCCACTCGGAGTAGGCAAGCCTAGATATTTCGCTTCAAAAGCAGTTCTCTCCACTTCTAGTACATGCTTCACTTGCTCACATATCTCACTTGGATTTTTGTCATTGAACATAATAGAGCATTTAGACGGGTTAATCAATTGCCCTGTACAGTGACCATAAACTTCCAGCACATCCCTCACCACTGCTGCCTGTTGTCCAGAAGCTTTGAAGAATAATAACGTATCATCAGCAAAAAGAAGGTGAGAGATGCCAGGAGCACCTCTACATATATGAAGTTCTTCTAGTTCCCCCTGTGCTACCTTCCTGTTGATCAGAGCTGAAAGGCCATCAGCGATAAAAAGGAATAAGTAAGGCGACAGTGGATCACCTTGGCGAAGACGTGTGGGGGCAAAAGGTGCCGATAGGGCACCAATGAAGCGAACCCTATAGCGAACCAAAGACACACATGTCATAATACAATCCACCCATGAACTCTGAAAGCCCAGCTTCAATAACACATTGTTTAAGAAACTCCAATCAACACGGTCATAAGCCTTGGAGAGGTCCGACTTAAACGCGTAGTACTGACTCCTGGCATCTGTGTTAGAATTTATAGCATGCAAGCACTCAAGGCAATTGGTGCATTATCTGTAATTAGCCTGCCAGGAATAAAGGCACTTTGACAGGGAGAAATAATATTATGCAAGAGGGGTCTCAACCGATTTACCATACACTTCGACACTACCTTATAGATAACATTACTGTTTTTGGAATCAGGACAATGCACGTATCATTGACTCCCTCCGGCAGCACCCCTGTTACAAAGAACTCTTGGACTGCTCTGATGATATCCTCCCTCATTAGCGGCCAGTTACGCTGAAAGAAACGAGCAGGGAGTCCATCTGGACCTGGCGCCTTAAGAGGGCCAATCTGGAATAGGGCGTTGCCAATTTCTTCCTCAGAGTATGGCTTGCAAAGGTGTTAATCTCATCAGTAATAATTGGTTTGGAAAATATCAATTACCTCCTAGGGGTTCACATTCTCATCCTTTAGAAAAAGATCTGAGAAATAAGCAGCAGCCATTCGCTGCATCTCTCCTTGATCCGAACACCAGCTACCATCTTCCTTCTTCAGACGTTTCACCATGTTCTTCTTCGATCGCCACATAGCTTTCCTCTGGAAGTATTTTGTGTTCCGATCACCCTCTTTTAGCCAAGTAATTCTTGATCACTGGAGCCACATCATTTCTTTGCTATAAAGCACCTCATCAAGTTCACATTTTGCCTTCACAATAGCAAACTTTGCTGTGTGAAGCTAGAACTTCATGTGTGGTGGACTATTACTCTTATTGTCTAATTCTTATATCTTATACTACGTTCCAGCTCCTATGGTTAATGTGTGTCAAAATGGTGAATTCTTATGGTTATATTGGTATATCATTGGATTATCTTTGTGCCACGGTCTCCATGTTTCAAGAGAACCTCCATCAAAATTCTCTCTATTATGAATGTGTGATGAGATTGAAATTCAAAGTTAAGTGCACACATTTAGGGTGAGTTTTCTCAATATTGGAAGTTTGATATCCTTCACCTACCTTTATTTTTTCCCCCATGATCAATGATAAGGTATATCAAATTCTATACCAAATCTCTCTCTCATATTTCATATGTGGAGTAGACTTAAAATCAATTTATTCATCACTCCAATATGTGGTTGTCATCAATTACAAAAAGGGGGAGATTGAAAGAATCTAGGCCCGTAGTTTAGTGTTTTAGTAATTAATGACAACACTTTGTGGACTAACAATATCTTTGGAGTATATGAGTTAAAGTTAGTCACAAAGATGAGCTATGCAAACCATGGAGATTGTGGCGGTCCACTCCGAAATTATTCCAAGTTAAGTACCCTCAGACCACTAATTACGTAGTCAGGCACTTAATCCGGAATAAGCTGGAGCGCCGTCGGATTAAACCCGATTAAACCACGTACTTAACTAGATCGTAACAGCAGCAGGCCCACGCGAAGGTGAGTTCCAGAGATTACAACATTCCACAATTTAGATTACACACATAGAGAATAGTTATTACAAACCGAGTTCAAATTTAAAATCAGAGTACACATGTTTTGCAGCGGAAATTAAAGTTCATAACAACTGAATTTAAAGGTTCATTGCAGCGGAAGTAAATAATCTAACGATGAAACAAGTAACTCCGTGATGAAGCCTGCCACGAAGCTACTCCTCCCGATCCTCGCCAGAGGACGGGACCCATTCGATGTGCCAGCCAGGTGGAACCTGGGCAGGCCAAGTCATAGCATCCACATCCAAGATTATACCTGTAAAAAAATAATGTCACAAGCAAGGCTGAGTATACTAATACTCAGCAAGACTTACCCGTCGGGTGAAGACTACATCACCGACATCTAGACAATGAAAGGCTTTTGGCTGGTGGGTTTGTTTTGCCAAAAGCAACTAAAGGTAGATCCTTACTTTCAAGTTTTAGCACCATATTCTAATAAATTTAACCATTCTAGATTAGCATCCTCTCTAAGCATACAAGTGGAGCAATACGATTTAATTCATAGAACAATTCATAATCTCAAATTCCACTTGTTACTCGATGTGGCATGACGGTCAAGCAGTCTCATTAACCGCGAGAAGCGGACAGTTCGAACCGAATTTGTGCTACCTGGCCAGGGGAAACCCAACACACACGGATACTCTGCTTGCGATAAAAGGTACAAGCATTTCCCAACCTTTCCCATCGATCCACAATTCGGAACCGGGTCCACTTCCTTAGGATAAAGGTTTACTGCTTCACTCACAGCATCACGCATATATCCACAAGTGTACGGCAGGGGAAAACAAAGTTTCCAAGGAGAGATGGCTATCGGCCCTAGCTGCTTCAATCTGGTACCGGGCTTACCGGCTCCCATATACCGGCATGCATGTGGTACGTTCAAAGACTTGACTTAGTATCCACACCTTCCGACCTTAACCAATTATCAAACACGGACGGGAGATCTACATCTATCATCCCGCCCGTCAATCCTTATGATTCCAACATAAGTAAAGACGAACAATTCCTATGTCTCGCGAGTGACAGGAAATCACTCGACTTGTAACGGACCTATAGCAATGCTCTACCGATCCTTACATACTAGTGTTGCAAGTCATGGTACTAGGAATATGTTGCAGCTATGGTATTCAATCAACTCCTAGAAACGTAATGCACAAACATAGGGAATTCAAGTGCATAATTTAGTAAGAGTTAGGTCATGCTCCGGGGCTTGCCTTCCTGCTCGGGCTGAGAGTTAGCCTCTGGGTGGTTCACGTCTGCACCGGCGCCGGGTTCCTGGACTTGCTCCTCTTCTGCGGGAATGAGGGTGTAGTCGTCGTCCGGAATAGCGCCTTCTACATGATATGCATAAATTTAAGGCGGCTGCCCTTTTGATGCTAAGACTAGGGCCTATGAAGGCCATATTCACCTAGACATACTTAGATACTTTCATTCTCTTCACAAAAGCAGGTGTCGGTGTGGGAAAGTTTTATTTAATTCGATGGTGATTGTGTACATATATAAAAGAAGTCTATTTATTCCTTCACAAAGTTGGGTGCTGTTCTGAAATTTCAGAGTTATCCATTTTATTTTAGCCACTTACTCTAAAAAGGTTATTCTTTTATATAGTCCCTTTTCTAACTAGATTCCTTCTTATTTTTGTTTCTCCACTTCTGTTCATCAATTTTAGCCATAAACTTTATGACAGCTACTGGAGTATAAGAGCTAAGCTCACTCCAAAATTTAGCTAATTTCGAGCTTCACATAATTTATTAAAAATCTAACAAGTTGCTGCCAGAAGAAATGAATTTAATTCATATAAAATTGAAAATGCAACCATTTCAGGAGATCTTCCTACCAAAGCTAAGCATAAGTATGAGGAGGGCTCTGGCCAAGTGATGGCTCAAAATAACCCTTGGGTAGTCCTCAATATTTTTCTATCTAAAACCACACATTTAATTATTTTCCATCCTAAACAGAGCAAAAATTAAGTTTCTCATTTTTAACATGTGTGCTAACAAGTTTTCAGTTCTCAGGAGCAAAATGGTGATTTTTCGCTGCACAAATTATTTTTAACAATTTCTTTACTGCAGAAAGTCAGAAAACACATTTAAATCTATAACTGGGGCTACACACCATATTTTTGAGTCTCCTTTGGACACAAGCTGTCCAAAGCCTATACTAACAGCATATCCAAAGCTCAACCCCAGCGGAGCTCTGGATTTGAAATGGTGCACAACTTTAGGTTTTCATAGTTTGAATTTTAATTCAACAACAGTTCATCAAAAGCCATAACATGTCTAATAGGGATTGTAGTTTAGACTCTCACGATTCCAGAGAGTATTTTTGCATATTTTTCTGATTTCTCTACGATTTTTAATCGATTTTACAAGTTTCGGGAAAAATCAAATCTAGGGTAAGAATCTATTTTCACCGAGAACCCTAGAACTTTCAAACTTTCGCGAACAGGTCCTGCATTTTTGCACGGAGGACCCTGAACAAAGGAAGAAGATGAACAAAGGTCCCTGGGACCTCGCCGGAGTTGCGCCGGGCAAACCACGGCGAACTGGGCTCGGGGAAGAGGGGGAAAATGATCCTTGGCTCACCACGAGTCGTTTGAGCACGGTTGGGAGGCCGGGGGTTGATGGAGTTACGCCGGCGACGAGGAGGTGGCGGCGCGGCCGCTGCGGGGTCTACGCCGGCGAGCTCGGAGTCGTTCGCGGTGGGGGAAGAGGTCCTAGAGCACCAGCAGAGCTTGGGGAAGCCAATGGTGTGCTCGAGGAGGCTCGGGGATGGCTCGGAGTAGGGTCTCGACGGTGAGGTGGTTCGACGGCCGGAAAACTCGATTTGGGGGAACTTAGAAATTCGAGCTCGGTAATGGCCAATGTGTTGGGGAAAGTTGGGGGAAATGGAGCTAGGGATGCAAGCTAGCTCTGTGCGGAGTGGATTGGGGAATGGTGGAGCGTGCGCGATGAATTTCGCGAAGGAGCTTGGTTCGGTGTGCGCGGCGCGAGGAGGAAGAAGGAGGGGGGAAGCGAGAGGAGCTTCACTGGAGGCTTGAGCGAGTGAATGAAAGGTGCGAGAGGTTCGGTGGAGTGCTCAAGCACGCGTAGGAGTCACTGTGGAGCCTCGGGAGCGAGCGCGCGCGTTAATGGCCGACGCGACGCGCCATAGCCGCTCTCTGAGCTCGGTCGGGGCGTGGGAGGCTCGGTCGGCGAGGGGGATTGCTACAGCATCGACGCGGGGATCTCCTACAGTGCGTTTGGCGCGTTGTGGGACGGCATCTCGCGCTCAGCAACGCTCGGCGCAGCGCGCTCGCGCGCGCGCGACCGCAGCGCGCGCGACCGCCATGATGGCGTCCGCGGCGCGAGGAGGAGCGAGGCGACGGCGGCGAGTTGACGGCTCAACAGTGGACGGACAACAACTAGGCGACAAGCGCCACGCTCCGCCGCGCCTTGGCCGCGTCAGCGCCGCCTGCGCCGAGCTCCGGCCGCGTGGCGGCCGAGCTCTGGCCGGCGCGGCGCGCGCCAGGGGCACTGTTCCCGGCCCGAGGAGCGCCGAGTTTGAATTCGAATTTTCTCCAAAAATTTGAACTGAACTTGAAAAAGTGCAAAAATAAAAGTTGTAGATTGGAAGGTGGGACACAACTTTCTTTTTGGGATGAACTTGAAATTCGAAGTTTTTCAAGCTCAAAAAGCCCAAAAACAGAAAGGTGCCTAGAACGGTAATTTGATTTTTTGAGGGACTAAACTGCAAAATTTTCAAAAATTCCAAACAGTGACTAGGGTTTATTTGTGATGCCAAACAACTTCTATTTTGGGAGATTTTCAAGTTTAGTACAAAAATCTTGAGTTTTCGGTTGGGTACCAAATAACCCCTGTTTTTGGATTAAAAATTGAATTTTTGGTGAATTTTTGAGGGATTTTTGAATTTCAACCTTAATTCTCTGTTGCATTGATCTTAGTTGCGCTTTTAAACTGTTTTGACATCCGAGATGTCACAGCCTACCCCCCTAAAAGGAATCTCGCCCCGAGATTCGATTACGCTTAACGATAAAGAGGGGAAAAGAAATACCTCGGCTTACGAAAGTATGTCGGGGAAATTCTTCCGGAGATAATCCTCGGTTTCCCACGTGGCTTCATCTTCAGAATGATGGCTCCACTGAATTTTATACATTTTAACTCCCTTCCTTCGTGTCTGTCGCTCTTTCTCATCGAGGACCTTGACAGGATGCTCATGGTAAGAGAGATCCGGTTCAACCGAGAGTTCCTCTTGTTCAACGACCTCGGTCGGAACACGAAGACACCTCTTGAGTTGAGAAACATGGAATACGTTGTGTACCGCTGAAAGTTTTTCGGGAAGCTTCACTTGATAGGCTACCGGCCCACATTGTTGGGTAATTTCATACGGGCCGACATAGCGAGGTGCAAGTTTGCCTTTAAGTCCAAACCTTTGCACGCCCTTGGTCGGGGAGACCTTAAGATACACGTGATCACCAACTTCAAACTGAAGTGGCTTCCGCCGCTGATCAAAATAGCTCCTTTGCCGTGACTGAGCGGTCTTCAAATTTTCCCGAATAATTTTAACTTTTTCTTCCGCTTCTTTCACAAGGTCAGGGCCATAAGTGTATCTCTCGCCTGCCTGGGACCAACACAACGGGGTCCGACATCTTCTACCATACAAGGCTTCGAAAGGTGACATTTTTAAACTTGATTGGTAGCTGTTATTATAGGAGAATTCGGCCAGAGATAAACACTTCTCCCAATTCTTCCCATAATGAATAACACAGGCTCGAAGCATATCCTCAAGTATTTGATTTACCCTTTCCGTCTGCCCGTCGGTCTGGGGGTGATATGCTGAGCTTCGGATCAGTTTGGTGCCTAGGGACATTTGCAAGTTTTCCCAAAAACGTGCTACGAAGGGAGCACCACGATCTGAAATTATCGTCTTGGGTACCCCATGTAGACAAACGATCCGCTCTAAATAAATTTCCGCATACTTCTTAGCAGAGTACATGGTATTGACTGGAATGAAATGTGCGGTCTTGGTAAGGCGATCCACAATTACCCAAATAGAATCGTGGCCCTGAGGTGCCCTGGGAAGTCCAACAATAAAATCCATACTGATATCTTCCCACTTCCATGAGGGAATAGGTAGAGGTTGAAGCGTACCTGCCACCTTCAAGTGGCTGGCCTTAACCCGCTGGCATGTGTCACATTCCGACACGTATGTGGCAATTTCTCGCTTCATTCGAGTCCACCAAAAGTTTTGTTTCAAATCTTGATACATTTTGGTGCTGCCAGGATGGATAGAAAATTTAGAGAGATGTGCCTCATCCATAATCTTCTTCCGGAGCTCCGTGTTTTTGGGCACCATGAGGCGGTGTCCAAACCACAGGACTCCTTGCCCGTCTAACCGGAAGCACTTGTACTTCTCCTTCACCTTCTCTTTAGACAATTTTCTTTTGAGAACTTTAACGCCCGCATCATTTAATTGGGCCATAACAATCTGATCGTACAGGGTTGGTTCCATGGCAATATGGTTGAAGTACCCGTGTGGAACAATCTCTAAATTGAGCTTTGCCATTTCGTGACACAGGGTGTCAGCGTAGGACTCCACGGAAAGACAATGACAATGAGCCTTGCGGCTTAGTGCATCCGCAACTACATTAGCCTTCCCGGGGTGATAATGCACACTGAGGTCATAGTCCTTAGCTAACTCCAACCATCTGCGCTGTCTCATGTTCAGATGTGCCTGAGTGAAGACATACTTAAGGCTCTTGTGGTCTGTGTATATGTTGCAGGGAACACCCATCAAATAGTGTCTCCACATCTTGAGAGCATGAATAACCGCTGCTAACTCAAGATCGTGCGTGGGGTAGTTTTGCTCATGAGGTCGAAGTGCTCGTGAAGCATAAGCGATGACTCGGTTCTCTTGCATGAGAACACAGCTAAGACCGGTGCCTGATGCGTCACAATAAACATCATACGGCTTGGTGCAATCGGGCTGAGCCAAAACTGGGGCTGAAGTCAAAAGTCTTCGCAGGGTGTGGAAAGCTTCCTCACATTTGTCATTCCACTCAAATTTAACTCCCTTCTTCAAAAGTTCAGTCATAGGCTTCGCAATTCGAGAGAAATCCGGAATAAAGCGGCGGTAGTAACCGGCTAATCCCAGAAAACTCCGAATCTCGTGGACTGAAGTAGGTGGTTGCCAATCTAGCACCTCTTGTACCTTGGATGGATCCACGGATATACCATCTTTGGAAACCGTGTGGCCCAAAAACTTCACGCTCTCCAACCAGAATTCACACTTGGAGAATTTGGCGTAGAGCTGGTGGTCTCTCAGTCGCTGAAGAACAATGCGAAGGTGCTCAGCGTGTTCTTCCTCATTCTTGGAATACACAAGAATGTCGTCAATGAAAACCACCACAAACTTGTCTAATTCAGACATGAAGACCGAATTCATGAGGTACATGAAATAGGCTGGGGCGTTGGTGAGTCCAAAAGACATAACCAGAAACTCATAAAGCCCGTAACGTGTGGAAAAGGCAGTCTTTGGAATATCACAAGGCCTGATTTTTATTTGGTGATAGCCAGAGCGAAGGTCAATCTTGGAGAACACTCTGGCGCCAGCTAATTGATCAAACAAGATGTCAATTCGGGGGAGCGGGTACTTGTTCTTAATAGTTACCGCATTGAGAGGCCGGTAATCAATACACAACCTCAAGGAATGGTCCTTCTTCTTCACGAAGATAGCGGGACATCCCCACGGTGACACACTTGGGCGAATGAAACCTTTATCAAGCAATTCTTGGAGTTGAATTTTTAATTCCGCCAATTCATTGGGTGGCATTCTATACGGTCTCTTTGATATAGGTGCTGTGCCAGGTTTTAATTCAATCACAAATTCAACGTCCCTATCCGGTGGCATCCCTGGTAAGTCATCCGGAAATACATCGGCATACTCACATACCACCGGAATGTCCTTTAGTTGGGTTTCGACCATGGAATAAGCACATGCATCAACGCAAGTCCGTTGTGGCAGATATAGCACACTCGGGCCATGCGTAGGCGAGTTTATCTCAACAACTCGTTCCGCAACATCTAGGACAACCTTATGCTGAGTCATCCAATTGGCTCCTAATACAATGTCAATCCCTTCCATACCAAGTAGAATCAAATCAGTAGGGAATGTTTTACTTCCCAGCCTGATCGGAACTTTGTGGGTAACTTGGTTGGATGCAATTTTGCCTCCCGCAGTTGATATCACATAGGAGGATTTGGTATGGTATGATTTTAATCCGCATTTCACATGGAATCTTGTGCTTATAAAACTATGCGTTGCTCCGGAATCAAATAATATCACAGCAGGTTGAGTGCAGATAGGGAAGATACCAGTCATGTCTGGGGCTCCCTCGGGTAAGTCGGCCAAGTTGGTGTAGTTAAGCCGTCCTTGGCGGACTTGCACACGCTGCTGCTGCTGCTTGCCCTTGCCTTGTTGATTCCCAAGGCGCTGGTTCTGCTGCCTGTTCTGCGGGCAATCCTTGATAAAATGATCTTTGCTCCCGCACTTGAAGCATTGATAGCCGGCTCCCGGACGAGCTGGCTGCGGTGTATTCTGCCTCGGTGCCTGCTGCTGCGGCGGTGGAGGGAAACGAGGCGCGTTTGGCTGTGGCGGCCTAGCAACCCAACCACCTCCCTGAGGTGCCCTGGATTGTCCCTGCGGGGCAGCCGGGGGAACCAGGCGGAACCTCTGGGGCTGCGAGCTAGACGGTCCAGCGGGAGTCTTCCTCTTCTTCTCCGCCTTATGCACCGTATTGGCGTCTTCTTGAGCAATGGCAAGGTTTACGAGATCACCGTACGTGGGGGCACGGGTAGTGGCCAGCTGTGCCTTCAACTTAGTGTTAAGGCCACGTCGGAACCTTTCAAGCTTCTTCTCGTCGGAGTCAGCATGGTGACCGGCATAGGGGCACAGGCCGTTGAAGGCTTGAGCGTACTGCAACACCGTGCGAGTACCTTGGGTCAGCGCCAGGAACTCGTTCAGCTTCCTTTCCACCAGACCGGCCGGAATGTGATGAGCTTTGAATGCAGCCTTGAACTCATCCCACTCAACTACGTGACCCTCCTGCTGCAGGGCCAGGTAGTTCTCCCACCAAAGGAGAGCTGGGCCGCGGAGCTGCTGCGCCGCGAACACGACCTTGCGGTTGGCGGTGCAAGGCGTGGCCAGTATGGTGAACTTGGACTCAATGGCTCGAATCCATGTATCGGCCTCCAAAGGCTCGTCGGCACGAGACAAGATCGGCGGGTGCGTCGCCAGAAAATCCTCGTATCGGGCCACCTGAGGCTGAGGGGCCCGTTGTCCTCCCTGCTGCAGCATTTGCTGCTGCATCATCTTCTGCTGATGCTGCAGGTTCCGAAGATTCTCCGTCTGGGTGGCATACAGTTGCTGCCACGTCGGAGGTTGCTGCGGAGGAGGAGGTGGCGGTGGCTGTTGCTGCCCCTCAGGCCCCGGCTGGTTAGCGTTGGAGCCGCTAGCGTCGTGACCGCTGCGGGTGATTGCCATCTGCAGTAGGGACTTGTATTAGCCACATTTCATAAACTTGCATAATAATGACAAGGTAGAATGTGACAACATATTGAAGTATACTGCGCAGAGTGACATATCAGCACGCAGTTTGGGAGAAAATTCGTATCTCCCAACAGGAGACCAGTCATAAGCTCCCATTCGGTCAGTAGCTCGAAAATTTCATGCTCTACAACTTTCATGTTGGGCTCAATTTCAAATTCGGACTGGAACTAAGCCGAAAAATTCAATTCTCAGCTCTCTGCGTTTGCTGTTTTTCAGCAGACCGAGCTGTGGTGTTTTAATCGCCATTTTTATTTTGCTTACCCAGTGAGGTTGCAATTTGGTGATCATTTAGCTTGATGAATTCCAAACAACTTTCTAGTTCACATCACAGCCCAGAAATGAAAGGAAGAATCACGAATAATTAAACAAGGGAAGCTGCAGAATGTTGTCAATGCAGCCCTTACATCATCATCAAGTTTCACACCATTAATTTTTACAATGCCACAAAAGATAAAAGAGGAGCTCAACTCCATCTAGCCTATTACATCATGAAGCCAAAATCTAGGCCTAGCGGAGGAGTCATTGCCACTACCACTCTAAAAGTCATCCAAGTTGTTAGCGGTAGCCTCGCTGCCCATAGGGGAAGGTGGAGCTGGAAGGGGAGGCATGTCATCCTCGGTGTCCATGTCGGAGTCGGGGGCCTCTCCTTCACCATCTATATCCCCTCCTTGCTCATCAAAGAGGTGCTGAGCGTCGTGGGCAGCAAGCATGGCATTGGCATGCTGCAAGGTACCGTGTACCTCCTCAAGCTCATCCTAGTCTGGGCTAACTCATTCTGAGTGTTGTTGTGTGCAATCTGCAGGTCATTGAGTTGCCTTTCTAGGTCAGCAATCATGGCATCTCTAGTAGTCACCTCTATGGACAAGGAGGTCCTCTCAACCCCTATGTCCCGGGCACGAGCGGACATGTCCATAGCAGTGCGAAGCAACTCGCTCTGTGACCGACTAAGAAGTGCCTGTAACCTGTGATACGCCCGTATCCACCTCATCATCAAGGCGGCTGCTGCGACGGGGCTCTCCGCCATCCTCAGAGGGGAACTCAAGTAACGCCTCATCCAGTGAGGGTCGTCCGGCTGAGTCGGCGGGAACAAACCAAGTAACTGATGCTCCACTAACTCCTGGTTTTGGGTAACAAAGGAGCTGATGCCGTTCATGGCAGCTAGCTCGCATGTGGTCTCCATGTGGTGCCCGTGCACTTCCACCGTCCAGGTGGGAGAGCTAGGACACGGCGGGTGGCGATATACCACCAACCGCACGCGGGAGCGAACCACACCTCTCTCCCGGATAATCGTCTCTCGTACTGCGGCGGTGTCGGGTAGTCCATAGCCTGAAGAACCGACCACAGGATACTGGGGAATCCTTCCCATCCCAAACAGTCAGAGAAGGACACGTCGCTGGGGTAGCTAGCCAAGTCAGCGTTGGAGGCCATCTGAACCAAAAGAAAAAGGGGCATGGTGAGAATCGGTTAGCGCCAAATTAAAAACAGATTCTGTGTAGGGTGATAAAAATTACAAAACTCGAAATCTGTAAGCTCAAAAATTCTCAACTTTGGCCAGAACATAGTTTACGTTATTCCTAACAAGTTTCATGTTGGAGGTTTGGGCAGAAACTGTCGTTAAGGTAGTGTAAAAATTCAATTTTTATCTCACTGTCCCCAGAAATTTCCAGCAGACAGGGGGTTACCATTTTTAGCATAACTCCAGTTTTACTGACCCATTTTCGTCGAAATTTCTCCAGCATGTACTTTATAACATTCATGACAACTTTCATGTTGAACACTTTTTCATTTAACCACGTTTTCAATTTCGAATTAAGGGTGCAAACAGACTGTTCTTGGCAAGGTTGTGAGTTTTGATTTCAATTTCTTTGACGGAAGTTCGATTTGGTTCTCATGTAAAATTTCGATTATTAAATCAGCGAGATGCAATGCATGAGCGGCCTATTCGATCTCACAAACACACATGCCAATAACTCTTGGCTTACGAAGTTAGTGCCGGTGGCTAGGCAATATTCGTCTCTCACTATATTATCTAGTCGGAACTCTCTAACCGTTTCTCGTACGGAATCGCGGTTAGTGTACCTGCAGAAAATTCATCCAGAGCATATATAATCAACCTTTCGTGCCAGCACTCACGAAAGCGTCTCCATTCATTACCACCCACTATAGAGGTGGCACCCGAACGTTTAACATTGAACGGGCAATGCTCATATGTCACCGAGGCAACATATTGACAGTTTCATACGCTATTGAAATAACGTATTGACTATATGCCGCCATCATATTTTCATATGATGACGTGGTACGCTACAGCAATCGCCGTACCTTGCGCCCACCATCCTATTCTAGTTTCATACGCCATCACAGCGTATTGACTATGTGCCGCCACTATATTTTCATATAGTGCCGTGGTACGTTACAGCAATCGCCGTACCTTGCGCCCACCATTGCGGAAAGTAAACGACAGAATGAAATGTGCTGGAAGTCAGTATAATATATTACTTGCCACCTATCATAACGTGATCCCTTAACCCACATAGGCTTCACGCTCTAGGTAACATCCTTAACGGTCCTAACTTAACCTTCCTTTGCAAAGCGCATCGGAAGCACGAGTTGGTAAATTTTTATTCAAAATCGTTTATTAAAGGTTTGTTGCTCTCTCCGGGCTGCTGCTTCGGCTCTGATGCCAGCTGTGGCGGTCCACTCCGAAATTATTCCAAGTTAAGTACCCTCAGACCACTAATTACGTAGTCAGGCACTTAATCCGGAATAAGCTGGAGCGCCGTCGGATTAAACCCGATTAAACCACGTACTTAACTAGATCGTAACAGCAGCAGGCCCACGCGAAGGTGAGTTCCAGAGATTACAACATTCCACAATTTAGATTACACACATAGAGAATAGTTATTACAAACCGAGTTCAAATTTAAAATCAGAGTACACATGTTTTGCAGCGGAAATTAAAGTTCATAACAACTGAATTTAAAGGTTCATTGCAGCGGAAGTAAATAATCTAACGATGAAACAAGTAACTCCGTGATGAAGCCTGCCACGAAGCTACTCCTCCCGATCCTCGCCAGAGGACGGGACCCATTCGATGTGCCAGCCAGGTGGAACCTGGGCAGGCCAAGTCATAGCATCCACATCCAAGATTATACCTGTAAAAAAATAATGCCACAAGCAAGGCCGAGTATACTAATACTCAGCAAGACTTACCCGTCGGGTGAAGACTACATCACCGACATCTAGACAATGAAAGGCTTTTGGCTGGTGGGTTTGTTTTGCCAAAAGCAACTAAAGGTAGATCCTTACTTTCAAGTTTTAGCACCATATTCTAATAAATTTAACCATTCTAGATTAGCATCCTCTCTAAGCATACAAGTGGAGCAATACGATTTAATTCATAGAACAATTCATAATCTCAAATTCCACTTGTTACTCGATGTGGCATGACGGTCAAGCAGTCTCATTAACCGCGAGAAGCGGACAGTTCGAACCGAATTTGTGCTACCTGGCCAGGGGAAACCCAACACACACGGATACTCTGCTTGCGATAAAAGGTACAAGCATTTCCCAACCTTTCCCATCGATCCACAATTCGAACCGGGTCCACTTCCTTAGGATAAAGGTTTACTGCTTCACTCACAGCATCACGCATATATCCACAAGTGTACGGCAGGGGAAAACAAAGTTTCCAAGGAGAGATGGCTATCGGCCCTAGCTGCTTCAATCTGGTACCGTCCGGGCCTTACCGGCTCCCATATACCGGCATGCATGTGGTACGTTCAAAGACTTGACTTAGTATCCACACCTTCCGACCTTAACCAATTATCAAACACGGACGGGAGATCTACATCTATCATCCCGCCCGTCAATCCTTATGATTCCAACATAAGTAAAGACGAACATTCCTATGTCTCGCGAGTGACAGGAAATCACTCGACTTGTAACGGACCTATAGCAATGCTCTACCGATCCTTACATACTAGTGTTGCAAGTCATGGTACTAGGAATATGTTGCAGCTATGGTATTCAATCAACTCCTAGAAACGTAATGCACAAACATAGGGAATTCAAGTGCATAATTTAGTAAGAGTTAGGTCATGCTCCGGGGCTTGCCTTCCTGCTCGGGCTGAGAGTTAGCCTCCGGGTGGTTCACGTCTGCCACCGGCGCCGGGTTCCTGGACTTGCTCCTCTTCTGCGGGAATGAGGGTGTAGTCGCCGTCCGGAATAGCGCCTTCTACATGATATGCATAAATTTAAGGCGGCTGCCCTTTTGATGCTAAGACTAGGGCCTATGAAGGCCATATTCACCTAGACATACTTAGATACTTTCATTCTCTTCACAAAAGCAGGTGTCGGTGTGGGAAAGTTTTATTTAATTCGATGGTGATTGTGTACATATATAAAAGAAGTCTATTTATTCCTTCACAAAGTTGGGTGCTGTTCTGAAATTTCAGAGTTATCCATTTTATTTTAGCCACTTACTCTAAAAAGGTTATTCTTTTATATAGTCCCTTTTCTAACTAGATTCCTTCTTATTTTTGTTTCTCCACTTCTGTTCATCAATTTTAGCCATAAACTTTATGACAGCTACTGGAGTATAGAGCTAAGCTCACTCCAAAATTTAGCTAATTTCGAGCTTCACATAATTTATTAAAAATCTAACAAGTTGCTGCCAGAAGAAATGAATTTAATTCATATAAAATTGAAAATGCAACCATTTCAGGAGATCTTCCCTACCAAAGCTAAGCATAAGTATGAGGAGGGCTCTGGCCAAGTGATGGCTCAAAATAACCCTTGGGTAGTCCTCAATATTTTTCTATCTAAACCACACATTTAATTATTTCCATCCTAAACAGAGCAAAAATTAAGTTTCTCATTTTTAACATGTGTGCTAACAAGTTTTCAGTTCTCAGGAGCAAATGGTGAATTTTTCGCTGCACAAATTATTTTTAACAATTTCTTTACTGCAGAAAGTCAGAAAACACATTTAAATCTATAACTGGGGCTACACACCATATTTTTGAGTCTCCTTTGGACACAAGCTGTCCAAAGCCTATACTAACAGCATATCCAAAGCTCAACCCCAGCGGAGCTCTGGATTTGAAATGGTGCACAACTTTAGGTTTTCATAGTTTGAATTTTAATTCAACAACAGTTCATCAAAAGCCATAACATGTCTACTAGAGATTGTAGTTTAGACTCTCACGATTCCAGAGAGTATTTTTGCATATTTTTCTGATTTCTCTACGATTTTTAATCGATTTTACAAGTTTCGGGAAAAATCAAATCTAGGGGTAAGAATCTATTTTCAACCGAGAACCCTAGAACTTTCAAACTTTCGCGAACAGGTCCTGCATTTTTGCACGGAGGACCCTGAACAAAGGAAGAAGATGAACAAAGGTCCCTGGGACCTCGCCGGAGTTGCGCCGGGCCAAACCACGGCGAACTGGGCTCGGGGAAGAGGGGGAAAATGATCCTTGGCTCACCACGAGTCGTTTGAGCACGGTTGGGAGGCCGGGGGTTGACGGAGTTACGCCGGCGACGAGGAGGTGGCGGCGCGGCCGCTGCGGGGTCTACGCCGGGCGAGCTCGGAGTCGTTCGCTGGTGGGGGAAGAGGTCCTAGAGCACCAGCAGAGCTTGGGGAAGCCAATGGTGTGCTCGAGGAGGCTCGGGGATGGCTCGGAGTAGGGTCTCGACGGTGAGGTGGTTCGACGGCCGGAAAACTCGATTTGGGGGAACTTAGAAATTCGAGCTCGGTAATGGCCAATGTGTTGGGGAAAGTTGGGGGAAATGGAGCTAGGGATGCAAGCTAGCTCTGTGCGGAGTGGATTGGGGAATGGTGGAGCGTGCGCGATGAATTTCGCGAAGGAGCTTGGTTCGGTGGTGCGCGGCGCGAGGAGGAAGAAGGAGGGGGGGAAGCGAGAGGAGCATTCACTGGAGGCTTGAGCGAGTGAATGAAAGGTGCGAGAGGTTCGGTGGAGTGCTCAAGCACGCGTGGAGTCACTGTGGAGCCTCGGGAGCGAGCAGCGCGCGTTAATGGCCGACGCGACGCGCCATAGCCGCTCTCTGAGCTCGGTCGGGGCGTGGGAGGCTCGGTCGGCCGAGGGGGATGCTACAGCGTTCGACGCGGGATCTCCTACAGTGCGTTTGCGCGTTGTGGACGCTCTCGCGCTCAGCACGACGCTCGGCGCAGCGCGCTCGCGCAGCGCCAGCCGATCCGCCATGAGATGGCTCGCCGCGCGAGAGGAGCGAGGACGACGGCGGCGAGTTGACGGCTCAAACAGTGGGACGGGAACAACTAGGCGACAAGCGCCACGCTCGCGCGCCTTGGCCGCGTCAGACCGCCGCCTGCGCCGAGCTCCGGCCGCGTGGCGGCCGAGCTATGGCCGCGCGGCGCGCGCCAGGGCACTGTTTCCCCCGGCCGAGAGCGCCGTGTGAATTAGAATGTTTTCTCCAAAAATTGAACTGAACTTGAAAAAGTAAAAGTTGTAGATTGGAAGGTGGGAACACAACTTTCTTTTTGGGATGAACTTGAAAATTCGAAGTTTTCAAAGTCAAAAACCAAAAAACAGAAAGGTGCCCTAGAACGGTAATTTGATTTTTTTGAGGACTTAAACTGGCACAAATTTCAAAAATTCCAGAACAGTGACTAGGTTTATTTGTGATGCAAACAATTCTATATTGGGAGAATTTTCAAGTTTAGACAAAAATTTGAGTTTTCGGTTGGGTACCAAATTAACCCCTGTTTTGGATTAAAAATTGAATTTTTGGTGAATTTTGAGGGATTTTTGAATTTCAACCTTAAATTCTCTGTTGCACTTGATCTTAGTTGACGCCTCTTTAAAACTGAAGTTTTGACATCCAGATGTCACAGAGATGGTGTTAAACTGGAAATCTCGAGATGTCACCAGAGAATGAACTTGAGATAAAGAGAAACCTTGGCAAACAGGTGACATGGAGTTAGATAATCAGGCAAAGGTATATAATAGGATTTTTAATTTCCGTCAAAAGGAGATTAGAGAAGGAAATTGACAGATTTTGTAGGTTAAATAGCCGTACTATAAGAGGGGTTAATCACATGTGCTTGACGATCACAATAGTGCCACAATATCCTTAAACTTTAGGGAGCATGCATATAGACTGATAGATGTCAAAAGTATTACTCAAAAATCATGAACTTGAGGAAGCTAACTGCGAGTATATGATAGACTGTCCAGCCTTGTGTGGTTGGACAATTATTTAAAGATAGGCAGAGACCTGGGCGTTTCTGTGTGCGCGAACGGAGGACAGTACCGGCCTACACCTAGTGTAACAATACCCAGATTTCCAAGATCTGAATGCTTCCTATAGTGCCCTCAGGATGTCCACAGAACACATATATGATCACAAATATATGAATCACAGAGAATACAAATGTCGAATAAAATAAGTTACATCAGAGTTTAACACAAGACATATCTTAAACAAATACACAGCGGAAGTCTATATATAAACGTCTTACTAGGTAGAGCCTCAAGTCCACAGGACACCTGGTTGAACAACGCTAGAGAGTACGGCAGACTCTCCGGAAACTCGCAAGCGACTGATCATCAAATGCTCCATCTGTTACCACATCACGGGATTTGTTGAATAGTTGCATAAGTGTAAGTGAACCATCTTACTACAAGTATACACACGGTTATGGCAAGAACAAAAGGCTGGACACGGTTAAACTGCAATAGCAACTTTAGTAGTTTCATTTTATTATCATCCAAATAACTAAAATGAGTAGAACCCAGTATAAGCACAATAATAATAAATATAGATAATTATAGAATAAACTAACATCAACCACTACATCAATATAATAAAAAAGGATCCAGACCGCTCGTAACCGTGAGCACCGCTATCATGATAGATCAACACTCTGCACGAGGTTTCGCGCCTTTAGCCATCCGTCACATAAATCCAAAAGAACTTATGTTACGAGGACTTTCACAAAACACCCTAACAGCACAGTACCGTTTTGGTTCAACATAGGCGCATAACCCAAGCATCGAGATTGAACGTCGCTCAGGGCCGCAACGTGACGGTCAAATCATGGCGTCGGAGCGAGAGCGCAATCAAATCGCAACTGTGAAGCAAGCGACTCGGGCGCTTACATCAGCAGGACTTTGCTACGAGGCATAGCCAGCGGATAAATCCGTCCTCAATGGACAAACTAAACTCTCCCCATATTCCCCACATACGCCTTTCGGTAACCACTGGTGAGCTAGAGACGCACAAGCTAATTATCCAAGACCAGAGCCATTATAGTTCCAACGGCGGCGAACAA